>OX467713.1:35000-635000 GCA_950111635.1 Agelastica alni
AATGTCAAAAATTGTAAAATGTCAAATAAATGTCAAAAGATTGACAAATGTCAAAAAATTGTCAAATGTCAAAAAATTGTCAAATGTCAAAATATTGTCAAATGTCAACATTCGACAATTTTTTGACATTTTACAATTATTTGACATTTGACAATTTTTTTGACATTTGACAATTTTTTTGACATTTTACAACTTTTTGACATTTGTCAATTTTTTTGACATTTAACAATTTTTTCGACATTTGAATATTTTTTTGACATTTCACAATTTTTGACATTTTGAATATTTTTTGACAGTTGACAATTTTTAACATTCGACAATTTTTTGACATTTTACAATTATTTGACATCTGACAATTTTTTGACATTTGACAATTTTTTGACATTTGACAATATTTTGACATTTGACAATTTTTTGACATTTGACAATTTTTTGACATTTGACAATTTTTTGACATTCGACAATTTTTTAACATTTGACAATCTCAACATTTGACAATTTTTTGACATTCGACAATTTTATGACATCCGACAATTTTTTAACATTTAACAATTTTTGACATTTGACAATTTTTTTGACATTTTACAACTTTTTGACATTTGACATTTAACAATTTTTGACATTTTGAATATTTTTTGACAGTTGACAATTTTTAACATTCGACAATTTTTTGACATTTTACAATTTTTTAACATTCGACATTTTTTTGACATTTGACAATTTTTTGACATTTGACAATTTTTTTGACAGTTTACAACTTTTTGACATTTGTCATTTTTTTGACATTTGACAATCTTTTGACATTTGACATTTATTTGACATTTCACAATTTTTGACATTTTGAATATTTTTTGACAGTTGAATATTTTTAACATTCGACAATTTTTTGACAGTTTACAATTATTTGACATTCGACAATTTTTTGACATTTGACAATTTTTTAACATTTGACAATTTTTAAAATTTGACATTTATTTGACATTTCACAATTTTTGACGTTTTAAATATTTTTTGACATCTGACAATTTTTTGACATTTAACAATTTTTGACATTTCGAATATTTTTTGACATTTGTCATTTTTTGACATTTGACAATTTTTTGACATTTGACAATTTTTTTGACATTTGACAATTTTTTTGACATTTGACAATTTTCTTTGACATTTTACAATTTTTTTGACATTTGACAATTTTTTGACATTTGACAATTTTTTGACATTTTACAATTATTTGACATCCGACAATTTTTTGACATTCGACAATTTTTTGACATTTGACAATTTTTTTGACATTTGACAATTTTTTGACATTTGACAATTTTTTGACATTTTACAATTATTTGACATCCGACAATTTTTTGACATTCGACAATTTTTTGACATTTGACAATTTTTTTGACATTTGACAATTTTTAACATTTGACAATTTTTTAACATTTGACAATTTTTAACATTTGACAATTTTTTGACATTTGTCAATCTTTTGACATTTATTTGTCATTTTACAATTTTTGACATTTTGAATATTTTTTGACAGTTGACAATTTTTAACATTCGACAATTTTTTGACATTTTACAATTATTTGACATTTGACAATTTTTTGACATTCGACAATTTTTTGACATTTGACAATTTTTTTGGCATTTGACAATTTTTTGACATTCGACAATTTTTAACATTTGACAATTTTTTAACATTTGACAATTTTTTGACATTTGACAATTTTTTGACAACTGACAATTTTTTAACCTTTAACAATTTTTGACGTTTAAAATATTTTTTGACATCTGACAATTTTTTGAAATTTAAAATTTTTTGACATTTCAAATATTTTTTGACATTTGTCATTTTTTGACATTTGACAATTTTTTGACATTTGAGAATTTTTTGACATTTGACAATTTTTTGACATTCGACAATTTTTTAACATTTGACAATTTTTTGACATTTGACAATTTTTGACGTTTTGAATATTTTTTGACATCTGACAATTTTTTGACATTTAAATTTTTTTGACATTTTGAATATTTTTTGACATTTGTCATTTTTTGACGTTTAACAATTTTTTGACATTCGACAATTTTTTAACATTTGACAATTTTTTGACATTTGACAATTTTTTTGACATTTGACAATTTTTTTGACATTGGACAATTTTCTTTGACATATTACAACTTTTTGACATTTGTCAATTTTTTTGACATTTAACAATTTTTTCGACATTTGAATATTTTTTTGACATTTCACAATTTTTGACATTTTGAATATTTTTTGACAGTTGACAATTTTTAACATTCGACAATTTTTTGACATTTTACAATTATTTGACATCTGAAAATTTTTTGACATCTGACAATTTTTTGACATATGACAATTTTTTGACATTTGACAATTTTTTGACATTTGACAATATTTTGACATTTGACAATTTTTGACATTTGACAATTTTTTGACATTTGTCAATCTTTTGACATTTATTTGACATTTCACAATTTTTGACATTTTGAATATTTTTTGACAGTTGACAATTTTTAACATTCGACAATTTTTTGACATTTTACAATTATTTGACATTTGACAATTTTTTTGACATTTGACAATTTTTTTGACATTTTACAACTTTTTGACATTTGTCAATTTTTTTGACATTTAACAATTTTTTCGACATTTGAATATTTTTTTGACATTTCACAATTTTTGACATTTTGAATATTTTTTGACAGTTGACAATTTTTAACATTCGACAATTTTTTGACATTTTACAATTATTTGACATTTGACAATTTTTTGACATTTGACAATTTTTTGACATTTGACAATATTTTGACATTTGACAATTTTTTGACATTTGACAATTTTTTGACATTTAACAATTTTTTGACATTTGACAATTTTTTGACATTTTGCAATTATTTGACATTTTGCAATTATTTGACATCCGACAATTTTTTAATATTCGACAATTTTTTGACATTTGACAATTTGTTGTCATTTGACATTTGACAATTTTTTGACATTTGTCAATTTTTTTTGACATTTGACAATCTTTTGACATTTGACATTTATTTGACATTTCACAATTTTTGACATTTTGAATATTTTTTGACAGTTGACAATTTTTAACATTCGACAATTTTTTGACATTTTACAATTATTTGACATCCGACAATTTTTTGACATTCGACAATTTTTTGACATTCGACAATTTTTTAACATTTGACAATTTTTAACATTTGACAATTTTTTGACATTTGACAATTTTTTGACATTTGACAATTTTTTGACATCTGACAATTTTTTAACATTTAACAATTTTTGACATTAGAAATTTTTTTGACATTTGACAATTTTTTTGACATTTTACAACTTTTTGACATTTGACATTTAACAATTTTTGACATTTTGAATATTTTTTGACAGTTGACAATTTTTAACATACGACAATTTTTTGACATTTTACAATTTTTTAACATTCGACATTTTTTTGACATTTTGAATATTTTTTGACATCTGACAATTTTTTGACATTTAACAATTTTTGACATTTCAAATATTTGTTGACATTTGTAATTTTTTTTGACATTTGACAATTTTTAGACAACTGACAATTTTTTAACATTTTACAATTTTTTACGTTTTGAATATTTTTTGACATCTGACAATTTTTTGACATTCCACAATTATTTGACATCCGACAATTTTTTGACATTTGACAATTTTTTGACATTTGACAATTTTTTGACATTCGACAATTTTTTAACATTTGACAATCTCAACATTTGACAATTTTTTGACATTCGACAATTTTATGACATCCGACAATTTTTTAACATTTAACAATTTTTGACATTAGAAATTTTTTTGACATTTGACAATTTTTTTGACATTTGACAATTTTCTTTGACATTTTACAACTTTTTGACATTTGTCAATTTTTTTGACATTTAACAATTTTTTCGACATTTGAATATTTTTTTGACATTTGACAATTTTTTGACATTTATCTTTTGACATTTGATATTTAACAATTTTTGACATTTTACAATTATTTGACATCCGACAATTTTTTGACATTCGACAATTTTTTGACATTTGACAATTTTTTGACATTCGACAATTTTTTGACATTCGACAATTTTTTGACATTCGACAATTTTTTAACATTTGACAATTTTTAACATTTGACAATTTTTTGACATCCGACAATTTTTTGACATTCGACAATTTTTTGACATTTGACAATTTTTTGACATTTGACAATTTTTTGACATTTGACAATTTTTTGACATTTTACAATTATTTGACATCCGAATATTTTTTGACATTCAACAATTTTTTGACATTTGACAATTTTTTGACATTTGACAATTTTGTGACATTTTGAATATTTTTTGACATCTGACAATTTTTTGACATTTAACAATTTTTGACATTTCAAATATTTGTTGACATTTGTAATTTTTTTTGACATTTGACAATTTTTAGACAACTGACAATTTTTTAACATTTTACAATTTTTTACGTTTTGAATATTTTTTGACATCTGACAATTTTTTGACATTCCACAATTATTTGACATCCGACAATTTTTTGACATTTGACAATTTTTTGACATTCGACAATTTTTTGACATTTGACAATTTTTTGACATTTGACAATTTTGTGACATTTTGAATATTTTTTGACATCTGACAATTTTTTGACATTTAACAATTTTTGACATTTCAAATATTTGTTGACATTTGTAATTTTTTTTGACATTTGACAATTTTTAGACAACTGACAATTTTTTAACATTTTACAATTTTTTACGTTTTGAATATTTTTTGACATCTGACAATTTTTTGACATTCCACAATTATTTGACATCCGACAATTTTTTGACATTTGACAATTTTTTGACATTTGACAATTTTTTGACATTCGACAATTTTTTAACATTTGACAATCTCAACATTTGACAATTTTTTGACCTTCGACAATTTTATGACATCCGACAATTTTTTAACATTTAACAATTTTTGACATTAGAAATTTTTTGACATTTGACAATTTTTTTGACATTTTACAACTTTTTGACATTTGACATTTAACAATTTTTGACATTTTGAATATTTTTTGACAGTTGACAATTTTTAACATTCGACAATTTTTTGACATTTTACAATTTTTTAACATTCGACATTTTTTTGACATTTGACAATTTTTTGACATTTGACAATTTTTTTGACAGTTTACAACTTTTTGACATTTGTCATTTTTTTGACATTTGACAATCTTTTGACATTTGACATTTATTTGACATTTCACAATTTTTGACATTTTGAATATTTTTTGACAGTTGAATATTTTTAACATTCGACAATTTTTTGACATTTTACAATTTTTTAACATTCGACATTTTTTTGACATTTTGAATATTTTTTGACATCTGACAATTTTTTGACATTTAACAATTTTTGACATTTCAAATATTTGTTGACATTTGTAATTTTTTTTGACATTTGACAATTTTTAGACAACTGACAATTTTTTAACATTTTACAATTTTTTACGTTTTGAATATTTTTTGACATCTGACAATTTTTTGACATTCCACAATTATTTGACATCCGACAATTTTTTGACATTTGACAATTTTTTGACATTTGACAATTTTTTGACATTCGACAATTTTTTAACATTTGACAATCTCAACATTTGACAATTTTTTGACATTCGACAATTTTATGACATCCGACAATTTTTTAACATTTAACAATTTTTGACATTAGAAATTTTTTTGACATTTGACAATTTTTTTGACATTTGACAATTTTCTTTGACATTTTACAACTTTTTGACATTTGTCAATTTTTTTGACATTTAACAATTTTTTCGACATTTGAATATTTTTTTGACATTTGACAATTTTTTGACATTTATCTTTTGACATTTGATATTTAACAATTTTTGACATTTTACAATTATTTGACATCCGACAATTTTTTGACATTCGACAATTTTTTGACATTTGACAATTTTTTGACATTCGACAATTTTTTGACATTCGACAATTTTTTGACATTCGACAATTTTTTAACATTTGACAATTTTTAACATTTGACAATTTTTTGACATCCGACAATTTTTTGACATTCGACAATTTTTTGACATTTGACAATTTTTTGACATTTGACAATTTTTTGACATTTGACAATTTTTTGACATTTTACAATTATTTGACATCCGAATATTTTTTGACATTCAACAATTTTTTGACATTTGACAATTTTTTGACATTTGACAATTTTGTGACATTTTGAATATTTTTTGACATCTGACAATTTTTTGACATTTAACAATTTTTGACATTTCAAATATTTGTTGACATTTGTAATTTTTTTTGACATTTGACAATTTTTAGACAACTGACAATTTTTTAACATTTTACAATTTTTTACGTTTTGAATATTTTTTGACATCTGACAATTTTTTGACATTCCACAATTATTTGACATCCGACAATTTTTTGACATTTGACAATTTTTTGACATTCGACAATTTTTTGACATTTGACAATTTTTTGACATTTGACAATTTTGTGACATTTTGAATATTTTTTGACATCTGACAATTTTTTGACATTTAACAATTTTTGACATTTCAAATATTTGTTGACATTTGTAATTTTTTTTGACATTTGACAATTTTTAGACAACTGACAATTTTTTAACATTTTACAATTTTTTACGTTTTGAATATTTTTTGACATCTGACAATTTTTTGACATTCCACAATTATTTGACATCCGACAATTTTTTGACATTTGACAATTTTTTGACATTTGACAATTTTTTGACATTCGACAATTTTTTAACATTTGACAATCTCAACATTTGACAATTTTTTGACCTTCGACAATTTTATGACATCCGACAATTTTTTAACATTTAACAATTTTTGACATTAGAAATTTTTTGACATTTGACAATTTTTTTGACATTTTACAACTTTTTGACATTTGACATTTAACAATTTTTGACATTTTGAATATTTTTTGACAGTTGACAATTTTTAACATTCGACAATTTTTTGACATTTTACAATTTTTTAACATTCGACATTTTTTTGACATTTGACAATTTTTTGACATTTGACAATTTTTTTGACAGTTTACAACTTTTTGACATTTGTCATTTTTTTGACATTTGACAATCTTTTGACATTTGACATTTATTTGACATTTCACAATTTTTGACATTTTGAATATTTTTTGACAGTTGAATATTTTTAACATTCGACAATTTTTTGACATTTTACAATTATTTGACATTCGACAATTTTTTGACATTCGACAATTTTTTGACATTTGACAATTTTTTAACATTTGACAATTTTTAAAATTTGACAATTTTTTAACCTTTAACAATTTTTGACGTTTTAAATATTTTTTGACATCTGACAATTTTTTGACATTTAACAATTTTTGACATTTCGAATATTTTTTGACATTTGTCATTTTTTGACATTTGACAATTTTTTGACATTTGACAATTTTTTTGACATTTGACAATTTTTTTGACATTTGACAATTTTCTTTGACATTTTACAACTTTTTTACATTTTACAACTTTTTGACATTTGTCAATTTTTTTGACATTTAACAATTTTTTCGACATTTGAATATTTTTTTGACATTTGACAATTTTTTGACATTTGACATTTCACAATTTTTGACATTTTACAATTATTTGACATTCGACAATTTTTTGACATTCGACAATTTTTTGACATTCGACAATTTTTTGACATTTGACAATTTTTTTGACATTTGACAATTTTTTGACATTCGACAATTTTTAACATTTGACAATTTTTTAACATTTGACAATTTTTTGACATTTGACAATTTTTTGACAACTGACAATTTTTTAACCCTTAACAATTTTTGACGTTTAAAATATTTTTTGACATCTGACAATTTTTTGAAATTTAAAATTTTTTGACATTTCAAATATTTTTTGACATTTGTCATTTTTTGACATTTGACAATTTTTTGACATTTGAGAATTTTTTGACATTTGACAATTTTTTGACATTCGACAATTTTTTAACATTTGACAATTTTTTGACATTTGACAATTTTTGACGTTTTGAATATTTTTTGACATCTGACAATTTTTTGACATTTAAATTTTTTTGACATTTTGAATATTTTTTGACATTTGTCATTTTTTGACATTTGACAATTTTTTGACATTTGACAATTTTTTAACATTTGACAATTTTTAAAATTTGACAATTTTTTAACCTTTAACAATTTTTGACGTTTTAAATATTTTTTGACATCTGACAATTTTTTGACATTTAACAATTTTTGACATTTCGAATATTTTTTGACATTTGTCATTTTTTGACATTTGACAATTTTTTGACATTTGACAATTTTTTTGACATTTGACAATTTTTTTGACATTTGACAATTTTCTTTGACATTTTACAACTTTTTTACATTTTACAACTTTTTGACATTTGTCAATTTTTTTGACATTTAACAATTTTTTCGACATTTGAATATTTTTTTGACATTTGACAATTTTTTGACATTTGACATTTCACAATTTTTGACATTTTACAATTATTTGACATTCGACAATTTTTTGACATTCGACAATTTTTTGACATTTGACAATTTTTTGACATTTGACAATTTTTTTGACATTTGACAATTTTTTGACATTCGACAATTTTTAACATTTGACAATTTTTTAACATTTGACAATTTTTTGACATTTGACAATTTTTTGACAACTGACAATTTTTTAACCCTTAACAATTTTTGACGTTTAAAATATTTTTTGACATCTGACAATTTTTTGAAATTTAAAATTTTTTGACATTTCAAATATTTTTTGACATTTGTCATTTTTTGACATTTGACAATTTTTTGACATTTGAGAATTTTTTGACATTTGACAATTTTTTGACATTCGACAATTTTTTAACATTTGACAATTTTTTGACATTTGACAATTTTTGACGTTTTGAATATTTTTTGACATCTGACAATTTTTTGACATTTAAATTTTTTTGACATTTTGAATATTTTTTGACATTTGTCATTTTTTGACATTTGACAATTTTTTGACATTCGACAATTTTTTAACATTTGATAATTTTTTGACATTTGACAATTTTTTTGACATTGGACAATTTTCTTTGACATTTTACAACTTTTTGACATTTGTCAATTTTTTTGACATTTAACAATTTTTTCGACATTTGAAACTTTTTTTGACATTTCACAATTTTTGACATTTTGAATATTTTTTGACAGTTGACAATTTTTAACATTCGACAATTTTTTGACATTTTACAATTATTTGACATCTGAAAAATTTTTGACATCTGACAATTTTTTGACATTTGACAATTTTTTGACATCTGACAATTTTTTGACATTTGACAATTTTTTGACATTTGACAATATTTTGACATTTGACAATTTTTTGACATTTGTCAATCTTTTGACATTTATTTGACATTTCACAATTTTTGACATTTTGAATATTTTTTGACAGTTGACATTTTTTTGACATTTTACAATTTTTTTGACATTTGACAATTTTCTTTGACATTTTACAACTTTTTTACATTTTACAACTTTTTGACATTTGTCAATTTTTTTGACATTTAACAATTTTTTCGACATTTGAATATTTTTTTGACATTTGACAATTTTTTGACATTTGACATTTCACAATTTTTGACATTTTACAATTATTTGACATCCGACAATTTTTTGACATTCGACAATTTTTTTGACATTTGACAATTTTTTGACGTTCGACAATTTTTTGACATTCGACAATTTTTAACATTTGACAATTTTTAACATTTTACAATTATTTGACATCCGACAATTTTTTGACATTCGACAATTTTTTTGACATTTGACAATTTTTTGACATTTGACAATTTTTTGACATTTTACAATTATTTGACATCCGACAATTTTTTGACATTCGACAATTTTTTGACATTTGACAATTTTTTTGACATTTGACAATTTTTTGACATTTGACAATTTTTTGACATTTTACAATTATTTGACATCCGACAATTTTTTGACATTCGACAATTTTTTGACATTTGACAATTTTTTTGACATTTGACAATTTTTTGACATTCGACAATTTTTAACATTTGACAATTTTTTAACATTTGACAATTTTTAACATTTGACAATTTTTTGACATTTGTTAATCTTTTGAGATTTATTTGTCATTTCACAATTTTTGACATTTTGAATATTTTTTGACAGTTGACAATTTTTAACATTCGACAATTTTTTGACATTTTACAATTATTTGACATTCGACAATTTTTTGACATTCGACAATTTTTTGACATTCGACAATTTTTTGACATTTGACAATTTTTTGACATTCGACAATTTTTAACATTTGACAATTTTTTAACATTTGACAATTTTTTGACATTTGACAATTTTTTGACAACTGACAATTTTTTAACCTTTAACAATTTTTGACGTTTAAAATATTTTTTGACATCTGACAATTTTTTGAAATTTAAAATTTTTTGACATTTCAAATATTTTTTGACATTTGTCATTTTTTGACATTTGACAATTTTTTGACATTTGAGAATTTTTTGACATTTGAGAATTTTTTGACATTTGACAATTTTTTGACATTCGACAATTTTTTAACATTTGACAATTTTTTGACATTTGACAATTTTTGACGTTTTGAATATTTTTTGACATCTGACAATTTTTTGACATTTAAATTTTTTTGACATTTTGAATATTTTTTGACATTTGTCATTTTTTGACATTTAACAATTTTTTGACATTCGACAATTTTTTAACATTTGACAATTTTTTGACATTTGACAATTTTTTTGACATTTGACAATTTTTTTGACATTGGACAATTTTCTTTGACATATTACAACTTTTTGACATTTGTCAATTTTTTTGACATTTAACAATTTTTTCGACATTTGAATATTTTTTTGACATTTCACAATTTTTGACATTTTGAATATTTTTTGACAGTTGACAATTTTTAACATTCGACAATTTTTTGACATTTTACAATTATTTGACATCTGAAAATTTTTTGACATCTGACAATTTTTTGACATCTGACAATTTTTTGACATTTGACAATTTTTTGACATTTGACAATATTTTGACATTTGACAATTTTTTGACATTTGTCAATCTTTTGACATTTATTTGACATTTCACAATTTTTGACATTTTGAATATTTTTTGACAGTTGACAATTTTTAACATTCGACAATTTTTTGACATTTTACAATTATTTGACATTTGACAATTTTTTTGACATTTGACAATTTTTTTGACATTTTACAACTTTTTGACATTTGTCAATTTTTTTGACATTTAACAATTTTTTCGACATTTGAATATTTTTTTGACATTTCACAATTTTTGACATTTTGAATATTTTTTGACAGTTGACAATTTTTAACATTCGACAATTTTTTGACATTTTACAATTATTTGACATTTGACAATTTTTTGACATTTGACAATTTTTTGACATTTGACAATTTTTTGACATTTGACAATTTTTTGACATTTAACAATTTTTTGACATTTGACAATTTTTTGACATTTTGCAATTATTTGACATTTTGCAATTATTTGACATCCGACAATTTTTTAATATTCGACAATTTTTTGACATTTGACAATTTGTTGTCATTTGACATTTGAGAATTTTTTGACATTTGTCAATTTTTTTTGACATTTGACAATCTTTTGACATTTGACATTTATTTGACATTTCACAATTTTTGACATTTTGAATATTTTTTGACAGTTGACAATTTTTAACATTCGACAATTTTTTGACATTTTACAATTATTTGACATCCGACAATTTTTTGACATTCGACAATTTTTTGACATTCGACAATTTTTTAACATTTGACAATTTTTAACATTTGACAATTTTTTGACATTTGACAATTTTTTGACATTTGACAATTTTTTGACATTTGACAATTTTTTGACATCTGACAATTTTTTAACATTTAACAATTTTTGACATTAGAAATTTTTTTGACATTTGACAATTTTTTTGACATTTTACAACTTTTTGACATTTGACATTTAACAATTTTTGACATTTTGAATATTTTTTGACAGTTGACAATTTTTAACATACGACAATTTTTTGACATTTTACAATTTTTTAACATTCGACATTTTTTTGACATTTTGAATATTTTTTGACATCTGACAATTTTTTGACATTTAACAATTTTTGACATTTCAAATATTTGTTGACATTTGTAATTTTTTTTGACATTTGACAATTTTTAGACAACTGACAATTTTTTAACATTTTACAATTTTTTACGTTTTGAATATTTTTTGACATCTGACAATTTTTTGACATTCCACAATTATTTGACATCCGACAATTTTTTGACATTTGACAATTTTTTGACATTTGACAATTTTTTGACATTCGACAATTTTTTAACATTTGACAATCTCAACATTTGACAATTTTTTGACATTCGACAATTTTATGACATCCGACAATTTTTTAACATTTAACAATTTTTGACATTAGAAATTTTTTTGACATTTGACAATTTTTTTGACATTTGACAATTTTCTTTGACATTTTAGAACTTTTTGACATTTGTCAATTTTTTTGACATTTAACAATTTTTTCGACATTTGAATATTTTTTTGACATTTGACAATTTTTTGACATTTATCTTTTGACATTTGATATTTAACAATTTTTGACATTTTACAATTATTTGACATCCGACAATTTTTTGACATTCGACAATTTTTTGACATTTGACAATTTTTTGACATTCGACAATTTTTTGACATTCGACAATTTTTTGACATTCGACAATTTTTTAACATTTGACAATTTTTAACATTTGACAATTTTTTGACATCCGACAATTTTTTGACATTCGACAATTTTTTGACATTTGACAATTTTTTGACATTTGACAATTTTTTGACATTTGACAATTTTTTGACATTTTACAATTATTTGACATCCGAATATTTTTTGACATTCAACAATTTTTTGACATTTGACAATTTTTTGACATTTGACAATTTTGTGACATTTTGAATATTTTTTGACATCTGACAATTTTTTGACATTTAACAATTTTTGACATTTCAAATATTTGTTGACATTTGTAATTTTTTTTGACATTTGACAATTTTTAGACAACTGACAATTTTTTAACATTTTACAATTTTTTACGTTTTGAATATTTTTTGACATCTGACAATTTTTTGACATTCCACAATTATTTGACATCCGACAATTTTTTGACATTTGACAATTTTTTGACATTCGACAATTTTTTGACATTTGACAATTTTTTGACATTTGACAATTTTGTGACATTTTGAATATTTTTTGACATCTGACAATTTTTTGACATTTAACAATTTTTGACATTTCAAATATTTGTTGACATTTGTAATTTTTTTTGACATTTGACAATTTTTAGACAACTGACATTTGTCATTTTTTGACATTTGACAATTTTTTGACATTTGACAATTTTTTTGACATTTGACAATTTTTTTGACATTTGACAATTTTTTTGACATTTGACAATTTTCTTTGACATTTTACAACTTTTTTACATTTTACAACTTTTTGACATTTGTCAATTTTTTTGACATTTAACAATTTTTTCGACATTTGAATATTTTTTTGACATTTGACAATTTTTTGACATTTGACATTTCACAATTTTTGACATTTTACAATTATTTGACATTCGACAATTTTTTGACATTCGACAATTTTTTGACATTTGACAATTTTTTTGACATTTGACAATTTTTTGACATTCGACAATTTTTAACATTTGACAATTTTTTAACATTTGACAATTTTTTGACATTTGACAATTTTTTGACAACTGACAATTTTTTAACCCTTAACAATTTTTGACGTTTAAAATATTTTTTGACATCTGACAATTTTTTGAAATTTAAAATTTTTTGACATTTCAAATATTTTTTGACATTTGTCATTTTTTGACATTTGACAATTTTTTGACATTTGAGAATTTTTTGACATTTGACAATTTTTTGACATTCGACAATTTTTTAACATTTGACAATTTTTTGACATTTGACAATTTTTGACGTTTTGAATATTTTTTGACATCTGACAATTTTTTGACATTTAAATTTTTTTGACATTTTGAATATTTTTTGACATTTGTCATTTTTTGACATTTGACAATTTTTTGACATTCGACAATTTTTTAACATTTGATAATTTTTTGACATTTGACAATTTTTTTGACATTGGACAATTTTCTTTGACATTTGACAATTTTTTGACATTTGACAATTTTTTTGACAGTTTACAACTTTTTGACATTTGTCATTTTTTTTGACATTTGACAATCTTTTGACATTTGACATTTATTTGACATTTCACAATTTTTGACATTTTGAATATTTTTTGACAGTTGAATATTTTTAACATTCGACAATTTTTTGACATTTTACAATTATTTGACATTCGACAATTTTTTGACATTCGACAATTTTTTGACATTTGACAATTTTTTAACATTTGACAATTTTTAAAATTTGACAATTTTTTAACCTTTAACAATTTTTGACGTTTTAAATATTTTTTGACATCTGACAATTTTTTGACATTTAACAATTTTTGACATTTCGAATATTTTTTGACATTTGTCATTTTTTGACATTTGACAATTTTTTGACATTTGACAATTTTTTTGACATTTGACAATTTTTTTGACATTTGACAATTTTCTTTGACATTTTACAACTTTTTTACATTTTACAACTTTTTGACATTTGTCAATTTTTTTGACATTTAACAATTTTTTCGACATTTGAATATTTTTTTGACATTTGACAATTTTTTGACATTTGACATTTCACAATTTTTGACATTTTACAATTATTTGACATCCGACAATTTTTTGACATTCGACAATTTTTTTGACATTTGACAATTTTTTGACGTTCGACAATTTTTTGACATTCGACAATTTTTAACATTTGACAATTTTTAACATTTTACAATTATTTGACATCCGACAATTTTTTGACATTCGACAATTTTTTGACATTTGACAATTTTTTTGACATTTGACAATTTTTTGACATTTGACAATTTTTTGACATTTTACAATTATTTGACATCCGACAATTTTTTGACATTCGACAATTTTTTGACATTTGACAATTTTTTTGACATTTGACAATTTTTTGACATTTGACAATTTTTTGACATTTTACAATTATTTGACATCCGACAATTTTTTGACATTCGACAATTTTTTGACATTTGACAATTTTTTTGACATTTGACAATTTTTTGACATTCGACAATTTTTAACATTTGACAATTTTTTAACATTTGACAATTTTTAACATTTGACAATTTTTTGACATTTGTTAATCTTTTGAGATTTATTTGTCATTTCACAATTTTTGACATTTTGAATATTTTTTGACAGTTGACAATTTTTAACATTCGACAATTTTTTGACATTTTACAATTATTTGACATTCGACAATTTTTTGACATTCGACAATTTTTTGACATTCGACAATTTTTTGACATTTGACAATTTTTTGACATTCGACAATTTTTAACATTTGACAATTTTTTAACATTTGACAATTTTTTGACATTTGACAATTTTTTGACAACTGACAATTTTTTAACCTTTAACAATTTTTGACGTTTAAAATATTTTTTGACATCTGACAATTTTTTGAAATTTAAAATTTTTTGACATTTCAAATATTTTTTGACATTTGTCATTTTTTGACATTTGACAATTTTTTGACATTAGAGAATTTTTTGACATTTGACAATTTTTTGACATTCGACAATTTTTTAACATTTGACAATTTTTTGACATTTGACAATTTTTGACGTTTTGAATATTTTTTGACATCTGACAATTTTTTGACATTTAAATTTTTTTGACATTTTGAATATTTTTTGACATTTGTCATTTTTTGACATTTAACAATTTTTTGACATTCGACAATTTTTTAACATTTGACAATTTTTTGACATTTGACAATTTTTTTGACATTTGACAATTTTTTTGACATTGGACAATTTTCTTTGACATATTACAACTTTTTGACATTTGTCAATTTTTTTGACATTTAACAATTTTTTCGACATTTGAATATTTTTTTGACATTTCACAATTTTTGACATTTTGAATATTTTTTGACAGTTGACAATTTTTAACATTCGACAATTTTTTGACATTTTACAATTATTTGACATCTGAAAATTTTTTGACATCTGACAATTTTTTGACATCTGACAATTTTTTGACATTTGACAATTTTTTGACATTTGACAATTTTTTTGACAGTTTACAACTTTTTGACATTTGTCATTTTTTTGACATTTGACAATTTTTTAACATTTGACAATTTTTAAAATTTGACAATTTTTTAACCTTTAACAATTTTTGACGTTTTAAATATTTTTTGACATCTGACAATTTTTTGACATTTAACAATTTTTGACATTTCGAATATTTTTTGACATTTGTCATTTTTTGACATTTGACAATTTTTTGACATTTGACAATTTTTTTGACATTTGACAATTTTTTTGACATTTGACAATTTTCTTTGACATTTTACAACTTTTTTACATTTTACAACTTTTTGACATTTGTCAATTTTTTTGACATTTAACAATTTTTTCGACATTTGAATATTTTTTTGACATTTGACAATTTTTTGACATTTGACATTTCACAATTTTTGACATTTTACAATTATTTGACATTCGACAATTTTTTGACATTCGACAATTTTTTGACATTCGACAATTTTTTTGACATTTGACAATTTTTTTGACATTTGACAATTTTCTTTGACATTTTACAACTTTTTTACATTTTACAACTTTTTGACATTTAACAATTTTTTCGACATTTGAATATTTTTTTGACATTTGACAATTTTTTGACATTTGACATTTCACAATTTTTGACATTTTACAATTATTTGACATTCGACAATTTTTTGACATTCGACAATTTTTTGACATTCGACAATTTTTTGACATTTGACAATTTTTTTGACATTTGACAATTTTTTGACATTCGACAATTTTTAACATTTGACAATTTTTTAACATTTGACAATTTTTTGACATTTGACAATTTTTTGACAACTGACAATTTTTTAACCCTTAACAATTTTTGACGTTTAAAATATTTTTTGACATCTGACAATTTTTTGAAATTTAAAATTTTTTGACATTTCAAATATTTTTTGACATTTGTCATTTTTTGACATTTGACAATTTTTTGACATTTGAGAATTTTTTGACATTTGACAATTTTTTGACATTCGACAATTTTTTAACATTTGACAATTTTTTGACATTTGACAATTTTTGACGTTTTGAATATTTTTTGACATCTGACAATTTTTTGACATTTAAATTTTTTTGACATTTTGAATATTTTTTGACATTTGTCATTTTTTGACATTTGACAATTTTTTGACATTCGACAATTTTTTAACATTTGATAATTTTTTGACATTTGACAATTTTTTTGACATTGGACAATTTTCTTTGACATTTTACAACTTTTTGACATTTGTCAATTTTTTTGACATTTAACAATTTTTTCGACATTTGAAACTTTTTTTGACATTTCACAATTTTTGACATTTTGAATATTTTTTGACAGTTGACAATTTTTAACATTCGACAATTTTTTGACATTTTACAATTATTTGACATCTGAAAAATTTTTGACATCTGACAATTTTTTGACATTTGACAATTTTTTGACATCTGACAATTTTTTGACATTTGACAATTTTTTGACATTTGACAATATTTTGACATTTGACAATTTTTTGACATTTGTCAATCTTTTGACATTTATTTGACATTTCACAATTTTTGACATTTTGAATATTTTTTGACAGTTGACATTTTTTTGACATTTTACAATTTTTTAACATTCGACAATTTTTTGACATTTGACAATTTTTTGACATTTGACAATTTTTTTTGACAGTTTACAACTTTTTGACATTTGTCATTTTTTTTTGACATTTGACAATCTTTTGACATTTGACATTAATTTGACATTTCACAATTTTTGACATTTTGAATATTTTTTGACAGTTGACAATTTTTAACATTCGACAATTTTTTGACATTTGACAATTTTTTAACCTTTAACAATTTTTGACGTTTTAAATATTTTTTGACATCTGACAATTTTTTGACATTTCGAATATTTTTTGACATTTGTCATTTTTTGACATTTGACAATTTTTTGACATTTGACAATTTTTTGACATTTGAGAATTTTTTGACATTCGACAATTTTTTAACATTTGACAATTTTTAACATTTGACAATTTTTTGACATCCGACAATTTTTTGACATTCGACAATTTTTTGACATTCGACATTTTTTTGACATTCGACAATTTTTTAACATTTGACAATTTTTAACATTTGACAATTTTTTGACATCCGACAATTTTTTGACATTCGACAATTTTTTGACATTCGACATTTTTTTGACATTTGACAATTTTTTGACATTTTACAATTATTTGACATCCGAATATTTTTTGACATTCGACAATTTTTTGACATTTGACAATTTTTTGACATTTGACAATTTTTTGACATTTTGAATATTTTTTGACATCTGACAATTTTTTGACATTTAACAATTTTTGACATTTCAAATATTTGTTGACATTTGTAATTTTTTTTGACATTTGACAATTATTAGACAACTGACAATTTTTTAACATTTTACAATTTTTTACGTTCTGAATATTTTTTGACATCTGACAATTTTTTGACATTCCACAATTATTTGACATCCGACAATTTTTTGACATTTGACAATTTTTTGACATTTGACAATTTTTTGACATTCGACAATTTTTTAACATTTGACAATCTCAACATTTGACAATTTTTTGACATTCGACAATTTTATGACATCCGACAATTTTTTAACATTTAACAATTTTTGACATTAGAAATTTTTTGACATTTGACAATTTTTTTGACATTTTACAACTTTTTGACATTTGACATTTAACAATTTTTGACATTTTGAATATTTTTTGACAGTTGACAATTTTTAACATTCGACAATTTTTTGACATTTTACAATTTTTTAACATTCGACATTTTTTTGACATTTGACAATTTTTTGACATTTGACAATTTTTTTGACAGTTTACAACTTTTTGACATTTGTCATTTTATTGACATTTGACAATCTTTTGACATTTGACATTTATTTGACATTTCACAATTTTTGACATTTTGAATATTTTTTGACAGTTGAATATTTTTAACATTCGACAATTTTTTGACATTTTACAATTATTTGACATTCGACAATTTTTTGACATTCGACAATTTTTTGACATTTGACAATTTTTTAACATTTGACAATTTTTAAAATTTGACAATTTTTTAACCTTTAACAATTTTTGACGTTTTAAATATTTTTTGACATCTGACAATTTTTTGACATTTAACAATTTTTGACATTTCGAATATTTTTTGACATTTGTCATTTTTTGACATTTGACAATTTTTTGACATTTGACAATTTTTTTGACATTTGACAATTTTTTTGACATTTGACAATTTTCTTTGACATTTTACAACTTTTTTACATTTTACAACTTTTTGACATTTGTCAATTTTTTTGACATTTAACAATTTTTTCGACATTTGAATATTTTTTTGACATTTGACAATTTTTTGACATTTGACATTTCACAATTTTTGACATTTTACAATTATTTGACATTCGACAATTTTTTGACATTCGACAATTTTTTGACATTCGACAATTTTTTGACATTTGACAATTTTTTTGACATTTGACAATTTTTTGACATTCGACAATTTTTAACATTTGACAATTTTTTAACATTTGACAATTTTTTGACATTTGACAATTTTTTGACAACTGACAATTTTTTAACCCTTAACAATTTTTGACGTTTAAAATATTTTTTGACATCTGACAATTTTTTGAAATTTAAAATTTTTTGACATTTCAAATATTTTTTGACATTTGTCATTTTTTGACATTTGACAATTTTTTGACATTTGAGAATTTTTTGACATTTGACAATTTTTTGACATTCGACAATTTTTTAACATTTGACAATTTTTTGACATTTGACAATTTTTGACGTTTTGAATATTTTTTGACATCTGACAATTTTTTGACATTTAAATTTTTTTGACATTTTGAATATTTTTTGACATTTGTCATTTTTTGACATTTGACAATTTTTTGACATTCGACAATTTTTTAACATTTGATAATTTTTTGACATTTGACAATTTTTTTGACATTGGACAATTTTCTTTGACATTTTACAACTTTTTGACATTTGTCAATTTTTTTGACATTTAACAATTTTTTCGACATTTAAAACTTTTTTTGACATTTCACAATTTTTGACATTTTGAATATTTTTTGACAGTTGACAATTTTTAACATTCGACAATTTTTTGACATTTTACAATTATTTGACATCTGAAAAATTTTTGACATCTGACAATTTTTTGACATTTGACAATTTTTTGACATCTGACAATTTTTTGACATTTGACAATTTTTTGACATTTGACAATATTTTGACATTTGACAATTTTTTGACATTTGTCAATCTTTTGACATTTATTTGACATTTCACAATTTTTGACATTTTGAATATTTTTTGACAGTTGACATTTTTTTGACATTTTACAATTTTTTAACATTCGACAATTTTTTGACATTTGACAATTTTTTGACATTTGACAATTTTTTTTGACAGTTTACAACTTTTTGACATTTGTCATTTTTTTTTTGACATTTGACAATCTTTTGACATTTGACATTAATTTGACATTTCACAATTTTTGACATTTTGAATATTTTTTGACAGTTGACAATTTTTAACATTCGACAATTTTTTGACATTTGACAATTTTTTAACCTTTAACAATTTTTGACGTTTTAAATATTTTTTGACATCTGACAATTTTTTGACATTTCGAATATTTTTTGACATTTGTCATTTTTTGACATTTGACAATTTTTTGACATTTGACAATTTTTTGACATTTGAGAATTTTTTGACATTCGACAATTTTTTAACATTTGACAATTTTTAACATTTGACAATTTTTTGACATCCGACAATTTTTTGACATTCGACAATTTTTTGACATTCGACATTTTTTTGACATTCGACAATTTTTTAACATTTGACAATTTTTAACATTTGACAATTTTTTGACATCCGACAATTTTTTGACATTCGACAATTTTTTGACATTCGACATTTTTTTGACATTTGACAATTTTTTGACATTTTACAATTATTTGACATCCGAATATTTTTTGACATTCGACAATTTTTTGACATTTGACAATTTTTTGACATTTGACAATTTTTTGACATTTTGAATATTTTTTGACATCTGACAATTTTTTGACATTTAACAATTTTTGACATTTCAAATATTTGTTGACATTTGTAATTTTTTTTGACATTTGACAATTATTAGACAACTGACAATTTTTTAACATTTTACAATTTTTTACGTTCTGAATATTTTTTGACATCTGACAATTTTTTGACATTCCACAATTATTTGACATCCGACAATTTTTTGACATTTGACAATTTTTTGACATTTGACAATTTTTTGACATTCGACAATTTTTTAACATTTGACAATCTCAACATTTGACAATTTTTTGACATTCGACAATTTTATGACATCCGACAATTTTTTAACATTTAACAATTTTTGACATTAGAAATTTTTTGACATTTGACAATTTTTTTGACATTTTACAACTTTTTGACATTTGACATTTAACAATTTTTGACATTTTGAATATTTTTTGACAGTTGACAATTTTTAACATTCGACAATTTTTTGACATTTTACAATTTTTTAACATTCGACATTTTTTTGACATTTGACAATTTTTTGACATTTGACAATTTTTTTGACAGTTTACAACTTTTTGACATTTGTCATTTTATTGACATTTGACAATCTTTTGACATTTGACATTTATTTGACATTTCACAATTTTTGACATTTTGAATATTTTTTGACAGTTGAATATTTTTAACATTCGACAATTTTTTGACATTTTACAATTATTTGACATTCGACAATTTTTTGACATTCGACAATTTTTTGACATTTGACAATTTTTTAACATTTGACAATTTTTAAAATTTGACAATTTTTTAACCTTTAACAAATTTTGACGTTTTAAATATTTTTTGACATCTGACAATTTTTTGACATTTAACAATTTTTGACATTTCGAATATTTTTTGACATTTGTCATTTTTTGACATTTGACAATTTTTTGACATTTGACAATTTTTTTGACATTTGACAATTTTTTTGACATTTGACAATTTTCTTTGACATTTTACAACTTTTTTACATTTTACAACTTTTTGACATTTGTCAATTTTTTTGACATTTAACAATTTTTTCGACATTTGAATATTTTTTTGACATTTGACAATTTTTTGACATTTGACATTTCACAATTTTTGACATTTTACAATTATTTGACATCCGACAATTTTTTGACATTCGACAATTTTTTTGACATTTGACAATTTTTTGACGTTCGACAATTTTTTGACATTCGACAATTTTTAACATTTGACAATTTTTAACATTTTACAATTATTTGACATCCGACAATTTTTTGACATTCGACAATTTTTTTGACATTTGACAATTTTTTGACATTCGGCAATTTTTAACATTTGACAATTTTTTAACATTTGACAATTTTTAACATTTGACAATTTTTTGACATTTGTTAATCTTTTGAGATTTATTTGTCATTTCACAATTTTTGACATTTTGAATATTTTTTGACAGTTGACAATTTTTAACATTCGACAATTTTTTGACATTTTACAATTATTTGACATTCGACAATTTTTTGACATTCGACAATTTTTTGACATTCGACAATTTTTTGACATTTGACAATTTTTTGACATTCGACAATTTTTAACATTTGACAATTTTTTAACATTTGACAATTTTTTGACATTTGACAATTTTTTGACAACTGACAATTTTTTAACCTTTAACAATTTTTGACGTTTAAAATATTTTTTGACATCTGACAATTTTTTGAAATTTAAAATTTTTTGACATTTCAAATATTTTTTGACATTTGTCATTTTTTGACATTTGACAATTTTTTGACATTTGAGAATTTTTTGACATTTGACAATTTTTTGACATTCGACAATTTTTTAACATTTGACAATTTTTTGACATTTGACAATTTTTGACGTTTTGAATATTTTTTGACATCTGACAATTTTTTGACATTTAAATTTTTTTGACATTTTGAATATTTTTTGACATTTGTCATTTTTTGACATTTGACAATTTTTTGACATTTGACAATTTTTTAACATTTGACAATTTTTTGACATTTGACAATTTTTTTGACATTGGACAATTTTCTTTGACATTTTACAACTTTTTGACATTTGTCAATTTTTTTGACATTTAACAATTTTTTCGACATTTGAATATTTTTTTGACATTTCACAATTTTTGACATTTTGAATATTTTTTGACAGTTGACAATTTTTAACATTCGACAATTTTTTGACATTTTACAATTATTTGACATCTGAAAATTTTTTGACATCTGACAATTTTTTGACATTTGACAATTTTTTGACATTTGACAATTTTTTGACATATGACAATTTTTTGACATTTGACAATATTTTGACATTTGACAATTTTTTGACATTTGACAATTTTTTGACATTTGACAATTTTTTTGACATTTGACAATTTTTTGACATTTGACAATTTTTTGACATTTTACAATTATTTGACATCCGACAATTTTTTGACATTCGACAATTTTTTGACATTTGACAATTTTTTTGACATTTGACAATTTTTTGACATTTGACAATTTTTTGACATTTTACAATTATTTGACATCCGACAATTTTTTGACATTCGACAATTTTTTGACATTTGACAATTTTTTTGACATTTGACAATTTTTTGACATTCGGCAATTTTTAACATTTGACAATTTTTTAACATTTGACAATTTTTAACATTTGACAATTTTTTGACATTTGTTAATCTTTTGAGATTTATTTGTCATTTCACAATTTTTGACATTTTGAATATTTTTTGACAGTTGACAATTTTTAACATTCGACAATTTTTTGACATTTTACAATTATTTGACATTCGACAATTTTTTGACATTCGACAATTTTTTGACATTCGACAATTTTTTGACATTTGACAATTTTTTGACATTCGACAATTTTTAACATTTGACAATTTTTTAACATTTGACAATTTTTTGACATTTGACAATTTTTTGACAACTGACAATTTTTTAACCTTTAACAATTTTTGACGTTTAAAATATTTTTTGACATCTGACAATTTTTTGAAATTTAAAATTTTTTGACATTTCAAATATTTTTTGACATTTGTCATTTTTTGACATTTGACAATTTTTTGACATTTGAGAATTTTTTGACATTTGACAATTTTTTGACATTCGACAATTTTTTAACATTTGACAATTTTTTGACATTTGACAATTTTTGACGTTTTGAATATTTTTTGACATCTGACAATTTTTTGACATTTAAATTTTTTTGACATTTTGAATATTTTTTGACATTTGTCATTTTTTGACATTTGTCATTTTTTGACATTTGACAATTTTTTGACATTTGACAATTTTTTAACATTTGACAATTTTTTGACATTTGACAATTTTTTTGACATTGGACAATTTTCTTTGACATTTTACAACTTTTTGACATTTGTCAATTTTTTTGACATTTAACAATTTTTTCGACATTTGAATATTTTTTTGACATTTCACAATTTTTGACATTTTGAATATTTTTTGACAGTTGACAATTTTTAACATTCGACAATTTTTTGACATTTTACAATTATTTGACATCTGAAAATTTTTTGACATCTGACAATTTTTTGACATTTGACAATTTTTTGACATTTGACAATTTTTTGACATATGACAATTTTTTGACATTTGACAATATTTTGACATTTGACAATTTTTTGACATTTGACAATTTTTTGACATTTGACAATTTTTTTGACATTTGACAATTTTTTGACATTTGACAATTTTTTGACATTTTACAATTATTTGACATCCGACAATTTTTTGACATTCGACAATTTTTTGACATTTGACAATTTTTTTGACATTTGACAATTTTTTGACATTTGACAATTTTTTGACATTTTACAATTATTTGACATCCGACAATTTTTTGACATTCGACAATTTTTTGACATTTGACAATTTTTTTGACATTTGACAATTTTTTGACATTCGGCAATTTTTAACATTTGACAATTTTTTAACATTTGACAATTTTTAACATTTGACAATTTTTTGACATTTGTTAATCTTTTGAGATTTATTTGTCATTTCACAATTTTTGACATTTTGAATATTTTTTGACAGTTGACAATTTTTAACATTCGACAATTTTTTGACATTTTACAATTATTTGACATTCGACAATTTTTTGACATTTGACAATTTTTTAACATTTGACAATTTTTTGACATTTGACAATTTTTTGACAACTGACAATTTTTTAACCTTTAACAATTTTTGACGTTTAAAATATTTTTTGACATCTGACAATTTTTTGAAATTTAAAATTTTTTGACATTTCAAATATTTTTTGACATTTGTCATTTTTTGACATTTGACAATTTTTTGACATTTGAGAATTTTTTGACATTTGACAATTTTTTGACATTCGACAATTTTTTAACATTTGACAATTTTTTGACATTTGACAATTTTTGACGTTTTGAATATTTTTTGACATCTGACAATTTTTTGACATTTAAATTTTTTTGACATTTTGAATATTTTTTGACATTTGTCATTTTTTGACATTTGACAATTTTTTGACATTTGACAATTTTTTAACATTTGACAATTTTTTGACATTTGACAATTTTTTTGACATTGGACAATTTTCTTTGACATTTTACAACTTTTTGACATTTGTCAATTTTTTTGACATTTAACAATTTTTTCGACATTTGAATATTTTTTTGACATTTCACAATTTTTGACATTTTGAATATTTTTTGACAGTTGACAATTTTTAACATTCGACAATTTTTTGACATTTTACAATTATTTGACATCTGAAAATTTTTTGACATCTGACAATTTTTTGACATTTGACAATTTTTTGACATTTGACAATTTTTTGACATATGACAATTTTTTGACATTTGACAATATTTTGACATTTGACAATTTTTTGACATTTGACAATTTTTTGACATTTGACAATTTTTTTGACATTTGACAATTTTTTGACATTTGACAATTTTTTGACATTTTACAATTATTTGACATCCGACAATTTTTTGACATTCGACAATTTTTTGACATTTGACAATTTTTTTGACATTTGACAATTTTTTGACATTTGACAATTTTTTGACATTTTACAATTATTTGACATCCGACAATTTTTTGACATTCGACAATTTTTTGACATTTGACAATTTTTTTGACATTTGACAATTTTTTGACATTCGACAATTTTTAACATTTGACAATTTTTTAACATTTGACAATTTTTAACATTTGACAATTTTTTGACATTTGTTAATCTTTTGAGATTTATTTGTCATTTCACAATTTTTGACATTTTGAATATTTTTTGACAGTTGACAATTTTTAACATTCGACAATTTTTTGACATTTTACAATTATTTGACATTCGACAATTTTTTGACATTCGACAATTTTTTGACATTCGACAAATTTTTGACATTTGACAATTTTTTGACATTCGACAATTTTTAACATTTGACAATTTTTTAACATTTGACAATTTTTTGACATTTGACAATTTTTTGACAACTGACAATTTTTTAACCTTTAACAATTTTTGACGTTTAAAATATTTTTTGACATCTGACAATTTTTTGAAATTTAAAATTTTTTGACATTTCAAATATTTTTTGACATTTGTCATTTTTTGACATTTGACAATTTTTTGACATTTGAGAATTTTTTGACATTTGACAATTTTTTGACATTCGACAATTTTTTAACATTTGACAATTTTTTGACATTTGACAATTTTTGACGTTTTGAATATTTTTTGACATCTGACAATTTTTTGACATTTAAATTTTTTTGACATTTTGAATATTTTTTGACATTTGTCATTTTTTGACATTTGACAATTTTTTGACATTTGACAATTTTTTAACATTTGACAATTTTTTGACATTTGACAATTTTTTTGACATTGGACAATTTTCTTTGACATTTTACAACTTTTTGACATTTGTCAATTTTTTTGACATTTAACAATTTTTTCGACATTTAAATATTTTTTTGACATTTGACAATTTTTTGACATTTGACATTTCACAATTTTTGACATTTTACAATTATTTGACATCCGATAATTTTTTGACATTTGACAATTTTTTTGACATTTGACAATTTTTTGACGTTCGACAATTTTTTGACATTCGACAATTTTTAACATTTGACAATTTTTAACATTTGACAATTTTTTGACATCCGACAATTTTTTGACATTTGACAATTTTTTGACATTTGACATTTTACAATTTTTGACATTTTACAATTATTTGACATCCGACAATTTTTTGACATTCGACAATTTTTTGACATTTGACAATTTTTTTGACATTTGACAATTTTTTGACATTTGACAATTTTTTGACATTTTACAATTATTTGACATCCGACAATTTTTTGACATTCGACAATTTTTTGACATTTGACAATTTTTTTGACATTTGACAATTTTTTGACATTTGACAATTTTTTGACATTTTACAATTATTTGACATCCGACAATTTTTTGACATTCGACAATTTTTTGACATTTGACAATTTTTTGACATTTGACAATTTTTTGACATTTGACAATTTTTTGACATTTGACAATTTTTTGACATTTTGAATATTTTTTGACATCTGACAATTTTTTGACATTTAACACTTTTTGACATTTCAAATATTTGTTGACATTTGTAATTTTTTTTGACATTTGACAATTTTTAGACAACTGACAATTTTTTAACATTTTACAATTTTTTACGTTTTGAATATTTTTTGACATCTGACAATTTTTTGACATTTAAATTTTTTTGACATTTTGAATATTTTTTGACATTTGTCATTTTTTGACATTTGACAATTTTTTGACATTTGACAATTTTTTAACATTTGACAATTTTTTGACATTTGACAATTTTTTTGACATTTGTCAATTTTTTTGACATTTAACAATTTTTTCGACATTTAAATATTTTTTTGACATTTGACAATTTTTTGACATTTGACATTTCACAATTTTTGACATTTTACAATTATTTGACATCCGATAATTTTTTGACATTTGACAATTTTTTTGACATTTGACAATTTTTTGACGTTCGACAATTTTTTGACATTCGACAATTTTTAACATTTGACAATTTTTAACATTTGACAATTTTTTGACATCCGACAATTTTTTGACATTTGACAATTTTTTGACATTTGACATTTTACAATTTTTGACATTTTACAATTATTTGACATCCGACAATTTTTTGACATTCGACAATTTTTTGACATTTGACAATTTTTTTGACATTTGACAATTTTTTGACATTTGACAATTTTTTGACATTTTACAATTATTTGACATCCGACAATTTTTTGACATTCGACAATTTTTTGACATTTGACAATTTTTTTGACATTTGACAATTTTTTGACATTTGACAATTTTTTGACATTTTACAATTATTTGACATCCGACAATTTTTTGACATTCGACAATTTTTTGACATTTGACAATTTTTTGACATTTGACAATTTTTTGACATTTGACAATTTTTTGACATTTGACAATTTTTTGACATTTTGAATATTTTTTGACATCTGACAATTTTTTGACATTTAACACTTTTTGACATTTCAAATATTTGTTGACATTTGTAATTTTTTTTGACATTTGACAATTTTTAGACAACTGACAATTTTTTAACATTTTACAATTTTTTACGTTTTGAATATTTTTTGACATCTGACAATTTTTTGACATTCCACAATTATTTGACATCCGACAATTTTTTGACATTTGACAATTTTTTGACATTTGACAATCTTTTGACATTTGACATTTATTTGACATTTAACAATTTTTGACATTTTGAATATTTTTTGACATTTGTCATTTTTTGACATTTGACAATTTTTTGACATTTGAGAATTTTTTGACATTTGACAATTTTTTGACATTCGACAATTTTTTAACATTTGACAATTTTTTGACATTTGACAATTTTTGACGTTTTGAATATTTTATGACATATGACAATTTTTTGACATTTAAATTTTTTTGACATTTTGAATATTTTTTGACATTTGTCATTTTTTGACATTTGACAATTTTTTGACATTCGACAATTTTTTAACATTTGACAATTTTTTGACATTTGACAATTTTTTTGACATTTGACAATTTTTTTGACATTGGACAATTTTCTTTGACATATTACAACTTTTTGACATTTGTCAATTTTTTTGACATTTAACAATTTTTTCAACATTTGAATATTTTTTTGACATTTCACAATTTTTGACATTTTGAATATTTTTTGACAGTTGACAATTTTTAACATTCGACAATTTTTTGACATTTTACAATTATTTGACATCTGAAAATTTTTTGACATCTGACAATTTTTTGACATTTGACAATTTTTTGACATCTGACAATTTTTTGACATTTGACAATTTTTTGACATTTGACAATATTTTGACATTTGACAATTTTTTGACATTTGACAATTTTTTGACATTTGACAATTTTTTGACATTTGACAATTTTTTGACATTTGTCAATCTTTTGACATTTATTTGACATTTCACAATTTTTGACATTTTGAATATTTTTTGACAGTTGACAATTTTTAACATTCGACAATTTTTTGACATTTTACAATTATTTGACATTTGACAATTTTTTTGACATTTGACAATTTTTTTGACATTTTACAACTTTTTGACATTTGTCAATTTTTTTGACATTTAACAATTTTTTCGACATTTGAATATTTTTTTGACATTTCACAATTTTTGACATTTTGAATATTTTTTGACAGTTGACAATTTTTAACATTCGACAATTTTTTGACATTTTACAATTTTTTAACATTCGACATTTTTTTGACATTTGACAATTTTTTGACATTTGACAATTTTTTTGACAGTTTACAACTTTTTGACATTTGTCATTTTTTTGACATTTGACAATCTTTTGACATTTGACATTTATTTGACATTTGACATTTATTTGACATTTCACAATTTTTGACATTTTGAATTTTTTTTGACAGTTGAATATTTTTAACATTCGACAATTTTTTGACATTTTACAATTATTTGACATTCGACAATTTTTTGACATTCGACAATTTTTTGACATTTGACAATTTTTAAAATTTGACAATTTTTTAACCTTTAACAATTTTTGACGTTTTAAATATTTTTTGACATCTGACAATTTTTTGACATTTAACAATTTTTGACATTTCGAATATTTTTTGACATTTGTCATTTTTTGACATTTGACAATTTTTTGACATTTGACAATTTTTTTGACATTTGACAATTTTTTTGACATTTGACAATTTTCTTTGACATTTTACAACTTTTTTACATTTTACAACTTTTTGACATTTGTCAATTTTTTTGACATTTAACAATTTTTTCGACATTTAAATATTTTTTTGACATTTGACAATTTTTTGACATTTGACATTTCACAATTTTTGACATTTTACAATTATTTGACATCCGATAATTTTTTGACATTTGACAATTTTTTTGACATTTGACAATTTTTTGACGTTCGACAATTTTTTGACATTCGACAATTTTTAACATTTGACAATTTTTAACATTTGACAATTTTTTGACATCCGACAATTTTTTGACATTTGACAATTTTTTGACATTTGACATTTTACAATTTTTGACATTTTACAATTATTTGACATCCGACAATTTTTTGACATTCGACAATTTTTTGACATTTGACAATTTTTTTGACATTTGACAATTTTTTGACATTTGACAATTTTTTGACATTTTACAATTATTTGACATCCGACAATTTTTTGACATTCGACAATTTTTTGACATTTGACAATTTTTTTGACATTTGACAATTTTTTGACATTTGACAATTTTTTGACATTTTACAATTATTTGACATTCGACAATTTTTTGACATTCGACAATTTTTTGACATTTGACAATTTTTTGACATTTGACAATTTTTTGACATTTGACAATTTTTTGACATTTGACAATTTTTTGACATTTGACAATTTTTTGACATTTTGAATATTTTTTGACATCTGACAATTTTTTGACATTTAACAATTTTTGACATTTCAAATATTTGTTGACATTTGTAATTTTTTTTGACATTTGACAATTTTTAGACAACTGACAATTTTTTAACATTTTACAATTTTTTACGTTTTGAATATTTTTTGACATCTGACAATTTTTTGACATTCCACAATTATTTGACATCCGACAATTTTTTGACATTTGACAATTTTTTGACATTTGACAATCTTTTGACATTTGACATTTATTTGACATTTAACAATTTTTGACATTTTGAATATTTTTTGACAGTTGACAATTTTTAACATTCGACAATTTTTTGACATTTTACAATTATTTGACATTCGACAATTTTTTGACATTCTACAACTTTTTGACATTCGACAATTTTTTAACATTTGACAATTTTTAACATTTGACAATTTTTTGACATTTGTCAATCTTTTGACATTTATTTGTCATTTCACAATTTTTGACATTTTGAATATTTTTTGACAGTTGACAATTTTTAACATTCGACAATTTTTAACATTTGACAATTTTTTAACATTTGACAATTTTTTGACAACTGACAATTTTTTAACCTTAAACAATTTTTGACGTTTAAAATATTTTTTGACATCTGACAATTTTTTGAAATTTAAAATTTTTTGACATTTCAAATATTTTTTGACATTTGTCATTTTTTGACATTTGACAATTTTTTGACATTTGAGAATTTTTTGACATTTGACAATTTTTTGACATTCGACAATTTTTTAACATTTGACAATTTTTTGACATTTGACAATTTTTGACGTTTTGAATATTTTTTGACATGACAATTTTTTGACATTTAAATTTTTTTGACATTTTGAATATTTTTTGACATTTGTCATTTTTTGACATTTGACAATTTTTTGACATTCGACAATTTTTTAACATTTGACAATTTTTTGACATTTGACAATTTTTTTGACATTTGACAATTTTTTTGACATTGGACAATTTTCTTTGACATATTACAACTTTTTGACATTTGTCAATTTTTTTGACATTTAACAATTTTTTCGACATTTGAATATTTTTTTGACATTTCACAATTTTTGACATTTTGAATATTTTTTGACAGTTGACAATTTTTAACATTCGACAATTTTTTGACATTTTACAATTATTTGACATCTGAAAATTTTTTGACATCTGACAATTTTTGACATTTGACAATTTTTTGACATCTGACAATTTTTTGACATTTGACAATTTTTTGACATTTGACAATATTTTGACATTTGACAATTTTTTGACATTTGACAATTTTTTGACATTTGACAATTTTTTGACATTTGTCAATCTTTTGACATTTATTTGACATTTCACAATTTTTGACATTTTGAATATTTTTTGACAGTTGACAATTTTTAACATTCGACAATTTTTTGACATTTTACAATTATTTGACATTTGACAATTTTTTTGACATTTGACAATTTTTTTGACATTTTACAACTTTTTGACATTTGTCAATTTTTTTGACATTTAACAATTTTTTCGACATTTGAATATTTTTTTGACATTTCACAATTTTTGACATTTTGAATATTTTTTGACAGTTGACAATTTTTAACATTCGACAATTTTTTGACATTTTACAATTTTTTAACATTCGACATTTTTTTGACATTTGACAATTTTTTGACATTTGACAATTTTTTTGACAGTTTACAACTTTTTGACATTTGTCATTTTTTTGACATTTGACAATCTTTTGACATTTGACATTTATTTGACATTTATTTGACATTTCACAATTTTTGACATTTTGAATATTTTTTGACAGTTGAATATTTTTAACATTCGACAATTTTTTGACATTTTACAATTATTTGACATTCGACAATTTTTTGACATTCGACAATTTTTTGACATTTGACAATTTTTAAAATTTGACAATTTTTTAACCTTTAACAATTTTTGACGTTTTAAATATTTTTTGACATCTGACAATTTTTTGACATTTAACAATTTTTGACATTTCGAATATTTTTTGACATTTGTCATTTTTTGACATTTGACAATTTTTTGACATTTGACAATTTTTTTGACATTTGACAATTTTTTTGACATTTGACAATTTTCTTTGACATTTTACAACTTTTTTACATTTTACAACTTTTTGACATTTGTCAATTTTTTTGACATTTAACAATTTTTTCGACATTTAAATATTTTTTTGACATTTGACAATTTTTTGACATTTGACATTTCACAATTTTTGACATTTTACAATTATTTGACATCCGATAATTTTTTGACATTTGACAATTTTTTTGACATTTGACAATTTTTTGACGTTCGACAATTTTTTGACATTCGACAATTTTTAACATTTGACAATTTTTTGACATTTGCTAATTTTTTTGACATTTGACAATTTTTTGACATTTGACAATTTTTTGACATTTTACAATTATTTGACATCCGACAATTTTTTGACATTCGACAATTTTTTGACATTTGACAATTTTTTTGACATTTGACAATTTTTTGACATTTGACAATTTTTTGACATTTTACAATTATTTGACATCCGACAATTTTTTGACATTCGACAATTTTTTGACATTTGACAATTTTTTGACATTTGACAATTTTTTGACATTTGACAATTTTTTGACATTTTGAATATTTTTTGACATCTGACAATTTTTTGACATTTAACAATTTTTGACATTTCAAATATTTGTTGACATTTGTAATTTTTTTTGACATTTGACAATTTTTAGACAACTGACAATTTTTTAACATTTTACAATTTTTTACGTTTTGAATATTTTTTGACATCTGACAATTTTTTGACATTCCACAATTATTTGACATCCGACAATTTTTTGACATTTGACAATTTTTTGACATTTGACAATCTTTTGACATTTGACATTTATTTGACATTTAACAATTTTTGACATTTTGAATATTTTTTGACAGTTGACAATTTTTAACATTCGACAATTTTTTGACATTTTACAATTATTTGACATTCGACAATTTTTTGACATTCTACAACTTTTTGACATTCGACAATTTTTTAACATTTGACAATTTTTAACATTTGACAATTTTTTGACATTTGTCAATCTTTTGACATTTGTCAATCTTTTGACATTTGTCAATCTTTTGACATTTATTTGTCATTTCACAATTTTTGACATTTTGAATATTTTTTGACAGTTGACAATTTTTAACATTCGACAATTTTTTGACATTTTACAATTATTTGACATTCGACAATTTTTTGACATTCGACAATTTTTTGACATTTGACAATTTTTTTGACATTTGACAATTTTTTGACATTCGACAATTTTTAACATTTGACAATTTTTTAACATTTGACAATTTTTTGACATTTGACAATTTTTTGACAACTGACAATTTTTTAACCTTAAACAATTTTTGACGTTTAAAATATTTTTTGACATCTGACAATTTTTTGAAATTTAAAATTTTTTGACATTTCAAATATTTTTTGACATTTGTCATTTTTTGACATTTGACAATTTTTTGACATTTGAGAATTTTTTGACATTTGACAATTTTTTGACATTCGACAATTTTTTAACATTTGACAATTTTTTGACATTTGACAATTTTTGACGTTTTGAATATTTTTTGACATATGACAATTTTTTGACATTTAAATTTTTTTGACATTTTGAATATTTTTTGACATTTGTCATTTTTTGACATTTGACAATTTTTTGACATTCGACAATTTTTTAACATTTGACAATTTTTTGACATTTGACAATTTTTTTGACATTTGACAATTTTTTTGACATTGGACAATTTTCTTTGACATATTACAACTTTTTGACATTTGTCAATTTTTTTGACATTTAACAATTTTTTCGACATTTGAATATTTTTTTGACATTTCACAATTTTTGACATTTTGAATATTTTTTGACAGTTGACAATTTTTAACATTCGACAATTTTTTGACATTTTACAATTATTTGACATTTGACAATTTTTTTGACATTTGACAATTTTTTTGACATTTTACAACTTTTTGACATTTGTCAATCTTTTGACATTTATTTGACATTTCACAATTTTTGACATTTTGAATATTTTTTGACAGTTGACAATTTTTAACATTCGACAATTTTTTGACATTTTACAATTATTTGACATTTGACAATTTTTTTGACATTTGACAATTTTTTTGACATTTTACAACTTTTTGACATTTGTCAATTTTTTTGACATTTAACAATTTTTTCGACATTTGAATATTTTTTTGACATTTCACAATTTTTGACATTTTGAATATTTTTTGACAGTCGACAATTTTTAACATTCGACAATTTTTTGACATTTTACAATTATTTGACATCTGACAATTTTTTGACATTTGACAATTTTTTGACATTTGACAATATTTTGACATTTGACAATTTTTTGACATTTGACAATTTTTTGACATTTGACAATTTTTTGACATTTGACAATTTTTTGACATTTTGCAATTATTTGACATTTTGCAATTATTTGACCATTACATTCGCCTGGGAAAGGCATGGTATAACCCATACCTCGACGCATCCTCCTTTTTTTTTTGAGCGGTGGATGCATCCATGTCCCTTGGACCCAACCTAACCTAACCTAACCTAACCTAACCTAACCTAACCTAACCTAACCTAACCTAACCTAACCTAACCTAACCTAACCCTAACCTAACCCTAACCTAACCTAACCTAACCTAACCTAACCTAACCTAACCTAACCTAACCCTAACCTAACCTAACCTAACCTAACCTAACCTAACCTAACCTAACCTAACCTAACCTAACCTAACCTAACCTAACCTAACCTAACCTAACCTAACCTAACCTAACCTAACCTAACCTAACCTAACCTAACCTTTTTTTTTTTTTGTGGGTGGGAAAATCTTCTAAAGACGCCTGGGAAGATGTCCCAGGTGTGGTGGATTCGACTAGCTGTCCATCCGCCTACCACCTAAAAACCCACCCTCTTCTCCGACGGCGCGCGTGGGGCCGTTCTCAGCGAACATAGCTTCACTACGCGCCGGCATTCCCTTTATTTCCCTCGGTGCTCCCTTCAGGGTGGGGGGCTCTGTTCACTTCAGTTTATAAACCCCAAATTTTGGTATTCTCTTTCTTCCCTTTCTTTCTCTTTCATTGTTGTTCTTACAAAGTTGTGTATTTTCTCGTAGTTTTCCTTGCACTTCATCATTTCTATCATCATATTCTCCTCGCTTATTTTTCTTGCGATTTGCTCTTTCAGTACATTTCTGGACTGTGCCCATCGAGCACACTTGTATAGGGTATGAGATGCACTATCTGCCTCTCCGCAGTACACACATTCGTCGTCTTCTGTTTTCCCTATTCGGTACGTATAGGCTCTGAAAGAACCATGACCGCTTAGGGCTTGCGTCAGGTAGTAATCTGTTTGGCGGAAAGGGCATTCCAACCATTCTATAATATTTGGTATCATCTTCTTTGTCCACTGTGCCACGTCTTCCGTCATTTCCCATTCGCTTTGCCACCTGTTTATCGAGATTTCTCTTTCTTCTGTTTTTGCAATTTCTTTTGTTCCGTCTTCTCTTCGGTACAACCGCCTTCTTTCGTCTATTTTAATGTGAATAGGAATGATTCCGGCTATCACTTGTACCGCCTTGCTAGAGACTGTTCTGTATGCGCTAGTAATCCTTAGTAGTGCTTTCCGTTGTGCTTTAGTCAGCAAATCTTTATATTTTTTAATACCTGTGACTTGGTGCCAAATCGGTGCGGCGTAGAGTAGCGTGGAGTCTATAGTGGCTCCTATGATCTCCCTCTTCCTGCTGCTAGGTCCACCAACGTTGGGCATAAGTCGACTCAGGGCTGTTGCCCTGGCATCTGCTTTCCGAATGGCGTGTTTTACGTGTTCGCCGTATGTGCCTTGTTGGTCTAGCATTACTCCGAGGTATTTTATGGCTCTTTTTGGTTCGATGCGAGTTTCTGCCATTTTGAAACTAACCAAGTGTTTGTCCTTTCTCTTGTGTTTTAGGAGTACTGCTTCCGTTTTTTCCGGCGCTAGTTCGAGGTCATTTTTCTCTATCCATTTTCTTATGGTTTCCAGTGCCTGATTTGCATCTTCCACTAGGTCTTGTGGACTATTTGCGCACACTATTACCGCCAAGTCGTCCGCGTATGCAACGGCCTTGACTCTCTCAGGCCACGCTAGCTTTAGAATTCCGTCGTACAGTACATTCCATAGAGTAGGCCCAAGGACTGAGCCCTGTGGGACCCCGGCTGTTACCTGCATCTCCTGTCCCTCTTCGATTTTTATCTTCCGATCCGTCAGATAGTCTTTGATGGTGTTTCTTAAATATTTCGATATCTTTATCCTTTCAAGGTTTTCCAGGATTTTTGGCCACGATGCGGTGTTAAATGCGTTCTTTACATCAATCGTTATGAGGGTGACCCATTTCATTTCCCTACGTTCTCTCACAGTGTTGAGAACTTCTTCAATCGCTGTTATTGTGGATCTTCTTTTTCTAAAACCGAATTGGAGGTCTGAAATACCACCTTTCTCATCTAGTTCTTTTTCTAAGCGTCTTTTGATTAGTGACTCAAAGGTTTTGCTGATCGTATCCAACAGACAGATTGGCCGATATTTTTCAGTGTTTCTTCCTCCCTTCGGTATTAGCACCAATTTTGCGGTCTTCCAGTTTCCTGGAACACTCTGCTGTATTAGTAGTTTATTCATTATATCCAGTAGCCATTTGCTTGCAATACTTCCCACCGTCTTGATGATTTCCGGAGGTATACCGTCAGGTCCAGGGGCGCGACCATTTTTTAATCCGTGCAAGGCTATCTCGAGTTCTTCTGCAGTGAATACAGGGGGGTTACTGTCTCTTTTTTCCGTCATCCAATAGTCGTCTTTTTTTGGGAATAATTCGTTGGCGATTCTTTTCTTTTGTTCTAGGGGGATGTCATATGGAGTATGTCCGAATTTTCGGGTCACGATCCTGTATGCATCTCCCCATACGTCTTCCTCTAGTTCATCCCTTAGTTTGTTCCACTGTTTACGTTTAGAGTCCTTGATTAGCTTGGTGAGTTCTTTTCTTTTGATTTTTAGATCGGCTACTGCTTGCGTCAGTTCCCTTGTGTCTGTTATTCGCCTTCTTCTTGTCAGTGCCCTCCTGGCTTTGTTGCAGTCACCTCTTTTGTTCTCGATGTTTTCGTTCCACCAGTACGGATTTGATCTCTTTTGATTTCCTCTTATTTTCGACCCTTTGTACGCTTCCTTGATAACTCTTATTTGGGAGCTTAGGCTGTCGTTATTTCCTATTTGCTCGATGTTCCACAGTATAAGTTCTCTAAAAAGCTCCTTATTTATGATTTCTTTGTGTGGTTGAATGTATCCGGATTTTTGTGTGTGGTCTTTAATCTCGAACTTGATATAGGCATGTTCGGTTCCGGAGTCTAAGTCCATTACTTCCCATTTATGGATACTTTTTGCAAGGTTTGCAGTAGATAACGTAACGTCTATGTATGACTTAGATAGGCCTCTCACGAAAGTTGGCTTGTCACCGTCGTTATGGACTGTAATATTCATGGTGTCGATAAGGTCGTCCCAGAACTCTCCTCTTCTGTCTGTAACCGGGGAGCCCCATTTTGCTGACTTCGCATTGACGTCTCCGGCTATCATGAATTCCTTATTCGAGGTCTTGGCCCTCTTAAAGATATGTTCCACTTTTTCCTCATATTCACGTTGGGTTATATTTGGTGATATGTAGCAGCCGTAGATGCTGTAGTTCTTCATGTGGATTCCAACGTATCCGTCTCCGACTTCTACTCTTTTAACTTCGAGTTTCTTGTTCTGAAAGTAGATTCCGAGATCCTTTTGATTATCCGCTATCCATCCCGCTTTCCCTGTAACTTTTTTGTTAGGTTCTTCTATGATCATTAGGTCTGCTTCCATTTTTTGTGCGGTGGCAAGGGCCAGATCATGAGCAGCGTACTTTCTACCTAAGTTGGCTTGTAGGAATGTGATTTTCCCCATTTCCCCCCTTTTTTGAGTAGAGATTTTTAGTTCGGGGTTAGCGAGTTGCTTCTTCCATACACCCTACTTTTCTCTCTTATCATATGTCTGAAGTTTGGACACTTTCCTGATCCATTTCGATGTCCGTCAATGTCGCAATCCCAACAATGTTCCTTATTAACTTGGCAGTTCTCTACCTTGTGCTCCCCACTTCCACATTTTAGGCATAACTTCGATCTGTCTGGGCCCGTGCATTCCCTTGCTCTATGGCCATACTTCAGGCACTTGAAACATTTATCTATGCTTATCTTTTCTTTCACCCTGCACCAGTTCCACCCGATCCTTATTCTTCTTAGTTCGATTACGTGTTTCACTTTACTTCTATCCATATTTACTATTGCCATCTTTCTCTCTCCTGGAGCGTCTCTTATTGCTAAATTGAATTCCTTGTTTCCTGTAGCTTCTTCAATCGCGACTTCTATTTCTTCTTTTGTTGTGGCTGCATCTAGGTCGTATATAAATATGGTTTCTTCGTTGTTTTTCATTCTTTTGATCGTCACATCCCCCATCTTGTTTTTCATTTCTTCTTCAAAATCTTTCAAGTGTTCTTTATTGTTTAGGGTTATTAGCAGGTCACCCTTTTTGGTCATTCTTACGCCTTTAACATTTTTTCCTGCTTCTTTTCCTTCCATTTTGCTACGGACTTCTTTCAGTAGCTCAGCGTAGCTTTTTCCGTTTCCTTCTACTATTATAGCTGGAGATTCCTCTTTTCTCTTTCTATTATCTGGTGCTCTGGCATTTAGGGAGCTCATGTAGTCTTGTCTGGTCGTGTATAAGCTTATATTGATGTCTGATTTATTAAAAATGTGTTCTATTGTTTTCCTGATTTGGAGTGGATTCCCTATTTCTGGTATAGGCATTGCGATGTGGTATCGTCCTTCTTTCGTCATGGTGTTTCTTAGGCATTTCATGTTTCGTGCAAAAACGCTGATGTCACTTTCGGTTTCTTCTCTCTTGTTGTGGACCATTTTGAAAACCACTCTCTCCTTGATAGTCCGTTCTTTTGTGGTTTTGTCCATCCTTTGTGAGGTCATTTTCAGCACACCTACTTCTCCTGTTGCTTGTGTTTCCTCGGATTCTACGCTTTCCAAGTCAGGAAATCTCTCACGGAATCTTTTCTCTAATCCCTTGTCTAGTTTCTCTGTTTCGGCATAGATGCCGAGGTTTTCTAGATCGATTGTAAGTGGATTTCCACCTATAATTTGGGTACATTGGAATGCTTTTTCAGGCCACTCCTTGTCGTAAAGTTCATTCATTTCTTCGACCCCTTTTACCTCGTCCAGTTTTTTCCATATTTCATTTGCCTTTTTCTCTTCTCTTATACATTTCTCGTATTCTTCTTTAGAAAGTTCTGGTTCCGTCTGGATTCCTAATTCCCTTGTAGACCGTGTTTGTATGGATTCCGCATCTGTTTGGATGTCTACATCATAAGTTTGTTTTTCTACCTGAACGTATTTTTTTGCCTCGAACCACTCTTTTACTATCTCCCTATTCAGTGTTTCCATTTGCCTCTTGAGCTTTGCTGTTAAGTCCTTAATCTCTTTTTTTGTATTTGAGCTATCAACTACGCAATGGTTTAATTCTTTAAACAGTTTTTTCATCATATCAATCGCCTCTATTATAATGAATGCTGTAGGGCATTCTCTTTTTTTGTATATTTCCTCATTATATTGATCTACATCTATGATCGAATCGTCTGCCCTTCTTCTTTTTTTGTGGGTCTCACTCAGTGAGTGAGACCTTTGTGATCTTCCTGCGCCTGTTAACATCAATGTTGCGGGATTTTTAGCGGTTGTTGTTTTTTCCGCTGCTGTTGTTTCGTTTCTATTTTGGCTTCCAGTTACTTCTTTAATAATTTTATTTGGGTTGGACATTTTATTCCCACGAGTGGGGAAGAAACTAAAGGTCCGGCGGGGCAGTGCTCCCTTACCCCGCTAAGGCTGTAATTCCCCTCCGGTTCGCCACGTCCGTCGGGCATCGCTCGAGACACGCCTTTGTCCCCCGGTGCCATGCATCCCCTAGCCGCGATGGTGCTACAGCTTGGGATTGGGGTGTTTTTTTTTTCCGCAGGTGTTCTCCTTCAGGACTCTTCTGTCTGGGTTACCATACCATAGCCGAGGGTCCCAGTTTTGCGGCGCCGGGAACTCGCCGTTCGCCCTCCGAAACTGGTAGGACTTGTCAGTGTGTTCGGATGTAGCTTGGGCCTGTTGGATCTTCTACTGGTATTTATTGGTGCTACCTACTCGACATCGATAGCCCCACCAGTGCCCCACTGACCATTTTGAGCTGTTCTTTAGCTTCACTCTTCCTCTCCCGTCCTTACGGCTCGAGAGAGGAGGAAGTTACTAAGCCACTCCACCAACGACAAGGTCTTACAGCTCCTAGGAGTGGAACCTAACCTAACCTAACCTAACCTAACCTAACCTAACCTAACCTAACCTAACCTAACCTAACCTGGTCAAGTTTCCTAGTGCCTCGATGGTTCTTTTAATGCCCTTCTGGGTACTTGGATTTTGCTCAACTAGTTTTTTAAGCTGTTCCTTGTTCTTCTTTAAGTTTTCCATAAACTGCCTCATATCCCTCCTATCTATCTCCATCGATCCTGTTCCTTGTCCAGGAGGAGGTGTCTCTCGTCTTCTTCGTTTTCCTTTTGGGAGACTAAACCCATCATTTTCTTCCATATCTGGAGTTTCTAAATGCTTCAGAGTCATTCAGACAATTTTTGACATTTAACAATTTTTCGATAGTTGGTAATTTTTGACATTTAAATTTTTTTTGACTACTTTTGACAGTTGACAATTTTTGACATTTTTCAATTTTTAACATTTGATAATTTTTGACATTTGAAAATTTTTGACATTTGACAATTTTTGACATTTGACAATTTTTGACAGTTGGCAATTTTTGACATTCATAAATTTTTGACATTTGACATTTTTTGAAAGTTGACAATTTTAGACAGTTGACAAATTTTAACATTTGACAATTTTTATCAGTTGACAATTTTTGACAATTTTTTACAGTTGGAAATTTTTGACATTTGACAATTTTTGAAAGTTGACCATTTTTGACACTTGACAACTTTTGACAGTTGAATATTTTTGACAATTTTTGACAGTCGACAATTTTTGACATTTGGCAATTTTTGACAGCCAACAATTTTTGACATGACAAATTTTGACATTTGACAATTTTTGAGGTCCTTTATATCGGTCTTCGTTTCTGGGATCTCTCTCACCTTCCTACCTGTTTCCCTCAGTATTGAGTCCATATGTACCGTTAACTTCTGAAGCTTTGTCAACTGCCAGCTTTTACTAGAGTTTGTTGTCTTTTCCTCCTTACTAGAGTTATCTGCCTCTGCATCCTTCTCGGTGCATTTTTTTCTTCTCGTTATTTTTCTCTCTTCTCATCCCATGCCATGTCCACTACAGTGACGTTTGGCAGTTTCTTCTTGCTGTAGGGGGCCTCCTCTTTTGAAGCGTCTCCTTTGTTACCTGAGATCGGTTCTTTCGGTCCTGGTACTGTCACCTCCGGATGAATCCTCCAGTTGTCAACTTTGACAATTCGAAGCTGTCAACTTTGAAATTTCGCAGCTGTCAACTTTTAATTTTGCAGCTGTCAACTTTGATTGCAGTTGGTCACTTTTGACATTTTGCAGCTGTCAACTTTGAAATTTGCAGCTGACAATTTTGACATTTTGCAGCTGTCAACTTTTACATTTTGCAGCTGTCAACTTTTACATTTTGCAGCTGTCAACTTTAAATTTTGCATTTTGGAATCGTAAACTTTGGATTTTTGATTTATTGTTGTCTTATTAAGTTGTAAATTTTGAAGTTTCGATGTATTGTTGGCTGTTAATTTTGATTATATTTGTTATAATTTTGTTATTAAGCTGTGTATTTTAATTTATTGTGTGAGTAAAGTATCCAATATATTTTTGCTATAATTTGATTTATTTGGTTCACCATAATCTTAGTTGTTTATCGTGTGGCTCTGCTAGTGCCTATAAGACCTAGGGGTTTCCGGCTTGAACCGTCCAAGTCGGTGGCGCGGCTCACTTTTATTTTCTTTTTTTTTCTTCTACCCTCTACGGCTGAGCTCGGGCATAATTTGCCAGTAGAGATACCGCTGGCAGAGTACTCTTTAAAGAACGAAAAAGACGTGGCAAGGAAAGAAGACTATTCCTGCAAATTATCGCCCTATTGCATTGCTCTCAGTCATATACAAAGTTATGGAAAAAGCGATTAACACAGAACTTATCAAATATCTGGAGAAATTTGAGATAATCCATGACAGACAATATGGATTTCGACAACTTTGGTCTACTGGAGATTTGCTGGCTTATGTCACTCAGCTCTGGACAAACACTATTGAAAAGTTTGGTGAATCCCGTGCAATAGCCTTGGATATATCTAAAGCCTTTGACCGCGTTTGGCACCAGACATTGTTAAGCAAATTATCTGCCTACGGCCTCCCAACCAAACTGCGCCAATGGCTCTTGAGCTTCATGCAAGATCGCTCCTTACATGTGGCAGTTGACGGTATTTCTTCTGATGCGTTTAAAACTAATGCCGGGGTTCTCCAGGGTTCCATCCTGTCCGCTACCTTAATTCTTTTACACATCAACGACCTCTTGAAAACCACCACGAACCCCATTTACAGTTTCGCAGACGATAGCACACTTGTCTCAACTTTCACATCCTATCGATCACTTTCGGTGAATGATACAAATAAACTCAGGCAGGAACAGGTTGATTCCATCAATAGAGATCTTAAAGCAATCGTCGAATGGGGAACCAACAATTTTGTTCAGTTCAACGCCCAAAAAACACAAAGTGCCACGTTTTCCAAGAAAGTGAATTTCTCGAATCATCCCATCACAATGTCCGGAAATACCCTTGAACCAAGTCCCTCCATCTCGATTTTGGGAGTCACGGTGTCCAATAACATGTCTTGGCATGACCATGTTGCCAACATCGCAAAGTCGGCAAGCCAGAGGCTAGGTTTTCTGTGGAAAGCCAGAAAGTTTTTTACTCCTGATCAACTGTTGACGACGTACAAGGCTCAAATACGACCTCTACTGGAGTATTGCTCGCACATTTGGGGTTCAGCACCAAGGCATTCTCTTCGTCTTCTAGATTGCATTCAGAAAAGAGCCATTCGCTTGATAAACAGCTCAACTCTCACAGATACCCTTCACCCTCTAGAACATAGAAGAAGAGTTGCAAACCAGTCATTGCTCTACAGATATTTCCATGGTAGATGCTCCAGAGAAATAAAAACTCTTGTACCACCATTGGCTACATTCGGCCGAAGAACTCGGCACGCTGATCAGTCTCACCCATTTACTCTCAAGATTGACACTACAAGGACCAATCTTCATCAAGAATCCTTCTTTTACAGGGCTGCTACGGAATGGAATAAGCTTCCAAAATCAGTTTTTCCAGAGAACTATGACCTGCAACTTTTTAAAAAGCGTGTCCACAATCATTTCCTTTCTATAATCCCTTCCCCTTCTAATAGTCGCAGTGCCGGCCGTCCGCGGCCCACACGATAGGTCTACCCTTTTTGCGACTATTTTCATAAAAAAAAAAAATTAAAAATTATGATTTGATTCGATTTTTTTTCCATCATTTCAATGTTGAACTCTTCTGCAATAACGATATCCTTATTGTCATTTACTATTTTACTTAAGAGTATTTCAAGCTTTCTAAAAAATGATAGTAGGTTTCCATGTGGTGTTTTATAAATTGATATTACTGTAAGATTCTTATTCCCTATCATGCACTCTATGGCTGCACACTCAAAATTTGCTATTTTGGACAGCTTCACCAGATTTTTAAGTTCCTTTAATTTTTGCTTCTTCTGTACAAATATTGCTGCTCCATGTGAACCTTCTTCTCTGCAAAGCTTTGAAACTAGTTTGAAGTTCTTTATCGCTGTTTTCCATTTGAACTGCTACCTTCCGTGTTCTGTTACATATTGCATTTCCAATTGATTGTACATTTTGATGAATTATTATGCTCACCTCATCCTTATTTATGTGACCATAGTTATTTCTTTGACACCTTTTTTGCTTCAGTAAAAATTTCCCCATGGATTTCTTAAAAAGTCCTTATGTTTATTGAAATCGAATCTTTTTACTTCAACTCCCCTGGGTCAGAATTTTGTTTCATACATTTCATCCTTTTTATTAAAGGGTGCTGTTACAACAAAAGTTTTTAGCCTGTTTTCTTCCGTTGGTATCTCTCTTTCTTATTTATTCCTTTGTATTTACCCAAATTCCTATCTGGATGCCAAATTTGAACTTTCTAGGTCATCTGGAACTAGGTTAGAGTTTTGGTCTATAGGTCATTCAGCGACAAAAATGACAATGTTTGTACGTTAATATCTACATAACTGTTTGACGTGTGTTTATGAAATTTGGAGCACATATGTATCTCGCAAGTCTCAATATATGAGCCAAATTTGAGATGTTAATGTGAAATAGTTTTGAATAATGAGGGGGTCAAAAGTGTCTTCAAATGTTTTGCGTAATATTACACACGGTACCGCTATATATAACCAATGTGTGATGAAAATAAGCCATACGCTAAATAAATAAATAAATCTGTTCGAGGGTTGGTTCTACTGAACTAACTTTAGAGATGAACCCGTTTCAAAAATATATTTTCGTTGATCTACAAAAGTTAGTTTAAGAAAAGACTTTACGTTATTTATTTTTCAAAAATTTCAATTTACAAATAATGAAATTTTAATTTTTAATACTACAGATAATTTGAAAATCCAAAAAAACCACTGTTATTTCATAGTTTTAAGTTTCCGTTGTTGTCGGCAGTCCCAATGACTGCCCGCCAATTTTTTTATTTTTTTGTTGTATTTTTGTAGTGTGGAAGCTTTGATTTAATGAAGCTTTATTCAGTAGAAAAACAAAAAGTTTATGATTTTTTTCGCATTGAACGGTCATTACTTACTTACATACTGATGTAGGGTTGGCCTTCAACTACAAGTCCTATGGATGTGGTTGTATTTTTAATTGGGAACGGCAATGTTAGATAACACGTTAAATTGACATTAATTAAATAGTTGTTTAGTAAAAAACATTCACGTCAAAATTTTATTTTACAAATCTTTCTTACATTATAGATTACAATATAAATTTACAAATTTAAAAATTCCAAATTGTGCATTATAATGGTAATAATGATTAGTTTAGTGATTGTAATTAAATTTTTTAATTATTTTATATTTGTTAATTTTTTAAGTAGCAACAATAATAGGTAGGCAGGTATTCACGTATCTACTTAACTAAAAAATTTCTCTACATACCTACCTGTGCAAAAATACCAATTAGGTATATTAAAATTATGGTAATAAAATGTTTAAATTGGTTCTTTTCACTCATGGTTTTTAATATTATTCATAATTGTTATGATGGACTTTCACATAAATATGAATAAAGAATATTGAATAGGTATGATATTTCATTATTGTATACTTATTCGTAGGGTGAAAAAAATTTAATTTTTTTAAAAACTAAAAAAAAGATTTAAGAAATATTAAATTTCACAATTGAGGATAATTTTTATTAAGAATTTAAAGTTTCTGAACTCTTTTATTTCAATTAAAATGTGTTTTATATAGTTATTCTCTACTGTAATATTTTGATTGTAGGTACCTTCCATACCTATTACTTACAATTAAATTTTTTTGTACAATATTTTAAGGAAAAAAGTTCGACATGAATCCTATAAGAAATATAATACTGAATTAAATATAAAAATTTACGGGTGTCTTAATTTCGAGAAAAGTAATTTTCCCTTTTTTTCTAGTTATCGGTGAATTTGACATTTTGTATCTTTTTTAAGAGGGAAATATTATAACAGATTGCAGATGGTAGAAATCCATATTTCTGTTTTATAAAGCTACCAATGAGAAAGCGCGAGATATAATAACGAAAACATATAAATTAATCTTTAATTATTATATGGTCAGAAGCGCAAAAAGCGTGCTTAATTTATTAATTATATAAAAATATATAATTTAAATGGTATAAAGTTTAATTCAGTTCGGGAATTATTTTAAAAAAATTTAATACTCTTCTCGTTTTTAATTTATTTTTATTAATAATGTTAATTTTGATATTTTTTATATAAATATGTTAGTTGGGTAACATATTAGATAAATATCTATTTAGGTAGGTAGGTACCTGCTAACTAATTATTAGGTAGTTTTTTTCGGTATTTCTATATTCTTACGATTCATGTGGCACGGCAAAAACACCGATAAAGATTGGTTGGTGTTCATTAGTCAAGTAAACGGTAGAGTAAAAAGGCAAGTAAAGAAAAGCTATAAGTCTAATAAACAGGAAAGTATTAGGCGAGTCGAGTGGTAGAGCTAGCGGGCAGCATAGTGACTTTAAAATGAACTGCCTACTAACTCGCCCAATGTAAAAACCCAAGTTAAAGTTGGTCAACGGCTAGTCGAGTAGCTAGTCGATATGATATGATGCACTGTCATATTGAAATGTTGTCATGTGAACACAAGTAGAAAACAATACGACGAATCGAGTGCTAACCCCAGTTACTGGATGCGCAATTTACTAGACCTATAGTTACTCTACCAATGTAAACACCAACAAAAAGAACTAATGAAAGTCGAGTAATTGCACCGAGTTACTGGGCCGAGTTTACTAGGCCAAGTTACTCCACCGATGTAAGCTAATCTTAAAGCATGAATCCATTTAATATACATAGGTAACGTAACGGTATCTCTATTATTTTATTGTAATGATTCTCTGCAAATAAGAGTATGAACCTAATACATACCATATATACGATTATAATAGATTAAGAGCAAGTAATAACATGTAACAGTTATAATGTATTGTATCTCTTTTTTTATAAAACAAAATATTTGTTTAATAACATGAGTGTAGGTACCCGAATGTCCGAACAGCTTTGTGATTCAAAACTTATCAACAACAACAAAAACATGCATTTATGTATTTTTATCTCTCATAAAGTCATACCAATCATTTTTTAAATAAGCATATACTTGCAAAGTAAAATAAAGAATTTCGAAAGATTGAATAACTAACTAATTAAAATTGGTTATCACTGACTGCATCCCAATGATATATTTTACTGAATATCACAGTCGGGAATATAATTTAATCATATACATATTATATTGTTACGAATCGCGACCAACATCTCAAAAGCCGGACCGGTCCAGCGAATGACCGATGATGTTAGCAAATGCGCGAGAATTTTATAGAAGCCACGCGTACCTTCGCGTTTTCTGAAAATTAGCAGAATGCTCCATGGCAATATACAGGTTGTTTCAAAAAAATGTGGCCCCGTTGCTGGGATAGGTAAAACACTGCACAATTAGTTTGGATTGTTCAGCAAACAATTTTTTTACCGGCATCCGTATTCGAGATACAGCAGGGTGCTGAAAGAAAAAAATTTACACACATTTTTTACGATTATGTCGAAACTACTGGCAACATTGTAATGAAATTTTGTATGAATATGTTTTGGAAGCCTTTACATACCGCATGAGTTTGTTTTTATATCTGACTCTCATAAAGGGCGCTAGTTACACGGCTCGTAGCGAGTGGTTTTAAACATAACTCTTTTGTGGTTTAATTTCTTGGTCCAAATTTTATGTGTACTTGAACATCATTAAATTTTACACCAAAAAGATATTCTTGATAAAACTCGATAGTGTGTACGTATGGTTTTTGGAATATTTTGATTTGAATATGATGAAGTAATAACTGGTGCTGGTATAAAATAGTATTATTAAAAACAATTACTTACCTAGTTATTGAAATCCAAAAATATTGACATTATTAAAAAGCTAAAGTTATAAAGAAATAAAAGATAAAAATTAAAATAAATTCGACTAAATACCTACATGAAATACTGAATAAGTTAGAGTAAGGTTCAAAATTTCCTCCGATTTCACGAAGAAACAATATTCTAATATTTTTTTTTTAAATGCAATAATCTTCTAAACGGCAGATCTGCTATGAGGTAACTGAAGTGATGTTCAATTCTGTCTTGCAAAAACTTTTTGCGTGAATTTACCTCTGTAGTATAGACTGAATCGGAGCTTTTGCACCTCTACCAATCCATCGATTCAGATATTGGTTACTCAATCTCCATCATGCTCATTTAGCGTTAATTCTTCTAATATCTCGAATAAATAATTTTCTAAAAACTTTTAACTGAGGAAATTTTGAACACTTACTACTGATTGAATATTTCATGTTTTTAGTCAAATTTATTTTAATTTTATTTTTGTGATTCTTAGATTAATTAATAACTTTTGGTTATTAGAATAATGTTATTGTTTTTGGTTTTCATCTCAAAAAAGTTATGTTCAAAACTATTCGGTACGAACCGTGTAACTAGTGCCCTCTATAAGAGTCGCAGATATAAAAACAAACTTATGCGATGTGTCAGCGTTTCCAAAACAAATTCATAGAAAATTTCATTACAATGTTGCCAGTAGTTTCGACATAATCGTAAAAAATTTGTGTAAATTTTTTTCTTTCAGCACCCTGCTGTATCTCGAATACGGATGCCGGTAAAAAAATTGTTCGCTAAACAAACCCAACTTATTTTGCAGTGTTCTATCTATCCTAGCAACGGGGCCACCTTTTTTTGAAGCACCCTTTACAAGAACGCGTATCGGTCGCGAAGGATAATTAGTTGGATATAGTGAGTTGAAAATAAAAAGTTAGTTGAAAGTATGTAGATAGTTAGTTAGAATAACTTTTGTAATGTTAGGTCCTTTTTTTAGTATATACCTAATAAATGTATGACAGTACAAAATTATAATTTTTATTATTTTTAGGCTTGGCTTACGGCGGTTTACTCGTGTTTACTAAAATAGTCTAAATAATGTTTAACAAAAACAACGTTAACGTATGTGTATAATATTTACGCAATTACATGTTGTTGTGATAAAAAGTTTTACAGCTAAAAATTAAAGCTAACGATTATTATTATTATTATTATTATTAATGAAGAGTCCGACAATATTTACCACACAATATCAATTATTAATATTGGCACATAAACAGTAATAATATATACAAGGTGATTAATTTAAAAATGTCCAAACTTTAAATAAAAGATTATAGACCTCAAAATAGGATGATTCTGCCAAACATGCCTTATACAAATTTTGCTAGTTTCCGTGATACCGAGTGATTATAATTTAAAAATGGAGTTTTATTTTTGCAATATTTTTTAATGTTTTCACAATTTCTATTTAAAAATTGGCAATTTTACGTTTTTTGGCATGAGGATTGCCAATTTGGACTCTAATTTAGCATTGCTAATACATGGCGCTAGTTATACACTTGGTTGTGTTTGGTAAATCATATAAAATTTTTTTTTTCGGCTGAACTATGAGTAAAACAATAAAAAAATGTTGAAAAGCGTTTAGTTTTACAAAAAATGTTACCCTCGTTTAATTCATGTAACTCGATCGGTTATCGAGTTAATTGCTTTTAAAAAGTTCAATGAATTTAAATTGTATAAAAAAATTATTCTCTAAATGTTGTAAAAATAACAAATTAAAAAACTTTAAAGTAAATGTTCAAAATGCTCACCATTTACTTCAATACAGTTTATGATCCGCTTTCGCAAAGATCTACATATTTATATCAAATAATCCTTGTCTATTATTTTTAATTATTATTTTTCTCACGACGGAGCACCACCACGTTATTCTCTACAAGTTCGTCAATACTTAAACGATAAGTTTCCGTGTCGTATCGATGGATTGATCGTGGAAGTGAGTTTCCTTGGCCTCCGAAAGTTCCTGATTTCAATGCTTTGGGTTTTTTAATTTGGTCGCAAATGCAAAGGAAAAATTAATTTTCTTCCAGAATTGCAAAGGAAAAATAAAAGAAGCCGCAAATGTGATTAAAAATAATAGACACCGGTTATTTGATATTAACAGATCTTTGCGAAAGCGGATCATTAAGTGTAATGAAGTAAATGGTGGGCATATTAAACATTTACTTGGAAATTTTTTAATTTGTTACTGTTTCACATTTAGAGAATACATTTTTTTATAATATTAAAATTCATTAAACTTTTTAGAAGCAAATAACTTGATAATCGATCGAGTTAGGTATACGATTTTAATCATAGTTCAGCCGAAAAAAAAATTTGCTTTCATTTACTTAACTCAACTAAGTGTAACCAGCGCCCTCTATTAGCAGTGCTAAATTAGAGCCCAAATTGGCAATCCTCATGCCAAAAAACGTAAAATTGCCAATTTTTAAATAGAAATTGTGAAACCATGAAAAATTATTGCGAAAATCAAAATCCATATTTAAACTTTAAATACCCGGTATCTCGGATACTAGTAAAATTTGTATAAAGCATGCTAAGCAGAATAATATTTTTAGGTCTAGAATCTACATTTTTGAGATTGGACATTCTTAATTATTCACCCTGTATATGCAGGGTGTCCCGAAAATATAGATCATAAATTATATCACATATTCTTGGGTCAAAAATAGGTCTATTGAACCTCACTTACCTATATACAAAAGTGCACACAAAAAAAGTTACAGGGTGATTTAGTTAAGAATTTAAATTATTTTTTTTTACATTGCTTTAAAACACTTTAACGTTAATTTATAAAAATTTATACGAAATACTAGTAGGTATGCGATAACCAATAAATTAGAAATAGTCACATTTAATTATTTTTAGTTATTATGGATTTTCATAATGGTACCTACCTTTACCCGTAGAGACGTGCCCAGGAGTGCATCGAAAGAAACACCCGAAGGGCAGAAATCTATATTTTATCAGATAGCCAAGCAGCACAAAAGCTCTGAAGTCATACACTTGTGAGTCTAAGCTGACTTGGGACTGTAAAACAGTCCCTGAGACAACTGGCAGCAAACAATCAGGTTACTCTGATGTGGGTTCCAGGTCACAAGGGAGTTAAAGGCAACGAAGAAGCAGATTGCCTTGCCAAAGAAGGGGCAAATACAAAATTTTCCGGCCCAGAACCCTTCTGTGGACTTTCCAAAGCCCACTTGAAAGAAGAGGTTCGACGCTGAGAAACAGATGAAATGAAATCTTACTGGCATAAAGTGCCAGGACAAAGGCAAGCGAAAAAGCTAGTAAGTCTTTCGCCAAGGAAAGCTAAACAGCTTCTCGAGTTGGACAAGAAAGACTTGAAACTGGTGACGGGACTCCTCACTGGACACTGCCCTCTAAGGTACCACCTGAAAAAGATGAGCAAAACAGAGAGTGATAGTTGCCGCTACTGCGAGAACTTCGCTGAAACTGCAGAACATTTGCTTTGCGAATGCCCAGCGCTTTTCTGCAAGAGGCTCAGGTTTCTGGAAGGGGCCTTCCTAAAGCCCTTTGATATCAGAAACAGCCCCCAGGAAACTGATAAACTTTACTGGAAGTCTCAGAATCCCGGGCCTTGAATAGATTAAGGGTTATTCACAAAAGATCTGATAGGTCGAAGTGCTTGAGAGGCAGCATGGCCTTCACGACCCACCCTAAAATCTACAATCTACAATATACCTACATTTACCTAAAACTAAGTGCATATCTGCCATTTTCGAGAAACTGTAACCATTCATTTTAAATTATAAACAAGAAAAACTTTTCTACTTATGAATAAGTAATAATACAATTTGGTCAAAGAACTGTCAACAAAACAAACAACAAATACTTACTTTGACAGTAATCAGTTAGCGCCTACTCAATTTTTACATGTAATAATTAGTAGGTAATGTCTAAGTAGCAGTTATACGAAATTAACTTGGAATAACTTGTACAAAAATATTAATTAAGAATATGTATCTATAACATTAGATTTTTATTATTTTATAAATTGTCATTTAATAGTTAAGGTGTTTCAATATTTGTGAAAATGTAGAGTTTAAATATTCAATATTTTGAAATTGACAATTTAAAGGGTGGCTGTATATTCAAAACTAAAATTTTCACCAAGAAATTCAAGGAGACAAAAAAAAGGGGTTTAACCTTATTTGGTATTGATAGTAAAACTTTGTAAAACAAGGAATGGCAAAAATCATATTACTCGGACCTCGCTGAAAAAAATCGAGATTTTTTTTCACTTTCTGCTTGTGAAAGGTTGGATCTAGGCATCTCTCAGACTACTTTTTTATTTTTAAAAAAAAAAACTAGAAAAAAAAGTACGAAATATCGGCCATATTCACTATTTTTTATCTCACAAGATATATCGTATTTCGAAAAAGTACTCCGAGAGATGCCTCACTTATACAGTTGTCTTTATTGAAAAAAAAATATATCGCGATCCATCAATAACTAACGCACCAAATAAGCACTTTTACATAGATACTATGAATTATTGAATGAATCGTAATTTCATTCATAAAAATCAAAAATAGCACTGAAGCTATTCCAAAAATTTTAGCACGTGTGATGATGTCAATAAAAGTTGCGAAAGGGATTCATTGCATTCTCGAATAAGACTAATTAGGTGATAAAAACGTAAACATTTTTTGCAAATGACGATGGCGAGGGTGATACACAAAGAGCCGGCCAGATATGCATGTATAAAAGACGACAGAAAGCTAGTTAGTTTGCGATTGCGTTCAGATGGTGACACTTGTTAGTTTGTGAACTTGTGATATTGTGATCAAATGATCGAACTGGCGATAAACATCGTAAAAGACTCTGTGAGGAAATTTTCAGTAAAAAAAAGGATTTTGAGATTAAATAAGGTAAGTAAATATTTTTAAATGGGTATTTATTTATAAATATATTTATAAATATTTTTCGTTTGAATAATTTACACAGGAAAGAAACCCCGTATCTATTTTTTATTAACTACCTACCCATATCCATATTCATCATACGCGAAATATTCATTACGATGAAATGGATACTCATTTTATTTTTAATATTCTTATGGACCTTTTTTTTTATGCAGGCCTATTCTGAAAATTCCAAGGCCGACGACGACAGTCCCAGACCCGGCAAGGTCAAATATACTATGAAAGTTACGTTATAATAAGTTGGAGTGCTAACCGTTTTTTGTCATTGTCATTGGTATCCGCCCCTTTCGTTTGTGATTTTTACTTCCCTCTTTACACCGCAAATTTACTCTGACCTGTTTGTAAAGGTTAACCCCTTCTTACGTTTGATTCCAATGGCATTCCATATTATGTTGAATTATAACCCTGAAAAATTGGGGTTAAATGAGGTGAATAAATAAAAATAATAAAATGCTACTATTTTCAATTGATTGATTATCCTAGTATACTAATATTTCGTGTAAACTTTCATAAATAAACGTTAAAGCGTTAGAGCAATGTAAAAAAAATTAGTTTAAATTCTTAACTTAATCACCTTGTACATTTTGTGTGTGTGTGCACTTTTGTATATAGGTAAGTGATGTTCAAATAACTTATTTTCGACCCCAGAATATGTGATATAATTTATGACCAATCTTTTAGGGACACTCTATATAATTATATATAAGGTATATTCTTAAAAGCTAAACACATTTAGATACATACACATACAAAATATATGTTTAAATAGTATAGTTGGAAGAAAATACAGTGTTAACATTCACAATATTATTTTGTTAAAAATACTTCCAGTGCGAGAAAATATTCTTAATGTTATTGAATATAAATAACTTTGTAAATAAATAAGTTTTATAGTGTAAAATATCTACCTTAAAAAATTAATAAAAGACCCTGTGATGTCCTTTTGATAAGGACCCCAAGACGCTTAATATTATCATTAATATACTGTGCAATAATATTGCAAAATGTATTGCTGGTCGACCAACACGATGCAATATTATTTACAGCTGATACTTCTGCAGTGGTAAAAGCAATATTTATCAGATTGCACAATAAAAAACAAACTCTTTTTATTGACTCAATATATCGTGTAACCTTTTAATATAATCTACATTAGGTCAATATATTGTTTAATATCAATTATTGTGCAATGTATCGATGATATTATTGAGCGTCTAAGACCAGCTTAAGGTAATTTTAAGACGATCAATATTATTGCACTAACTACTACACAATAATATTTCCGATTGTAACCAAACAGTGCAATTTATTATTTGCTTAATAACTAGTTATGTTTTGAACTTTTCATAATTGACATGTTTTTTTTTACTATTTAACCCATATTTATTATCGTCGGCAATCAAACCACCCAATTTTGTTGAATACTAGTGATAAACTGAAATATTGCGCAATATTACCCACAAATAGTACAATTTATTTACTATTGCACAATGAAAATCAAACTACTTTTGATTGACACAACGTATTGTGCATTTTTAAAATATAAACCATGTGGTCAATCATATTGTGCAATATTTCATATTGCACAATAATATTGACATTGTGGTGACCGATTTACATACAGGCAAAGCAGTATTTACTAGAGTATACAATAAAAATTAATTTCTTTTTGATTGACTTAATATATCATGAAAATATTTTATTATGATCAACAGACGTCAATATAATATGGTCAATATATTGTTTAATAGAATTATTATGTAATATATTGATGATTATATTCACACTAAAATATCTATACTTCAATGAAATTGTTTAATTTTTAAAAAGGATCAATAAAAACAACAAATTGCATCTGAAAATACTACCTAAATGTTTTCATGCCATCAAATTCATTTTGGAATTTTCAAATATGTATACAAAACCAATTGAAGTTTGTCGGTTGTCATTTATAGAGTGAAGAGAACATGAATCGACTTAAAAGTTCCAATTTTTTTTCGATAGAGGAGTGTGCTGCCCAAAACGGTAAAGTCCAAAACATTATTTTAAATTGTCGTTCCAAATACCTTACGGGATAAGATTTTTTTTTTGGTTTTGGAGAAATATGCAAATTTTAATAAAAAAGTGACCCCGAATTACCAGTCGCCTAAATCGTTAAATTTAAACACGCATAATTCCCAATAAACAACAGAGTATTCTCGAAAAAATTCTTACCCCTAGAAGTATTACCCTTGATATCACTAAGCTTACAGGAGCAGCAACAGTACCGATAGGTACCTACAATATTTATCTACAAAGTTATTTTTTAAATTACGTATCGTACATATATTATTGAATACTGTATACGGTTACATACAGATATGGAATGTAATCTTTACCTATAGATTTTTTTTTCATTCAGTCCAATATTTTTTATAAATTCAATGCTTCACAGAAAAACATATTTTATGGCCCCTACGTATTTACAATAAATTAAAAGTTAAAAAAAAGGATTATAAAAATATTATTGCAATCATTCATTTTTTGATCATTACTAAAATTCAACAATACCATATTTATTATACAGTATGTCTTCGAAAGTTGGAACCCTATGGAAAACTTTTTTATTATTAATTTTAGGAAAAAAAGTTATGCCTCATAAAAAGTTGTGCATGTTCTAAAATCTAAAATACAATTATCAGATATCAAATTTTTAGTCGTATACAAGGTTTTTTAAAAAATATGTGAATTTTGTCCAAGAGTAAAGTTCCGTTTTTTTTGACGATATCAAAAATTGTTGTAAAAAAAAGTTAATCAAAACTAAAAACCAGGTTTAAATATGCAATTACATCCATTAACAATGAAAACATTATTTTTTCTTTATTGAAACGTAGGTATTTATGTCTACAATAACAATGCAACTGTAGTTACATGTAATATAGAGGATGCACTGACATACAAATGAATTTCTGATAGCAACAAATGTTTGACAGCGACCGTCAAAACGCGTTAGAATTTACAAAACACATAAAATGGTAGGTAGCGTTATTAACTTGTGAAAAGAAAATGAAATATTAAAAATAATAATCATTCAACTGTTACAAAAATAATAAACAAATATAAGACTAGTGGCAAGTATTAACAATAATTTTAATGCAAAACGCCAAAAACTGGTCGCCAATGAGAACACGCAATTAGAAGTAATGCTGTCTTTTGTAGAATTCAACGCTTTTTGATATTTTTTGCTTTGATTTACTAAACAAAATCAAGTGTAACTAGCGTACTCTATTAGCAATGCTAAATTAGAGTCCAAATTGGCAATCCTTATGCCAAAAAACGTAAAATTACCAATTTTCAAATAGAAATTGTGAAAACATGAAAAATTATTGCAAAAATCAAAATCCATATTCAAACTTTAAACACCCGGTATCTCGGAAACTGGCAATATTTGTATAAGGCATGTTGGACAGAATCATCATGTTTTGAGGTATAGAATCTACAATTCAGAGATTGGACATTCTTAATGAATCACCCTGTATAGGTAACTATCAGTGAATGCACCTGATTTAAAATTAGATTTTTGTTTTCATATTTTTTTCTTAAATAAAAATTACATTAAATAGCGGGGGGATAAGGGGGTATGCCTTTACTAAACATGGTGTATCGGCGGTATTGGTAACCAATAATCATAAAAGAATTAAATAAAAATTATGTATCTCATTAAGATAATATTAAAACGAAAAACAGATTTTAACATTTAAACGTTTATATAATCTTGTTATTGATTAAAAAAAAATCATGGATTATTGTCAGTTATATTCCATGTAACGAAATCAAATCTTTAATGCGCCAAACTTATCGCACATCAATGAAAATGTAATGCGGATATGAAATAAAAATCATGAATAAAAAAACTTGTGTTGAAAACTGTGTCAAATTTTCGCAGTTAAAAAGTGATGCACACGCAATACGTTCCGAATTGCGGCATTGCCATTGACGTTCTTCATCTATAATAATTTTTATTGCACATGAGTGTAAATTTAAAAGAGTTAAAATAAAAAAATTTTATATTTTTTTTATTTTTTTGTGGTAAATTTTAATTCAATAAATTCTCGGCAAATTTTAAATTTCTTTTCTCGTAAATTAGCGATACAAATCAATCGAAACTCAGCAAATATTTCGTTCATTTACTTCCTCTAAGACCGTAAATTATTTTAAAATTTTACTATCTCAAAAATCTACAGCAGAACCTCCCTTTAAGCGTTGGATAGAAATTTTTTCTCCAATTATTAATTGTCACAAATAAATGACATTTCTTCGCTTCGATAGTCATGAAACTTGTTTCTATTACAGTGTCATAAAAAAAAAGATGTACTCCTAACAACAACCCTATCTACAGCTACTTGGACGATAATGATGAATCTAAACTTGGACATTTTGCTTTTTAAATTTAAAAATATGTTTATTCTGTGTGTGTATTGACGACTTCTTTTAAGTACTCTACATTTTTTATGTATCTACTAATTGTAAGCCTCTAAAAGAAGGCACAACAAAAATTGGTCAAATTGTCTAATTTTAATTTTATTTATTTAATTTTATTGAAAAAAGGCTTTTGTTTGTTTTTCAATAATATTAGATTACGCTTTCGAAAATCTGCAATCAAACGTACACATAAATACTTAAACGTTTTTGACAACATTTTTTAATTAAAATGTCTAAATAATTAAAGAAATTATTTTTTTTCATTTTCATTTTTTCATAGTTCCACCTTTTTTTTTGCAAAATGATTTATTTATTAATGAAAATTTTTTTTTAACAAAATTAAGTAAAAAATTGACGGACTTATGTGACTGTAATAGTTTAAAAGATAAACTGTAGTGAAAATCTTTCATTTTTATTTGTTTGGTGGGTATCATTATACTCGTATATATTCAGTTAGCACCTGTATAGCTGTCATATCTGAATTACTTTCTCTTTTCTGTTTTTTACATTTTTTATGGAATTGAAAGTCTTCCCCCTCCTCAATATTATATGGGATATCATTCTTTGATGGTAACAAATGTTACACAAAAATTTGGAGCAGTTTTAATTTGCAGCCCCGATTCGACAAACCCACTCGTAAATTCCTAAATTGAAATTCTCAGAAAGCAGGTGCATTGAAAGGTCTAAATAAAGGTCTAAATAAAGGTCTACCAAAAATAAATCATCGTGAAATATTGCTCCTACACGCACAAATTATTTAAACCAGCGCAATTAATTTTAAACAATCTTTATTAAATAATCTTGCACAATAGGTATTGTATTTATGTACCTACATAATACTCGTATTAGGTACTCGTATAACCAAAATTTCCATTACCAAATAGCCCATTACCGGAGCTACACCGCTGATGTCTTTCGATCATTCGGTGTACATTATATTTTAAATAAATTAAGTTAATAAACATTACAATAGTATCTATGTATATATGATATTTTAATAAGTAGATAAATAAATAGATGATACGATAAGTATTTATGTGAAAATTTGAAATACGTACCTACTTGAAAAAAAACCTCCCGTATTTAAGGTGTTCTTTTTCGATATTTATTACCAACATTCGTATTCATTTGGAACGTCTAGATTATTCATAAATACTTACAATATTACGACTAAAATTTGCTATTTTTTCTATACACACTAACAACCTAACCTATTACGAAAAGATGGACCCAAATTGATTAAAATATTTTTTGTATTTTCTTTTTGGTTTTGTTTTGTTTCGAGAAAAATTGTCCTAATCATTTTACTTGATCATATTTGAATTAATAGATACTCGACAATTTTCCTTATTAACATTTTTTCACTGTCATCGTGAAATTTTGATATGAAAATATTAAATTTAATAAAATCGACTAAATAATATTGAAAAGTAGACAGTAACAGTTTTAACCATAAACGATTTGAATTATACCTACCCCTACCCTATTTTATTTCTGGTCAGTTTATATTCTTTCGTAAATATAATTTAATTTAGACTGTAGGTAGGCATGCTATGTAATGTAATATTTAAAATAATGAAGTTACATTAATAGTTAAAAAAATATACAACTATCTACAGCAAACGTGGTGAAGTCTCGTTGCGCTTATAAATAATATACCTACTCGTCTCCATAATGCTCCGAATTGATGAAAATAAAAAAATAGTAGTATGGTAGTGTGGGTAGTAAGACTGACTCTTAACACTAACACTTGTATATATTTCGGTACCTACGTACGAACACCTCGCAGTTATTCCCCTTCCAATATCAATATAGGCTCAGCTTCATCATAATTTGCGGTTGCTGTATCTGCTTTAAAAAAGCGTTACATACCGATGATAATAATGTTTAAGGGGTATTAAAAGTGTTCGAAAACATTTTTAGATATGAATATTGTTGCTATCGGGATATGTTTTGAAATAATACCCGTCGAGCAAGTGTCTGTTTGTCAGTAACAAAAATCAAACTATTAAAATCCAAAGTTTACATTTTTTTTTATAAAAAGGTACATTTTTTTAAGGAAAAGGATAAAAATGACATTTTTGTGTACTTATATAGGGATTCTAGACCCACTCCTAAAATAAAAATATAAAAACAATGACAAATATACCTACATACATATTCATTTTATAAATTAAAAACTAATCACAATAAAATTGTACTACATATTTTAAAGCTCAATTATTATCTGACGATTTTATTAAGTGATTTCAAAGTCAATTATTGCATATTCTTGGCATATTTTTAAAAAATAAAACACTTGCACTCTTTCCTTCCCCGTAATCACTTAATATCTATATATTGAGTTTTTTCTTCTTAATGTTTAAAAAAACTATATTGTGTACTTTAATTTGACAACTTGTTGTTGTTTTTTTATTCAGTAGGTACCTTTATACTTTTAGTAAAAAATTATACCAAATAATATGTATTTATGACTCATGCATATTTGTAATTACGATAAAAGTAAAAATTGTCCGTTTAGAAATTGTTACGATAAAATAATTATAATAATAATAATTTTTCAGTTAAAAATAAGTAAATAAAATGCAAATAAAATTTTGTGTTTCACTATAAAAATACCAAAGAGACAGTGGCAACGAAGCGTTTTTTTTAATTTCACTAAATTCGAATGTAAGGTCCTGATTTTTGTATTAAGTTGATAAACAAATATCACATTATTACAAAAACCGAAGATGATTATACAAATACCCACTTCATTTAAATTTTTTTTTAAACTTAAAGTATAAACGTTTATGATTTTATCAGGGTTCGTCTTTCATATATAAATTTATAATTAAATAAAAAATACAAAATGTTTAAATAATAATTATTTTGCGCAAAAATATTAATTTCAGTACAAAGAAAATGCTGCGCGATAAAAATACCCCTGATAAAATTAAATAGGCCAATTCTCAGATACAGTATACAATATAAGAATAGATAAGTATTTTTTTTTCAGCAAATTTTCGATAATATTTAATTGATTGAATGCAATGGAAAAGTAAAAGAAGCGATCGACAAATGTGTGTAAATTACTACGAAAATTGCGTGACTAATTAAAAGGTTGTTTGATTCATAAACAATTGCGACCAAAAAGATATATTTTAAGTTAAAGAAAATTAAACAAATAAAAATCAAAATCAAATATTCCAAATCCACACAATGTACAATCAGAGCACACGAAACTACCAATTTCCATTAATAGCAACCAACTTAAATCAACCAATTACAGTAACTAATTACACCATAAACTAATTGTGAATAATTAGGATGCGGTTAGCCTATCTCCCATGAGAACTGGACACACTCGAAAAGGAGGGTAACAAAAAAGCAGACGCGTACGCGCAAATAAGAAGTAGGTACACAACAAAAGATCCCAATATCGGATTGCATCACAAATAATGAGACAAGTAAAGATACATACTAAACTACTGGGAAAATATATAACCAGATTCAACTTCTGAAAACTAACGCGATTTCTAATAAGACACTGCCAGTTGAGTTGACACCTAAAGAAGTTCGGATTAGAAAAGGAAGATTGCAGATTTTGCGAGGAAGACGATTCTCTCAGAAATCAAATCGCGAATGCACGACACTTAGAGCGTATCAGATAAAAAGGGAGATTTATCTAATCTGAAGCTATTTGATATTCTGAACCTCGCAAAATCCATATAGAAGTAGACTAGAACTTGTTTAGTCGTTGAGATATTTTGATCCGCAGTGTATTGACGCCCCCTATCAATCAATTAATAAAATTTTGTTTATTTTTTACATATCTATCGTGTAAAAATTATCTGAGAAATGGCACCTTTAACATTTTCATCGTGCTAACTTTTCAAAACTAAATAAATATCACAATGTTTTTTTTACAATACATGTAAATTTTCACAAGATTTTGACTTACTGTCTCTTGCCCAAACTTTTCCTAAAAGGTTTCTCACTTTCAAACTCGCCGATGTCCTTGAACCCCTATATTTTCTCGGGGAGTTTTGACAACTTCCGGTTGGCGTCGCCGCTCCTGATGCAGGGCTCTTGTTCCTGTTGAGATTTTTTTTGGAAGAGCTGCGTTTTCGGAATATATCGCGGCTTCTTTCGGGATTCTCGAGCTTCAAACGAATCTGCGTGAGAATTCCGACAAGCAACTCGTCTACATTGTGGTTGATACCGACAGATGTCTCTATGTATTTGCAATCGTAGGATGTGGCGATTGATTTGCCTTCTTATAAACAAAAAAAAAAACACCTATTTAGTAAATGAAACCAGTACCAATATATTTTTTTCTATTAATGATATATCATTTAGTAAAAATTTAAAGAATACCTACAAGGTAAAAAAAAGTACTCGTATAATAATAATTAGTTAAGTAAATGGGGTTTTTAAATAATGATATGGTAAAAATATTAAATATTCTTTATGTCTCGTTACCGCGATATCGACTTTTGTCACATCTTCGACTCATCCAGGTTGTTCAGGTCGTTTCAGTAAATTGGAAATATTTCTCTATTGATTCAAATTAATGCCGCTTGGTTACCGAATTATAGGAATATACCGAGGTTGTTAGATGTTAAAAATAATATTAACAAAAATTAATGAAAACGTAAAATATACGCGTATAACAAGGAAAAAACAAAATGATTCGATGAAAGTAAATATCTTTTATTTAATATTTTATCATTAAGATATGTCGACTTGCAAGACTTCCACGTAAGGAATAAATTAAATCCCATTTTTTGAATTCATTTTTTATCTTTAAATCGAGACTGGCATTTTTTATTTCGTCAGTAGGTACCTACCTACATATATTGTTACGACGACCGCGACGAAATTACCGCTTTTTATTTTTTATTAATTAAAGCTTGAAAATAAACTTGCTCGAAAGGTCAATTCTATAGAGTGTTATCTGATGCACTTGTTGGATAAATGAGATCAACAACCCCCAATTGACCGTATCCGTGACGAGGTATACAATGCAGCAGGGCAAGCGACATCTTTTACTTTTCTTGAAAATCTTATGACATATAGACGCACAAAAGTTGAAGTAAAAGATTATAGATTTCTTTGTGCAAATTGTCCATCTATTTGTTAAAATTCCATTTTTTTAGAAGTGGAAAAATGGTTTTTTATAAATTTAAGTGTGATTTTGAAAGGAGAAGGACACTTCGAAACCAAAGAAAATAACGTTGTCTATTACTCGGGAAATTCAGAAGAATGCCGAAATGGCGTGGCCGTCATAATACCGAGAATCATGAACAACGCGATAAAAGGGTATATACCCCGGTAAACGTCAGAATAATGATGATAAAACTCGGAGCAAAACCTTGCAATATAAACATCGTGCAAATATATTTACCAACCGCAAAGGCATCAGAAGAAGAAATAGAAAACTTCTACCAGGAGCTAGAAAACACGCTTAGAGAAACTACCTCGAAAGACATAACAATAGTACAAGGGGACTTTAACGTAAAAGTAGGAGAAACAACACATGATCACCATATAAGATCCTTAGTAGGGATGTTCGGGTTAAGAAAAATAAACATACGAGGCGAAATTTTTTTACAGTTTTGCATAGGCAATAGTCTAGCTATAACCAACACAAGATTCTAACATCATAAAAAATGTTTGTACACGTTGAAATCCCCAGGTGACAGATATAGGAACCATATAGACTATATAATGATCAATGAAGGATGGAAATCAGCAATAATAAACACTACCAGGCGCTGACTGCGGTTCCAACCACCAACTGTTAACGACAAAAATCAAAATAAAGCTCGAAGTTCGCAAAGTAAAAATGAAGAAGCATGTTGGAGAAGACTACTATGCGTCCATTGGACAGCACGGAGGACAAATATATCAGTGATTCAAGAAATAGGCAACAATATGCCGACGACGAAGAATCGAAGAATCATGGAATCACAACCTCTCAGCTTTGAGAGTACGACTGACAGAGAGAAGTGTGATTTATCAAGTTTATTATTTTTTAATGTGTCTCGACTTGCAAGGATTATGTTTTTTTTAAATTAAATTTAATTTCGTATTAACGTATCTATGTCACACTTTTAGACTTTCTAAAGATCTCACCGACAGTTTTTTGCTTTTATGGTTTTATAAAACCCCATGTTTTTTTTATAGCGGTGGTTTGCAACTAATTTCTATAAATATTACCGACGACAGAAATTTAGGTAACAACTGTCTTACTTATTGTGAAAGAGTAATAGTCCTACAACTTTTAAAATTATCAACACATCATAATAAATAACGATTTTAAAAGAAATCCTCAAATCCAATAAAAAAAACTTAATTAACGAATACAAGTTGTATTAAAGTCAATATTAATTAAAATTGGTATAACAAAATAAGGTTGAAAACATTTAACGAATAGTTTGATAGTAAAGTATGTAAAATTTATTTATAATCTAATTCTAAAGTGACAAAATAATTATTAAAAAAAATTCTAATCGAAAAATGACAGAAATGAGAAATAAAGTTCTAGGAGCGTAGAATTAATATAAAATAACCATTAGTGATACTTACTAATGAATCGATTTAAAATTATAAAATAAATCTGGATAATGACAGTGACAATTAGTAGTTATTTCTCAAAAACAAAAAAAGTATGTGACAATTAAAACTAACAATAAGCAAGAATTGGTTAGGCGATAAATAAGTTTAAAAAAAAGGGTAAAAAGGGAAAAATATTTGTAAATGAAATTATTTCGTTAAAAATACAAAAAAACGGTAACAAAAAAAACACAGGAACTATTTTTTTTACAGGATGTCGTTACAGATCCCAGAATTTAACTTTGTAAGAAATAAGTATTACAGAAAATAAAATCGTAAATATCAAAACGAAAAGTAATGGAAATTATTAAAAAAAAATATTCTATCGCTATAAATATCTATAGAATAAAGAACCAAACAACAAATTTTACACAAAATTAATATTATGCACTTATAATTATTAGACTAGTAAATACGCAAAGCACACATTATAGATTTATTCAATGGTGTTTAATTATCTTCCTACCTTCTGTGGATACCACCCTGGATCTAACTAAATCAGCTTTGTTAGCCACTAAAATGACGGCTTTGGTGCTGATGGTGTCTAACGTCCATAAGTTTTGCAAAATTTTTTCTGCCATGTCCAAGCTTGATCTGTCTGCACTATTATACACTACGCAATAAGCGTGAGTATCAGCGTATTTGTTAATACAACCTTCAGGCTAAAAAGAGCGAAAAACAAATTTATACGATATGGTTTATCATCATCCCGAATCTACGAATACGTTAAACATTATGATCCATATTTACGCGTAGGTATGGGTAACGTGTACGAGACGTCACAGCTTGAGATTGATGGTACAACAAATGACATTTTTCTTTCATAAGGTTAAGCGTGTTTGGTTAATGATTTTGGTTTTCTGGGCGTTTTTAGTATTTTTGAGCATTTTGACAATTATTTAGGTTTACGAAAGTGATTTTTAAAGATAACATTAATATTCTTCGTAATACAAAAGATTTTTATACAGATTACCTATTATACATTTGGGTAAGTTTAATGTTTGAATTTGTTTTTGTCCTTCATTTTTAATTTGACTATGTCCAACTGATTTTGTCAATTTTCGTCCCACATTATACGCTCTAATATTTTCAAGTATCCTATATATTCAGTGGATGGAGGCATGAAGAAAATCTATGAGGATATAAGAAATAAGGAAAATAAAAGCAATACCAAGCTGTAAAGGAATTTTCAAGCCATGGTTTGTAGCTCCTTACTAAATACATACATACAGCAAAATCCAAATAAATTTGCGTTCACGTCACCAAAGTCGTAATTCTATTGCATGTGTGGCTACATTTCTATAGAGAAATGTATATACTTAAGTTTGCTAAACAATCGCTTCTAAAGATAACCCGATCAATAACAAAACTTTTGTACCAAAATAATGTATATGCAATATAGCCTTTTTGGGTTTAGACGTCCCTCAATGTAAAATTTGGTGTTAAAATTTTCATAAAAAAGCCACCAATTAATGATGGTAAAATAGTCACTGCCAGACATACTATCATGTTACCGCGTCGTCTGTGACTTTTCTACTTGTAGTGTTATCGATTTTTGAGGTTTTCTGGTGAAAAAAATTTGTAATAAAAACTGTTTTTTAAAACAACAAAGCATTTTCTACTTTGATTGTCAAAATGCCCAAACAGCCGAATAGTCGATGCAAAGAACTTGTGGCATTATTAGTTAATTATTTTGAACAAGAAAGGCCCTTTGTTGCCCTTAAATGCTGTGCAAGTTTCAGTTTTTGTTTTTGAAATGACATTCATTATTAAAACATATTTTATTTTACGACTTGTTTCTTTATTTGTATTTATTATTTGGTAACTCGGTAATAAACTCACCACTTTTATTGTGGAATTCCCTACTTCATGTAATCTATTCGTAAATGTAATTAACAAAAAACACAAATGGAAAAAAATTATCGATAATTTTGTAGTTTTCATGATCAATCTGACAACGCTGCAAATGCTGACGATGATGACGTGAACGCTACTTTGGCTTTTGCTATACATACATAGTCACGACTTTTTCCACTTGTTACGGTTCTTACACACGTCTTTCGCTTCTTTTACTTTCATCGGTGCTTCCAAACATGCTCGTCTGTTGCTGCTACTTTTAAACTGGCCTTTGCTCACTACGTTTGCGTAGGTCGCCCTTTACCGACTTCCGTCCATTCGCATTCGCTTTCTAAATATTTTCACCGTTTTAGCCGAGTTATTAAAGCAATTTACAATAGCACAATATGCAGGCATTTTATCTTAATATAGGTAATGTTTATAATCTTACAAAACTCTTTTTATAAAAACATGATTATTTCTTATTAAATCACTAGTTACTTCACCGCAAAATTTGTTTAATAAATTTATCACAACAATCTCCCATTAAAAAAAGTGTTAAAAAGTAGGGTTGTTTTACCACCAATGTTAAAAAGTGGTCACGTGCTGCACGTAACCCATATCTCCTATAGTATAGTAAATATTCATACTTAATTTATTTATTTTTCTAATTTACTACACTATAGTGTTAATACTGTAAAGATGGAAAAGATAATGGTAGTGATTGCATTATTATTACCTAACTAAAAAGGTTAAATACCTTTCTAATAATATTGTGTACGAGAATTGATTTTTCAGTTACTTTTTAAAGCAATAAAATGAAGGAAAGTTGAAGCGTGTCTCCGAGCAAAATTTACTATTTAATTATAACTTAATACGTAACAAAATTACGTTGCACTTGACAATATTGTGTCATTTATTATACAGAGTGGGCTGCAGAAGTCCACCTCGATATTTGGCAGTATTCTTAAGAATTTAAGGAAATGCTGAAACACGTCGATTGTTGTTCCAAGGGGGACACATTTTTACGATACAGATATCTGTCATTTGTCAACCCACTCCCTTCCACTACCCCAACCCTTTAATTTAAAATAGGATTGTACCATGTGTGGCACATCATTATAAAGGCATTTAGATGGAGTATTCTTAGTTTTCACAACGATTCGGGTTCGGTCGTATAAATATTGCTCTTTAAATAACCGTACAAAAAGAAATCTAGGAGCGTTAAATCGGAGGATCTTGCAGGCCATTCAATGAAGCTTTTTTTTCCAATCTATTGCCTAGGAAATCGTTCATTACGATATTGCCTTACAGCTCTACTATAATGAGAAGGTGCGCCGATCATCTTCTGAGTATCTATTATCATTTTCGATTTTATCTATGAGAGCAGAAACAAAAGTGTTCTCTACTAATTCGAGATACGTTTCTCTGTTTAAATTTTGTGGCAAAAAAAATGGCCCAATAATACGATCCCGATAAATTCCTGTCCACACGTTTAATTTAAGAGGATGCTGGGTATGTGTTTCGTATGTCTGGGTCATCTTCATTTTTTATTTCCTGTATCAAATGTACTTTGTAGGGATGAAATTTATAGTTTCAAAACCCTACGAACCGTAGTGCGCGAAAAACCAGAATCAATTTTCTTGTACTTGTTGTAGGATCTAAATAATTATGACCTTAAATTGCTACTTCTGCCGCCTCAGGCCTAACATAGTTCTTGGTTTTATTAGCTACTGTTCCTGTTTGATTAAATTTTCTAACTAACTCTAAAACATATGAGTGATAAAGTTGCTTGACTTCATAAAGCTGATTAAATAAATTCGCTGTTTTTCTTGCACACTTTTCGTTTTCAAAAAATTTGGAAATAATCTTGACTCGTTCTGCAATTGAATATACCATTTTGAAAGAAGTATACTGTAATTGATTCACTAACATTAATGTCAAACAAACTGTCTTAGTATCAAATTACTAATTTTTTACAAAATTTGCCTTAATTTACTTTTGCAGATAGAAAAATTAACACATTATCAAAACATAGACGTTGCGTTTTATTTTTAAGAGGTGTTGCACTCTAAATTAAGTAAAAATTTTGTTGCACAGACTGTGTAAATATTTACAAAAAAATCATGGATGATCATATGCCCGAATGCTCCATCCAAATACTTTTCCTATAATGTGTCACACATGGTACATTTCTTATTTTAAATTAAGGGGTTTGGAAAGTGGAAGGAAGGGGGTTGACAAATGACAGATATCTATATCGTAAAAATGTGTCCCCTTTGGAATAAAAATCGATAGGTTTTAGCATTTTCTTAAATTCTTATGGATACTGCCAAATATCGCGGTGGACAGTTTTTTGTGGCCACTTCGTCCCTATTTTGTATTTACAGCATGCTTTTAACTGTAACAGACTAACCTAGGTCAAGGAACGAAATTTTTTTTTTTCATTTTAGTGTATTTGCTAAAGACTGTTTTTTGTGGCCCACTCCGTATAGATACCTTTATATATTTATTACAAAATTACGTTTCATGGTTTTTTTTAAATTATGTAAAACATGTTAACTTTTATCTATGCACATATATAAAGTCACAAGATGTAACAACATTAAAAAAAGTGTATCCAATAAAAAAAACGATGAAATTAATTATCACTAGAAAAGTATTAATGCAATAACCAAAAAATTCATGTCAAGTTAAATCTTGCGTAAATACCTATTGCATAAAAACATTTTTACAATTGAAAATAGTTCGTGTTTTTTTAGATTTGTGGATTTAAATTACAAAAAAATATGCGTCGTTATTGCGTTTAATCCAATAACATCGCTTGTCTTTTGTACAGTTTGCGGAGAGTAATGCTGTATAGTTCATAAAAAAAAGAAAGGAAAATGATGATAAAAAAGGTAAATAGAGCACTTGAAAGCGACTGCAGAAGACTTTTTATGGACAATCGTAAAGTAAACGAAAGCACTAGATCCGCATTCTAGTGGAGAACGACCACATTAATAACAAGAATACCGAGGGGATTTAAATGCAAGAAAATTAACAATAAGATTGATTGAACACTATATTTTTAAAAGAAAGGACGATTAATAATAACCCTACAAAATGTTTATTTCAGCTTTAAAAAATTAATTAACGTTTGTTTAATTTATTTTCCTCAATATTATACCAACCACAGCAAACATTACGCACGTTCAATTTAAAAATAGATATGATGTAAAATGTGTATGACAAATTTGGCTAGTGTTTAGTTTATAGTCCATTTTAGTTCGTTTTAACTACCATTTTTGTGTAAATACTTTTTAATTTTTACTAGTAAATACCTACCGTTATGGCCAAAAAAATCAAAATATTAATTTTAGGATACTAGCAAATACCTATATGTTATTATAACAGTAAATATTTAAAGATAATATTGCAAATTTCCGTTTTGTTAGATGGGTATACCACTTCACAATAATTATTATCAAGTAAATTACAACTGTATTTTTGCTGCGACTACGTCAACATCAAGTTGTACTTTTTATAAAACTATCGATTAAGTTCGGAAGTTTTCAAGATTTCGAGTTTAAAACATGTGTGTTTTTTTATGCAATTTAGTTTTTTGTCGTATAAAAAACACCAAACATAAAACGAAATAAAAAGCATTAAACGAGTTTAAAGTATCTAATAGGTACTTACCGACAAATCCGCCGAGGCAAAATCTATAAAACAAAGTTCGGATTCCTCTCCGGCTAGCAGAACGGACACAGACTTTTCACCGCTGTCGTCGTCTAAAATTAAAAAAAAATGTTTTTATTCTTTACTATAATTTGCGACAACATCGTAAATTGATTTTAGTTACAATGGATTTTAATCGATTTTCTGTATGTACATTTACGCCGGAGGTTACTATCACCCTTTAACATTTAAAAACGAACGCCTATTCAGTGGATTATATTTCCAGAAAATGTTATACATGTCAAAAAGTTTTTCGATGAGTGGGTACTTTAAAAAAATTCTAATCAGCAAAAGTTCTAATTTTATCAATAATAAACAGGGTGTTGATAAATAAGTGCGACAAACTTCAGGAAGTGATTCTGCGTGAAAAAAAAATGATAGTTTGCTATATAAACATATAATATATCCGCAAATGCTTCGTTTTCAGAGATGCTGGTTCTGATTTAATGTTATTTTATAAGATAGTTCTTGATAATGCATTAAAGAAGAAAAGATGTTTTATTGTTTCCCATAAAATCGGCACCCTATACGAAAAAACGACATGAAAGATTTTTTGTCACAAATTTACGGAGGAATTCAAATATGATTTTTAATTTAAAATATCTTGTGCCGTACCATTTTTTTCTTTAAAAAAATTGGAATCATTACCCGTAAGCACGACAATGTTAAACATAAAATTTTTAATTGCATGTCAAAAAATGCGCAATAATTACCTACCTCTTAAAACCAACCAAATTTTATTTGCATACCTCGACCGGTTTCAGAACAATAAATAAATCGTCAGTTTTTAAGAAAAACTTTTAACACCCCGTATCTCTGAAACGAAGTATTTGCGGACATACGTTTATATAACAAACTGTCATTTTTTCATGCAGAATTACCCCCTGAAGTTATTTACTAATACGCTGTATATTAGGAAGCATCCGTTTAGGTAGTAAACTAGAGAAACCTCGGCAAAAATATGAATATTTAACTTCATAGACTTTTAAATGAAATATTTCTCGGAATCCCGATCTTAACACAGTTGTTTGCAAGAGCGTCAACTTACCTAAACAGGTTTTAAAATTAATAATCCGGCAGAAGAATCAGCAAATTATCCCTTTTTTGGCTTTTTCTTGCAATGTCAATCTTAAACTAAAATGCCAGTCACTGGATATATAGAGAAATATTTACAAAAATAACTCATATTCACTTAAATCTAAACACCAGTAGGTATATTTTAATTTTTGTTGACGGTCAAGAATGGCAACAACTAAAAAATGCTGCAAAATTAATTAGAAATCAACCAAACTAATTTTTAAAAAGTTGGGAGAAATTTTACCAATAGAATTTAAAAATGTATTGTTGGTACCTAAGTAAATGGAGGCCACTTTAAAAATTAATTATAATTTTTTGTTATAGTTGCAGTTATTAAAATTTTCTGGCATCTCAATACATTTATCTTAATGTAACCATCAATTATTTCATTGAAGCTACGCTTCTTATGTTGTGCTTCGCGGACGGGACTCGCCTTAGAAAATCGAAGACGTAAACAGACGTAAACGTGAAATTCCCCCCATCATGTACTCCAGAAATTATTCTTTTTCTTTTTTTTTATTGTTTATATTTGAATTTTTTGTCTTTTTATATAAGATCATTGTATTTTTTTACCAGATTTTGAAACTTATACTCTAACTGACATTTTTAAAAAATCATCGTTCTCCAAACGTATATTCTAATTATTAAGCAAGAAGTTGAAGCGTAGCTTCTATCGGTCAGTCCCGCGACTGCCAAGTTTATGATTAAATTAGTGAAATTATTGGCGAGATATAAAAACAATGGGATAAAATTTTGTTTTAACATTTTTAAATAAAAAGGTAAGGAGCCATTAACTTATTTTTTTTATTTTGTGCTGAGGTTTCTCCTACATGGACCGAATTCGGTAAATGCTTCTATGATATCGATATTTACATTACACTTTATTTTTTTTTGTCCCGAAATGTACACGAAAGTAAAATGAGTACTTGGGTAAAATTAATTGTTATAAAGTGTAGCAATAATTACCTAGTCACTTTTTTCTTTTACTATGACGGTAACAATAATAATAATAATAAATAAGAACAAATGGGGTGGGTATACCTCTCACTTGTAACCTAACTTACTCATCTTAACTAACTAAAATGATTTTTAATCCATTTTAGAATTTCGTTTAAAATTTTTTCAGTTTTTCAATAAGGTATATCCTGTACACACCGATGTTGAATATAAAAAATCGATGTTTAAAAATCTAAAATCCACAAAACGTTCAACGTATTTCATTTTATTAGAAATATTCGCGACATCGAATAGGAACATCAAAGATAGGTACCTATTAATATATTGAAAGATTTAACAACCGAGCGTACTCGAACGGTAAATGATAACAATTTTAATTAAATTTTAAATTCGTGAAAAGTAAATGCAATATTGAAATTTTTAAAATGACTTTTAGTAATAACCAACATTTATTATTTTTTTATATCTTTTATTTGTTCTTAGCAAATAAACTCTAAATGTTTAATATTTATTAAGCAATTACATATTTATGAAATCGGCAAATATTTTTTTAATATTGTTTATGGTTTTATGCGTATCTTTAAAAAAATAAAATTCATTTGATTAAAGTACTTCAATCCTCAACGTTACGTTGACATTCCAATTTAAAAAATTTGTTTCATCTGGCAATGAGTGAGCCAGTCAGTTCGTCAGGTAGGTACTAAAACAATGACCGTTCTTTAAAACAAAACTTACCAATACTAGTATCGTATGCGTGTAAATATTCCGAAGTCATAAATTGTAGTACTAAGGAGGATTTTCCCACTGCAGGACCTCCTAACATAAGTACTTTGTAAGGTATTGGTCCAGGAGCGCTGGTGCTGGATTCCCTAGAAGACGCTAAACTACAAGACGCAGATGTCCTAGCCGATCCTGTTGCCGACACGGCAACTGGAAGTTGCTCCGTACTGTAACGAATAATATATTCCCCCTTGTAAAATTTTCATTTTATTTATCATTAATACATAATTATAAAAAATTTACCAAACCTAATTTCCAAACTTTTATTAGATAAATGGATTTGCAAAAAAAGAACTTGTATTTTTTTTCTCGAGTAATGACTTTGAACATTTGCGCCAAGTAACTAGATAATATATTTATTTTTCTCGGATTAGTCAGGAATTTGATCGGGTAGATTATAATTTTCTTCTACACCAAGTGAAAAAAACCATGCAAAAAAGAAGAATAAGATAAAAAAATGTGTACATTGACGTAAAATATCAAAAAATAAATAAAATCTTATTTGTTTTCGACATGCATATATTTCCATAATAATGATCAATTTTAATACATGGACAAAATACAGTGTGTGTCCCAGATTCGCCTCTCTATACAGGGATCTCGGCTCCCATTGTACCTCCACAGCAAAGGTTAAGTGGGGAAAGTTTCAGAGGAAGCTTAGTGCATTACCAAAGACCCCACACCAAACGTTACTTCCAAATCTGGTCTGTAGACGTCTTTGTGCACTTTCGTGAGGGTTTTCCACAGCCCGATGATGAGTGATGTGCTTATTAAAAATTCCAAAATTCCTAAACATACTCTTATCGGACCACAAGATATGATTTACAAAATCGGGATTTTCATTACACTTCTTAGTATACCACTCACAGAAACACATTCGTCTTGCAAAATCAGTTTTCATATGGCCTTGAACTATTGTGGGTTTGTATGTATGGTACTTATTCTTATTCAACACTCTCTGTACCGTTAATTTTGACACACCAACTCCCGTTCTACAGTTCTTACCGATGCACTAGGGTTTTCGTTGACAGCTTGTAAAATGTTTCTGTCGCGATTTTCATTCCCAATATTATATTCGCTTCTAGGTTGTTCTAGGTTCATTAAATTAACTACGATTTTTTTGATTTGGGTATTATGAGGCTGCCTTCATTCTTCATTTGAATAGGGAATAGCGGCCATTTTCAACAGGTTTCGACAATTTGTGTGTCAAATTTGCAATGTTGATGAGAGAAAACGTACTACTTATTGAAACACAATTTTGCTACTTTTGAATTATTTAACGTCAAAGTCAGAACCTCTTCAGATGAAAAAAAAAACCGACGGGTTGCACTCTGGGAGTGCCGGCAGAAGTGAAAACTTAAGTATTAACGTTGTGCGCCCTGCGCCGCCTAAACGAAACAGCCGGCGCAGGCATACATTTTCGCCGCGCCGTAGAAATAGAGGGGAATACTCCCTCTCCTACGCCACGCCAGCTGTCTACTCTTCATCCGTCTTACGAATTTTCGATCAGGTCACGTGTCCTGACGCGAGTTTAACATTTTTTACCCATTACAAAAAAAGTGTACAACGCCGCTAAAGAAGTTTTCACTTCAAAAATGTGTAACATAAAAACCCAATCTTCTGACAAATAAATCATGGTCTCCTTAGGAAAAATTAGGACCAAACTTTAAGAAGTGTGATATTTCGATGATACTCCAATGTTTTATGCACTTGTGAGACATCAATAGATTTGAAATTTTACACTATTTCCAGAAATCAAAAAATCCAATATGGTGTTCACCAGAAAAATGAAATTTAAGGTGGATTGAGGAATAACAAAAGACGATTAAGAAATGTCATGACACGCTATCGTATTCGTCTTAAAAAAGTACCCTAATAATGTCACCATTTTCGGTTTTTCGCCGATATTTCCAAAACCAATTAACCGATCGTGAATCTGAAGCCGGTTATCAAATGCACTAAGCTTCCTCTGAAACTTTCCTCATTTAACCTTTGCTGTAGGTATAATAGGAGCCGAGATCTCTGTATAAAGAAGCGAATCTGGGACACACTGTATAAAAGGATATAACAAAACATCATAAATAAAATATTTCAAAACTTTTAAACGTATTATACATGGAAGTACAACAAAAAAATTCCCAATTTTTTAAATTTTAAAGATTGGTGGTTGCGCTGCCGCCAATTAATTTTTGTTTTCCTACACCAAAAAATTAATATTAATTTTAACGGAGAATATTGTACATAGTATTAAATATTCATAAATAAGTTTTACCGAGTGCTCTGTCCTCAATCTAAATCTCTGTGGCCAGATGTGAATCCCACAGGATTTGCGTAAAATGTTTTGCTATGGGGATTTTGAGGCAGTAATTACGTTATTTATGAATACACATTCTAGATAGAATTATAGGTAAAATCCACATATTGAGCCAGTCTCGCAACTTTAACTATTAGTTAATTAAAAACAGGTTAATTTGTCAATACTTTTTTTACTAACGTTTATTTCAAATTCGTAGCGTTGCATTTCTCAATGTAATTTATTTTTAATTTCTAAAGGCTTGGATAACTCGCATAAATATATTTTTAAAATTGTGTAAAAATTGATTAATTTTTTAAGCGGTTTTATTTATTAAAATGATTTTTGAAGAATTTTTAAGACCAACATTTAACATTTGTTTAAAATTATTATGTCAGGAAAAAAATCTTAAATAATTCGTTCGTGTACTTTTAAATTTTTTAGGAAATACCCCTACCCTAAAAAATGTTGCTGGATTAATATGGTATTAAGAGACGATAGGTTTAGATTAGGTACCCATTTTCTTGTATGAAAAACGTGACTATGACACTTTAATTCATTATCCATTAAAGATGATGCTTCTTTTTGTGCTTATTAAATATTTCTTTTTTATGTCTCAAAAAATACAACAATTACGTATCAATAATAGTACCCAAAAAATACATATCTAATTTTAGAATAAATTAATCTGTTTGGAAATCAACCGAAATTTATTGATTTTGTTATTCTAACGAAAAAAAATTACCTCAAAAGATGTGCTTCGATACAAGCGAGTGGTAGGGCACTTTCACAAATAGAAGAAACAACATTAGCATTGTGTTGTGTGAAATTTTTTTGCAACACGAAATTCAACATATTCAAAGACAACTCGAAGATGATATTAAAACGAAAATTTACAGCAAAAGCTTTAAACACCAACAAAACGAGGCGGTAAATGAGATTTTCCTGTGTGTGACAGATCGATACACAAAGTGTTTATAGATGTATTTTGTAAAACTTGAGCCTAAATTTGTGGAAGTAATATGACGAACTGGAACAAACTGGTTCATCTCTATAAATAGGATAAAAGCAAAACCTAACAGGTGCTTCCTACCCCCCCATTTGTATACGTAGGTTCCTTATTCTTGTATATTTTATACTATTGAATGAAATTGGAGAGTAACTTTTTTTTTTGGATGCAAGGACAATTTATATTATTTTATAACGTTGAAAAAAATTAATTTTAAACATTTATACTACTTTATTCGCTTGTTTATTACTGTATATTTTTTAAAATTATTGACATTTTAAACTCCAGGTAGACAGAATAAATAAACGAATTTGTTTTTTGCATTAGCTTATTACAAACGATTACATTTGCCGCAAGACAATGTAATTTAACAAAAATAATTGATAGCTAATTTTTTTAATTTTAATCGCATTATGTCTAGATAAAATAGTCTAATATGATATCTTTTTGGTAAATGGATAGAAAAAAAATACTTTTTCTGTTGTTTTTGTTTTGTTAATAAAAAGGAGGTATAAATTTTGCGTTTCGATAAATATTGTGTTCCAGCGAAAACAAAATCTTTTCTCAAAAAATGTTTTCATTTTTTTGGCAAGCAAAACTAATATATTTCATTTTAAATTAAATATTTATTAGCAAAACTAGAATTTTTATTAACATTAAAAAATAATAAAATAACAATCTATTTTTTACTTTCAGGGGTTCACTTTTATGGGTTATTTCCACACATACTTTGATAGTATGTTGGCGAAGCTCTATTAGACTAACGTTTTAAATCATACCGAAAATACTCGAGTGGTGTTAGATCCGGTCAACCCCGTCGACCATTCGATCTGTTTGGATAATTTGCATTCAAGTGATTTCTCACTTCTCTGAAATAATACGGTTGGAAATTATCTTGCTCAAGTATGTGGTAGACGTTGAAAATACACTACGTTGTTTATTTTATCCTGTAGCATTTGAAAATTATTTGGAATTAGGTTTAATTCCTAATATTCAACAATGCGGCCTAACGAAATTTGATCCCAAACGTTAATTTTGTGGGAATACTAGCTATAACAGAGTGACGTTCGCATTGCTTTAGTGGTAGGTACCTTATAATTCTGGCTGATAACTTTCCCATTGAGGTCAAACGTAGAATCATCAATGGAAATAAATTTGTTTTATGTAATGATTTGGCACGAATCTTTAAGCTACTATTTAGCAAAATTCTACCCGTCTTACTAGACCTTTTTCGACCAAAAAATTTTTGAAGTGAAAACTTCTTTAGCGGCGTTGTACACTTTTTTTGTAATGGGTAAAAAATGTTAAGCTCGCGTCAGGACACGTGACCTGATCGAAAATTCGTAAGACGGATGTTTTTCACTGGAGCAATATAAAATGCGACTTTTCTTGACTGGTAACTTGGCAACCTTATTCAACAAACTGACAAATTCAAGTACATTTTTTATGTCATTTTAACAAATTAATTTAGTAGCTAAATTTAAAATTTAAGTGCTTTTCATTAGTTTATTGATTAAGTTCTGCTTTTGCTGCATTAAAATGGTCCAAGGAGAGGTGTCGTTTTTAGCAGATGTTATGGACACTATAGCGTGTCTTAATGACTCTAATGGTTCTTCCCCCGACAAAATTTTAGATCAAATAATTTATCAGTGCAAGAAGCCGTTAAAAAATGCATCAATTTGTGTTAAAAAAGCATTAAAAACTGGACTGAAAGCTGGTTTGGTCAAAGAGAACGGGGGAAGGTTTAAATTAGGTTTTGGTTTGCCGATAACGGAGGCTCGAAGACGAAGAAAAAATAGAAGCAGAAGCCGTAGACGACGTAGCCAAAAGCGACAAAACCGAAAACGAGGTAGCCGAAAACGAAAAAGTCGAGGTAGGAAGAAAAGCGCCATATTGAAAGAAGATCAAGCAAAAAGCGGAAGAAAGAAATCGAAAACATTCAAATCTGGTACTGATGTTTAATATATGATTTATAATAAAGCGTTAATAAAAATAATGCATTATTCATAAACTATGGAAATCTGGAGACAATATTTTTCAGATTAAAAATAATATTTATTGAAGTGAAAACTTCTTTAGCGGCGTTGTACACTTCTTTTTGTAATGGGTAAAAAATGTTAAACTCGCGTCAGGACACGTGACCTGATCGAAAATTCGTAAGAAGGATGGAGAGTAGACAGCTGGCGTGGCGTAGGAGAGGGAGTATCCCCCTCTCTTTCTACGGCGCGGCGAAAATGTATGCCTGCGCCGGCTGTTTTCACTTCTGCCGGCACTCCCAGAGTGCAACCCGTCGTTTTTTTTTATTTTAACTTATTCTTTAATTTTGGCTCTACCAAATATATCTGGATATACTGTCCCTGTCGCTACAAATCAATCAATACCATCTGCTAAAAATTGTTATGTTAATTGGGCATTATACATGATAACTCCGAGCAGCATTGTGAAGATTACGATTACGATCTCATCTCCAATGATGATAATCAAAAACATTGTGAGTAAAACAAAGCAAAAAGAATATATATATATATATATATATATAGATTAGAAATAGACAGACAAAGCGTTTATAACCGCACACAATGAATGCAATATCATAATTGTTTCAAATATAATGGAACAAAGTCGAGATTATGTATAATATCCCTTGACATGCTACACCAGAACCGTATTTTATACACATTAAAAAAAAGAAAAGATTAAATATATTTTTAGATAAATGCATAGTTTCTCAAAGAAATAATATGCACCGAGATTGCATCATATGTTTAGGCTGCTCGTGTGTAACAATTTTAAATTTGTTTTAACTAATATGTGTTACTGTTCAAACAAACTAAGAAATCTTACTTAATCTTAAAAAACTAAATTATCTTACTCAGGGTTTTGTGAATTCTTGATTTCTCGATTGAATTAATTTTGAAGGAATGGAAAGTCCATTTCACAGACCTATCCACTCTTTTTTTATTTAACCAAACTAACTGAAAATTGAAAAGCTAAACCACATTACGGCGCCAAAAAAATCACTATAAGTAGATTAAACCTCAAAAAAATTCAACCATACCTACTATTTTAATTTAATACTTTTAAAACTGTAAAACGAACAACGTATTTCGGCTTCAAGGCTGCTATTACCATTATTTCTTCCAGAAATAATTAAAAACGAAAAATAAAAATACAGGTTTATTACAAAAAAAAACTGTTTACATTCTCTGGAAAAAATTATTAAAATATTAAAATAAAATAGAAATGAACTAAATCCAAAATATAATAGGAAAAGCGAATCCGTCGAAGAGAAGGATCCGAAAGCGATGATAGGCAAAAAATCTAAAAAAAATTGAGTGGTGAACATTTCAAACGGCGAAAAAATCCAATGGTCTGAGGAGCAAAAAAAACCAAAGTAACTGGGCAGCTAACATCCAACAGCGAAAACTCAAATGTTGAATAACTAACGATACAAAAGGTTGGTACGGCAGTAATTCCATATCCGTACGGCAAAAATGTCCAAAAAAATGATGAAAAACATCAGTGACCAAAGCAATGGACAACCAAAAAAAAGAAGTTTGTGAAAGACCAAAAAAAAAAAATCGTGGACAGTCAATCAACCAAAAAAAAAGTCGATAAACAAAATAAAATACACTAATAATAGTAACTGTGAATAATATTCTAACGACAATGCCTTTAGTATTAAGAATTTAAAAAAAATTTAAATGAACCAAAAGACTTGCCGTCAATGCCGAATTATACACATACAAACAATTTTAAGAAATAAATAAAAATATACAATATTTCCTAAAAGAAAAACGTACTTACAGCATATAATTTTGAAAACAATAAAATAAGATCACTGTTATTCTTGGAAAAATAATTTAACAAATTACATAAGTACATTTAACTCACCAATTATATCACAAATCTAGCTGCATTAAACTTATCATATAACGATTACCGACTTTTTTTATCACTGGACTAAGACTCGCTTGACAAATATCCACATTTTAGACTAAACCGTTTCAGCCGCTTAGCAATAAAACACAACCAGTGACGACTTGGAACCAGAATAAATTCGTTAAAATGCGAGAGCTGGCTCTAATAATTTTATATCACAATCGCAAGGAAATATTCCCATTATACATGTCATGAAAGATATAACCGTTTTATTATTATCAATCTTTTTGTTATATTTTTTTACAAATATGTTGGTATAAATATTAATTTTAAATGGAACGAAAGTATAATCAGTTCATAAGCTTATGCACTTTTTTTTACTAAGGAGTATTTTTCAAGGACGCGATTTCTTCTACTCGAAGCAATTTATAAACATATTACGTTAGCTACACACATTATTGTAGCTGGTAAACATTAATGTTAGTTGATGCAATAATGTAAATTATGATTATTATTTAAATTAACGATTACGGTTCTGACAATAAAAGGTGTGGTTTCAATTTAAACCTTATTGCTCTAAAAACCGTTAAATTAAGTCTGTGACATGCACGATGGAGGTAGAACACTGAAAATTTTACTTACCTAATTAAATTATATTTCGCACACAATTAAATTACTGAAATAATTCTTAAAAAACTTTGTTTTAAAATATTTTCGTTATTCTATTTTATTTAGGTACTCATTTTAAAATATTATATTAAATAAAACATAATACAGGGTGGCCAACCGAAAACGAAATAGAGCCATTTGCAGGAACCTCGTCAACATTTTAGAGAAACGCTTAGACACGTGGACATTTTTTTCCGGTATTTTTGACTCCATTACTTTTAACCCCAAGCGAGGGTAAGAATTACCCCAAAATGTTTAAATGGCATTGGGGGTCGAATAAGATGTCTTTTGAAAGCTCTGACAATTATCTTTACAATAGTCTTTAAATTTTACATTTCCTTACAATACTTTGAAAAAAATTACACGTTAAAATTCCAATTATTTTAGTTGCTTGTTTACTACTTAATTGATTAAATGTTTAAACTGATGACCGCCCGCTTTTATAAAATATTAAATATTTTGTTTAAAACGTTCACGCACATTCTGAAAAATTTTCGGAGTAATTCGACGGCACTGGTCAACGATTATTTGACGCAAATCTTACAATGACGCTAGTTGTGTTTTATAGATTTTACTTTTCAGTGTCCTCACAAAAAGAAATCGAGGGGCGATAAATTTGACCAGTCGGTCACCGCGAATGCCAGCCCATACATTTAATTTTTCCGGTTGCTGTGTATGCATCTCGTGAAAAACTCTAGGGTTTAAATCGGATCAATAGCGGCAATTTTGGCGATTTATTGTCCCGTGCAAGAAAAATCTAGGTACTAGATACTAAATGTATACCATTGGCGTACTTAACTCGAATGAACGACATATTGCAAATAAGTTTCACATTTAAAATCTAATATTTCAATAAGTAATAGGCGGACTTTTAAAATTTAAAGATTATTGTATAAAGAATTGTAAAAGCTTTTGAAAGACATCTTATTTGACCCCCAATGCCTATTAAAAATTTTGGCGTAATTATTACCCTCGCTTGGGGTTGAAAATAGTGGAGGCAGAAATACCGGAAAAGATTGTCCCCCTTTAATACCTACTATGTGAACAGTTATCTTGTTGTTTCAACTGTGACTCTCATTGCCTGTATGATTTTTCAGTACTTTTCATGGAAGATTTTAATGTGTACATGAAAACTCAAATAAATTTTTTTATTATTGTTTCAAATAAATATTTATTTTTTAAATTTCTACCAAAAGATGGCTTTAATAAATAAATAGTTAAATTTGAAATTTAGGGTGAACAACAACGAACTATAAACTGTATGCTGATAATGTTATATTTTGTTTGATATTCACCAGAGGCCGCTCACAATTTGTGATACTCGCGAATAAAATGTACTCTCGCTACTACCCCTTTGACTTTTGGCTTTCCCTTGAATGTATAATAGGTATAAGTAGGTATATTTGAAATAAAAATTGTAGATTATAAGGTTATTTACATTCGTGAGCATGATCGATAAATGTTAGAAAATTATTTCTTTCTACACTGTATAATGAGATAAAATTTACGTGTGGTAGTCACAGAGGTATGAATGCTTAAATTATCAGATTCTGTATAATACCTAACAATAAAGAACTTGATTATTATCACTGACATGAAACGAGAAAATAAAATCTTTCAAACGGGCGTAATTTTAACTTTATATTCCATATGTTTAGATTTTACGAGTACCTACCTATAATAATATACGTTAATGCTGCCTCTTTTTATTAAATTTTACGGCATAAAATTTAAGTTTTATTTATATACGACTGACATATTGCATAAGCAGTCCTTTATGGCGGCAATTAATCGTCTAACGGCATTTGATTACATAAAATGGATAGATAAATAAACAGATTGTTTCGATTAGAAAAATGTTTGAAAAAAAATGTTTGTTTTCATTACTGACCTTAAACCATTAGTATTAATGTCATTATCTTAATCTTTCATTACGTCCAAATTCTTTCATCATTACCTACTACTTTATTACCTTTTAACCTTATAAGATCATTAAAAATAACATTAACTTCTTCCCTCGTTTGAATTGACATTTAAAATAATTTCATAGTGTACTAACTTTTATTTACCTGTTAGTGAATTCTCATTAGTATATAAGCAAAGACATTGTTCATATACTCTTAATATATTTTCCAACACTTCTGAGCTATTTGGTTGTAGTAAACCATATTCTTTTAGTCATGTCGACCTAGAGCCAAACATGCTCCTTCTATTTCCAACAGACATCTATTCCAAATTTTATTTATAAGAAGTTCTCTTTACCTCATTTTACTAAAATATACGATGGTTTCGGATTAGTCACCAATGCATCGACTAACGGTCGCACTGTGTTGAGAGGTACATTAGTAAATTCCCCTAAGATATAAACCCGAAATTTTTTTGTTTATTTATATGCTTATGTTAAGAGATTTTATTTTTTGCTTTATTGTGAACAGAAAACGTTGATGCAGCTCTAGATGAGGTTTTTAGTAAAAAATAGGCACATATTTAATTATGTTGAAATGTGTGAAATATGGAAATGAAATATTTTTGTCCGTTAACCAGGAGTTTGTTGATTGCTTATTCAAAATTTTCGAATGGTACGGAGCATTATCTAATACAATTACATATGGTTCATGTAACGATGGTAAGTTTCTTTTTTAAAAATTTCACAAACATCTTTGTATCCATATCGTCATGATAATCGGCCGATTTTGATTTTGACGAAAATAAAAGATCCTCCCTATTAACAAGACCATGCTTTCCACCTGCACGCACAATAATGTGTCTTTTTCCTTCACCGTCCGTGTGTTTTATAGATTTTATGTTATCGTCCTGCCAAATTCTTTTTGTTCCACCTTTAGCAAAAATCCAAGTTTTGTCCACATAAACTAATGAAGAGCATTCTTGTTTACAGTGAGTATAATTTCTTACAAATTTAATTTTTTTTTTCACGACTCTAGCTTTTTCAGACAAGGACTTTCGGTTGTCTTCATTTTTAAACTTAAACCCCTTTATATTTCAAAATTCTCCGAAGACTCGTTCTAGAAATTTGAAATACATTTTTTCTTTAACTTTTTCTAATATTAAATCTAAATAGTCATGTTTTTTTTCACGCATTTTGTACACAATGTCGCGAATTTTAAATTTGTAAGCTTCGAGAAAGTCAACAGTTTTTGGATATCGGCGGGGTTTATATTTTTCAACTTTTTGTTCGCTACTTCCATTTTTCACACTTTTTAAAACTAAGGTTAATTTTGTTTCACCAAAATACCCATCGCATCACACACACGCTTACGTATAGATAAAACTGGTAGCAACGGACCTCCATTGTCCTTTTCCGCAGTAAAATAAGCATGAACATTCAATATTAATGTATCTACATCTAAAACATGTCGCGGCATTTTCGCGGTCTATTAGGTATACATACACTACTTGAAATTACAATCGGTACTATACGATTTTAATGTAGGTACCTACTATAATGATAACCCAGGATTACTAATTACTTTTTTAGAAATCTAACAAAAATGAATTAACAAGCCAAATTAAAGCTTAATAGCTTAGTTAATTAGTGAAATTTGTTTGGATTACTTACCTACCTTTCTTATTATGTACAATAAATAAAGTCATTAAGAACAGATTTGGTTGCAAAATTAACCGCGCTAACAAATAAAAATATTGACCTTTAATTTACAAACAAGAAGTCCCTTATTAAATAAAATTCGTTACCTACGAAATTTGTTTAAAAATATTAGTGGAATTTACTTTCATACTTCTTAAATGTACAGTTGAAGGTTAGGTTACTAACGATAATCCAAAACCACCGTATATTCGTGAAATATGCTTTACTTCGCTTATTACCCGCTTCTCAATCTGTCGTTTAAAGTCCTTCGAAGGATATTTTTTAAATCCGTCCCACAGACGCTAGTTGACTAAAAACATAAAAGTGAAAAGCTCCCTTATCATGAACGGAGATGACACGTGGCTGCTTTTTGTAGTACTGCACGCCAATGTTGATAATCTTCAAGTAACCTTAAAGCCTTGCAAGCTGATTTAAATGTTGGATATGGATGTGAGATGATAGAAAATTCATCTCATTGGTCTACACCATAATAAGCAAGTTGTTGTTGGTGTACGTAAGCCTTCTCTTGTTTGCCAAACATCAGAAAAGAAAGTGATCTCAAAAGGCAAGCACCATCCCCTACAATAGTCACAACCATCTGTTGCACCACTTCTTGGTTAATATTTAACGTTTCCATGTTCATTTATTAATTTTTCAACAAAAAACCAAATTATCTACTCCAAAATAAACAAAAATTTTTTGGACTAAATCTATTAAATTCAGCAAATTACGTACGTAAGTTTATCAACAGCTTGTAAGTTTTGACATCAATCGTCAGTCACTCGGTCTGTCAGGTTCATGCATATAAATACGCGGCTTTACTCACGTAGAAGATCGTGTATACGAGTACATTTTAAATTACGTTTTTAGTTAAACTTCAAAAAAACAGAACTCCTATATCAACTTTTATCCCCTATTTAACATTTTTAAGGATTGAATTTTAAAAAATACTGATACTTGTTTATTTATTTCTAATAATATACTGTAACCTTATATTGTTGTAATGAGGAGGTAAGGCGGATTTTAATTTTAATGTAAAATACAGGTTATTTTCTTTAAAAAAACATAACTTTGATCTGGCGCCGCGTTATGCAACACCCTGTAACATTGTCACTAAATTTGAAATGTGAAGCTTAAAGCTGCCTACAATTTTTATACACACTTTTTTTGGAATCTCTTGTGATAACAGAGCTACTGAGCTTATACGTAACTTAACATTAAATAATTCTACAATACGATGTTTTCCATTTAAATTATGTCAAAAATAAATAAAAAAAACCTGATTAAATTAAATATAACAACAACAAATGTTCTTACCTTGAATTGCTAGAAGCAACCGAGTTATTGGATCTGGATCTTCTACTTTTAAGGCTGTCGCCTCTATTAACGATGCCCTTTCCAGTAATGGAAAAATGCCTGAGTCGGTAGTACTCTTCCTCGACTCCGGTATTTGGCATTGATGCAACTCGTGACCTCTGTTGCGGAAGGCACAAGTAGTTTGGTCTTCCTGAAGAACGACCCGGAGTTTTAACTGATTGCGATCTATTGTGATGGGGACTGCCATATCTGAAACAAAATCATACAAAAATTTACACCATTTAACAATATGAAAAGGTGAAAAGAATTTTCAAATAATTTATTGGTGCTTGAAGTAGGTAGGTTTTATTATATGTCATTTATAATACCTAACAAAAATGATATATTTCTACCAAAAATTAATTACCTACATAATAACGAAACAGTTAAAAAGTTATCGGATTTATATTATGCTATCGACCGTAGGAATTCGGTAATCTCATTTCTAATTCTCCTAACTTTACAGTGAGTGGTCACAGAAATGATAAAACATTGACAGAGTGAATTTAGTATTGCAGTACCTACCTAAATGTCAAAAAACAAAAAATTTGTCTGTAAATATTGGCTATTGGACAAGATTATTTGTTAATAAGAGATAGGTATTTATAAATAACCTAAGCTAAATTAAAAATTAAAATGAAATTAAAAAAAATGTTAATGTTTCCGCAAGAGTAAATTATTGAAATCTTCTTCTGTCGCCATTCTCATTTGCCATTTTATTAAAAGCTTTTAATTAACTTGCAATGTTTGTTTGTTTGTATGTATGTATGTTCGGGTCCAATCTTGCAGCTGAATTCTGACCCACTTCTAGTCGTCCGATTAACTTCAAATTTGGTGGGTGTTTATAATTTGCTTGTGTCAGGATAAACGTAGCTTGCACGGAATGATTTAACATCGAAAAGGGTGTGGGACAGTGATAAGTGTCTTCGCCATGGCTGTTTACTTATACATAGAAAATCGTTTAAAAGATTTGAAAGTGCGTTTGGATTGAAAATGAATGATTTCATAGTCAAATGCCTTCTTTACGCCGATGATCAAGTCATATTAGCGTCATCTGAAGAGGTGTTTTAACTTTGTTCAATATTTGTGTATTTCCCCTTCATTGCATCCTTTTCTTATAAAACTCAATTATTTTTCAATAATATTTCATTTTCATTTTTCGGATGTGCCAGGCTTCCCGTGACGACTTTTTTTTTTTTTTATTTTTAGGGCATATGAATAAAAGCTTGTCTTTAAAAATATTTTTTACCCAGTTTTATTTTCCTTAGTTTAGGTATGTAAAACAGCTTTCTTCTTCGTTTCTCTTTGTTCTTAGTTATTGTAAATGTATTGTATTTGAAACCGATACATTTACATTGGTGTCGTCGATAAAATTATTTCAAACTTATTGTCATCATTACCTACTCTGTACAGGACACCTTTAAAAAATAATAAAATTATCATCTATTCGTCCGCTGTGATTTAATTTTCATTAATTAAATTCGCACGTGTGGTCAGTAACTCGTAACTTGATAACCAGTTTTTGGAGTAATTAATTATACGGTGTATGACATAATTTTAGAGTCCGGTTTTGATTAAGACCGTATGTTTGTAGGTAGAGAGGGGGATACGATATACGAGTTGATACGATTCACCGTTGCAACTTGACGATGAATAACCGCCAGTGTTATAACTTTAACTTCGGGCATCTTCGAGAAGAAGTGTTCACTTAGAGGGGAAAAGCTAAAGATACGGTCTTAATCCCGACTCCATTTTAGCGTCCATAGCAATGTAAATACGAGTACATCGGCTGTTGAGGTACCAATTCCACCTCTATACTCCCTTATAAACGAGGAGAAACGATGAAAGTTTACTGTGTTATAATTATTTCGAAAACGGTAACATTATACAGATCTTTAATGTTTTTAGGAATTTAGTTACAAAAGATCGACATTAATTTGATGAATAATGCAAGATACATCCATATCCGTTCTTAAAATCTAATTCCCCAGCGACTGTATGAAAATTCAATTTACAAAATTTCGTTTTTCAATTACTTGCCGTAAACTTTTTGAACGTTACGTCTTAAGTGTCTCTGTAAATTTTAATTTATGCAATAAAGTTTTTTACTATTTTTATATTTACTCGCAATTAACCTCCCCCATTTGAAGTTCTTAAAATTATTTATATTGCTTTTATATAGGAACAGATTCGGAAAGTAGGTACTCAACTATTAGTACCGTATACAATCAATACTTTGACAAGATACAGTACCCAGTCGAAATAGTTATTTTATATATATATATATATATATATATATATATATATTTATATATTATTTTCTTTTTGTGTTGTGTGTGCACTGTACTGTGTATGTGTATTCATTTGTACAGAGCCGCTAGCCATCTCCGTTGATTTCATTTAACACTCGTTTTTGATAACCAGAACACCTTTTAAGGGTGTTTGTTACCAAACGAACTGAAATTACTTGTATATTCTTGATATTCGAACGAGACAGTTGTAAAAAGATGGATAATTAGGAACTTACATGTTCAAATATTAAACATATTAAACAACTCTGTATCAATAAAACACTATCTATTGTTGCTGGACAGCAAATGCGGTGAGAATTATAATGTGTCATGTCTATTAGGCAATACATCTATTCTGCGGAATATTTTTTAACCTAATTATTATTGAATTAACGAACGACATAACTTGATGGATTAAGTAAATAATGATGGTCGCGTTGTTCCGACCACAGCAATAACTTTTTCGGATCAGTTAAATGAATGTCACACAAAATTTTATTTAAAAATAAAAAGAATTGTCACAACATTCCAAAGTCAAGAATAATAATAAAACAATTAATATTGTTCAACAATTTTTTTCAAAATAAATTATAGATAGTTGTTCCGTAATTTATAAAATAAATATTTTCAATTACATATTTTCTATTAGTTATGTTCGTAATAGTTGTTTAAAAAAACGGTAGAGTAATATTTATAGTTTAAACAAAAGAGTGTAAAGAATCCTTTGTGATCCTATTTCAGGAAATGCAATTGTTTTACTATCGCGCCAAAAATATACGACCTCTTAATCGCGGCGCAAATTATGTCTCTTTGGTATAAATCAAGGTAGGAATCTTTGTTCTTTGAACGATTTATGTCACGCTGAATTACAATTTTGAAATCACGCCTGCGATGTTCTATGATTTAATTAAAAAAAATTCAACGATTTTGGCTTGTTGTAAAATTATTTTATGTTAATTTTGTTTCAGTATAAACTCAAACACACATATACGCACACAAACTATCAAACGTTATTTAATAACGATTGTTGAGCACTTCTGAAAAAATAAGAATAAGGTAAATAATAAATTAAATAAAATTTTTTTACAAATTGTTGCCCCTAACATAGTTGGCGTTGAATGACAAATGCAAATAAAGTGTCAGGCAAAAGCTTATTGTATGACAATGGTGTGTGCCAATTACCATCGGCGCATCAGTTCGTGTATGTTAAATATTAATTTTTTTCCATTGAGATGTGTGTGATTTTATGAAAATGGACAAAATTGAGATAAGAGGTGCTATAAAGTACTCGTACCTCTGTTAAAAGGGGGTTATCACCGCAAGAAATTATAAGGACAACGTAAAAGTATTGGATAACTCTGCCCTTTCGTAACAAGAACTGGTCACAAGATTTCAAACAGGGAAGAGAGTCCTGTCAACATGCACCAGTTGCAGGAGCCCCTAAAACTGTGGTGACCAAATAAAATGTGAATTTAGTCCATGACCTGGGGTATGAGATGCGGCGGCGCATCTGTAAATTACCCAACTATTACCACAAAACAACCTTCTTGCATATATAGGCACTATTTTATGTTAATATTTTTAAAAAAATTATTCACAAAAAAATGGGACTAGGAACTACACTTTATTTAAAATAAATGTAAGTACAAAAATAAATTCGTTAAAACGTTTACTATATATTTTTAAACAATCTATCTACATTAAATCTCTCTTAATGAGAGACCAAATATTTACAACTGACACCATAAACAATCTTTTATTTTTCTTAAAAATATTTAACAGAAATCTTTTATGTAGGTAACTAAAAATTTTATGTATCTATAATTAAAAAAATATATATCAAATATTAAATAAAATAAGAAAGATTGACGAAAAGAATAATAAATAATTTAGACAGAAATCAAATAATATGGAGAAAAAATGAAAGAACGGAAAAGAATAAAGAAATGAGAGGGATACATTCATAAACTATTTAACTTGCTCCATGGTCGACAAAATCGAAAGGAGCAAGAAAAAAGAAGAAAAAGTAATACATATTAAAATTCTTATTTTCATATGTTATGGCAGGTCAGTATTTGATTTGTTTTTTAATATAATTTAGTTGGAATTGTGCAGCCAGCACACCCTTAATTGATGATAGGTAATATTGGGCCAGATATGACACGCATCATGTAATCTTCAGGCTGCATTCTGATTGGGTCAGTGTCTGGCACAATCAACCTATCATACATTTTAAGATAGAAGTCAACGAAATTGCGTGACGTCTGTCAGGAGTTAAGCTAGTTTTTGGTATTATGTTAGGGTAACATCGTTATATTATTACCTTTATATATTTTACCTACATCATTATTTTACATAATTATATTTTACCAAATATAATTGTTTAGTAGGTAGCACTGTTTGGTTTTTTAATAAAGTTATGTTTAGTGTTTTAAGCATAAAATATTTCCATTCCTTTATCCAATCATCGTCAGTTACCTACCTACTATAACATAAAACATATTTTGACTTCGGTAGTATGTTTATATTCATGGTTTTTCAAATTTATAAATACATACGACAACTTGTATTTATATCGAATCTAAAATTTACTTAAAACGCATCGGTTAATTTTAGATTTAAAATCTAAAAATAAACGCCATTATTGCAACGCGTCTCCCCTGTTATACATTTTATTTGTTTATATTCGCAGATGTAGCGCGATTCTTGAGATTGTGACTAAATATTTATATCAATATTGTAGAAAAATCATGTAAAAAAAAAGTGAGAATATCACAAAAGATTGATAGATAAGATAATAAAATTATCAATTAAATAAAATTTTACACTTATATAACTCAAAAAAATTATCTCAAATTTTATGTTATGCAAAACGATTATATTTAAAGCACTCATGCAAGTAAATCTAATACGTAATATTGAAATATATTTTACAAAGTTTGACAACACTTTGTAATATTTGCACATAATTCATGCAACACGGTAAGCTTTCATCGTTCTTCCTCATTTCCTCGTCGTTTATAGAGGCATAGAAGTGGAATGGCACTGCAATAGCTGTTATATTTACATTGCTCTATGGCCGGTAAGTAAAGTTATACAGTGCTTTAATTTCATAACCAGCCAGTCCAAATAACTTTTGATTTTACGTAAATGTAAGAAACAAACAAAAAACACGTCGAATTTAAAATCAAGGGCGAGGTTTCAAAATGTTATTCAGCTCTTTCCCTTTAACATCCCTCACCCCTTCTTTAAAAACTCAAATAGCAACCCCTTCCTTGTGATACATCAAATGAAAAATGAAAATCAGAGTCATATAAACAAAAATTTATTCTATCGATTTATTTTACAAAATTAAAAGTTATTTGGATTGGCTGGTTTTGAAATGAAAGCACGGTCACCATTTTTGAAACAAATGCATTTTTAAATATAAACACAGCACAATTTTCGAAAGCAATTATAAAAACTTTACATTCAATATTGTTTACTCTCCAAAAATGATGTGACATTTTGTAGGTCATTGTACGCAAACATCTGGCAGGATTTATATCCCGAATTTTATTTTAACAATTTCAATTTAAACCAGGTTATGTCATATAGTATTTAAAAATATAAATATTTCTTTGAAAAAAATAACTAAATAATATATTTTGTCATGACACTACAAAATGTACGTATATACGAGTATTTTTAAAATGAATTTTCTAGGAAGTTCCCATATTATTAGTTATTTTTATGTAATTAGTCCGGAAATTAAACGTAATGAAATTATTTAGCAAACAAAACTCAAAATTTAATTATCGCATACGAAAAATGGTGGTCAAAATATTTTTTGAACCTCGTGTTGATTTTTTTTTTTTGATCGACCATAAAATCATTAAAATTATTTCTATTACAACGCATAAACAGTTTTGTATATCAAAGTTAGGCCCCTCGTCCACGGAGCAACTGGTTTCTGATGAAACTGTTTTAACACCGTAGTAACAAACTAGTTGAATACTCATTTCTCGTACTACACGTAGCGACGCAAACGTTATTAGAAAAATATCAGTATCCGATAGTTTATTATAAAAGGCGGAGAACTTTTACTTTTTGGCTGTGTGTTGTGATAAAAATTATGGATGATTTGGATGAGATGGCTATTTTATACTATTACAATCGGAGATATAGACGCAGAAGAAGGCGATTCTGGGTTCATTCTTACTTCGAGAGAAATTTAAACTGTAGATTATTTGTAGCCGCCTTAGAATTGCAACTAGATGATACAAACAAGAAAGTTTTTCCACTTCCTGGACAAATTTCCCGTTCAAACTTTGCTCATTCATATTTTTGTGTGAAATATCCAAACAAAATATCCCTCGGCGACCGACAGTGCTACTTTCTTGGCGATTAATCACTTGCAAGTACGCGCTACCGATGATCCGTGACTGGTACGAAATACAATTTGAATCAACACGCGCAGGGACGCACAAGAAACTGGCGAAACTGACAAAAGTATTAAAACAGTCAGAAACCAGTGTTACTCCGTGGACGAGGGGCCTTAGATGAAAGCATGTGCCATTAGTTTGTATCATTATCTTATCAAAATAACATTATTAATGATCGTGTAATGAAGACAAAATTGGAATGATTCACCCGGTAATGATGAAAGTCTGGATTTTCTAATTCGAGTCATTATTATTGGCTCGTGATGGAGTTATTAATGACAGAGCCAACCAGTATTTCATCCTTATGATCAGTTAATCGCCAAAAAAGAAAAGTACTTATTACTCTAAATGGACGTGTAATATCGAAAAGTAATGCAAGGATTAATACTTTCAAACGTAATGACACAATACACAAATAATTACATTAATATTGATGAAGATAAAGAAACTGAAAAAAATATTTAATGAAAGTACTTTTCATCTGAAAGTTTCAAATATCGCAGTGTAAAAATGATATTCCATTAACAACACAATTTTCAGAAAAGATTCTTATAGACACGGAAAGGAGTTATTAGAAGATAAAGTCTCAATTGCGATACAAGCGGCAAAGCCACCGAGCGGCGCTGCACTGTGTCGTTATGCGGCTCGTATCTCAAAATTATACTTTTATGATCATTTCACTAGTTTTTGAAGTGAAAACTTCTTTAGCGGCGTTGTACACTTTTTTTGTAATGGGTAAAAAATGTTAAACTCGCGTCAGGACACGTGACCTGATCGAAAATTCGTAAGACGGATGGAGAGTAGACAGCTGGCGTGGCGTAGGAGAGGGAGTATCCCCCTCTCTTTCTACGGCGCGGCGAAAATGTATGCCTGCGCCGGCTGTTTCGTTTAGGCGTCGCAGGGCGCACAACGTTAATACTTAAGTTTTCACTTCTGCCGGCACTCCCAGAGTGCAACCCGTCGTTTTTTTTTTATTCAAGTATAAAAGAAGCAAGGAAAAAAATGGGTAGATAAATAAATAAGCGCTAGCAATATATTTTCATGGGTTCCTGGGCACACATGGATAAATGGCAACGAGGTAGCCGATGAACTGGCAAGAAATGGGACCCCCCTGGTGGAACCAAGATGCCAGTTGGTCGGATTTCCGAAGCGAAATATGAATAAAAAAACGAATCCTTGAGCAAGAACATATCGCTCAGTAGAATGCAAATACTGGCTGCAGAACATCAAGATTGTTGATAAAAAAACTTCTCCAAAAGAGGGTGGAAGCACCCTGGACGATGAACCGGAGTAGGCTAAGCAGCACGCTAGGCGTGCTCACTGGCCACGTCGCGCACTAAGAGCGCACCTCTTAAAACTTAAGCTATACATATTCTGTGTTGCTGCCCGATGCTAGCAGTGTACAGGTACCAAACCTGTGGCCGCATAATATCGGATCCAAGTGATCTAAATGAGACAGAGCCAACAGAAATCCTGCGGTTTGCCAAAACCAGCGGACTCTAATTCTGATGCCCTGAAGATACAACGGTAGTCACAGAGGATCAAAAGATCTAGGTGACAAAGGTGCCTATGCCAATGGCCCAACCGCAAGATTGTAATGTAATGTAAAATGTTTTCATAAGTCACGCCTTTTTCCCGTAGAGGTAGATAAAGAGCACTTCCTATGATTTCATTACAATAATTGGTATTTTTGAGATAAATACTGCTGATATAGAAAAGTCAGTAAACCAATTCTAACTCGAGGATCAAAAATGACTGTATATGCCACGTAACATCTTTATACGACCCAATAAACCTCCCTATTTCGTTTCTAGAGAAATTTGGTAAAATGTATTGGTATATGTGGGGTAACAAGTTGTAACTAATTTATTTAAAAAAAATTATTTTTTATTTTTCTGCTATTTTTTTCTCTTGAACTTTTTGCATCACGTTTACGAGTATTTTTATTTTATTTAAGCTTTTTTTTTAAGTTTAAGCAGCCAGATAATTACGAGTATGTATACAATGTTCTTAACAAATTTAAAATAATCAATTATTGTCAAATCGAAAGAAAGAAATATTGAAAAAAAAAAATGTGCGATTCGTTCTCAAAAAGTAAAGTTCCTTTAAACATTCCAACTCTTTAGATCGACTTTGTAGAAACCCATCCTTCGTATCAAAATCCTCCTACGGCAAGTATTTTTTAACAACGAATTCCAACCACGCGATAACAATGTTATGATACTTGACTGATTTTCTGCCGAGTTTCTTTTTTCGGTAGGGTTTATGGTTTTGATACAGATTATTAATTGTATCAAAAAAAGATAACGCGAAATTGTACACACCAAAAAAAATTCCATGTATTCAAAAAATTAAATAAAATATGAGAAAAACAAAAACAAATAAAAAATTTCTTGCAAATTAAAATTGAATAAAAATTATAAATAAAAACATAAAGAAAAATTAAACTTACCTCATCTCGAAATCGTGCATCTCCTCCAAAGTGAGATTGTGCGCCACATCCAAGAGTTGTTTCATATTTTCTTCTCTCTTCAATAATTTCCCTTTAACGCTATCCTGAACGTTGGACACGAATTCACTACCGCTCTTCAGTAGAATCGTGGACACATTGGTGTGGTCCAAACTGACTGAAGGCTGTTGAACGACTATCGTCGCCTGAGGCGTTTTCCTGGTGCTGCCACCGCTACTACCGAAATGCACCGGGTCCAGGGGATTTGTGGTCACGTTAATGGGCGAAGTGCAAGATTGTTGTTCCAAGTGTGTTCCCACCTGTGTGACCGAAATCAGAATTCGGTTAAAGTCAGAACATTAACATCGAATGTTAGAGATGGAAAAGTAAATTTTTTTCTATTACGAGACTCTACCGCGAATGATTTAAATCACGTAAATGGCAGATAAAATTTTTAGATGTGTTTTAATAATATTATCCCACTTAAAACTGCAACAATATTACTATTTTTTTAATGGACGCTGATAAACTAACATTCAATATTCATTATTTTAAAGATAAAAATAGTACAAAACAATAAAAATAATTGTAATTCGAATACTTTATATTACATGCATATAATTTAAATCGTAAATTCGATTATGTGTTTTAGTGCAAGGATTATTCGCTATAAACACTCACCCCTTATTATACATATGGTATATTTTTGAAATCAGGAAAAAAGATCATTCCAAAAATTTAAAAATGTTATTTCTATTTAAAAAATAAATTATTGTTTATGTATTCCCTGAAACCTGCACGCTACTGTACTTTTTATTGCATTTTAACAAAATTTAGTTGCAACCACATATCTTTTATGTTAAATTTTTATTTTTATAGGCAACAATAACGATGATAAGGGGTGAGTCATTTAAAGTACGACAAGTGTCCCGATTCATTTACATTACAACAAACATGTGAAATGTGTTATATGCTTTAGTATTGAATAATGAAGCTTTTTGTTATTAGAATAAAATAGGGATAATAAAAAAAAATTATTTTATGGTATTTTCAATGAGTCATCCATCCAAATGCGATGTTTTATTCTTTTTGTGTGCAGTAGATTTTTAGTTTCGAGTAATTTTTTTTTTAAATTTCACAAAATCATACATACAGATACAGGGAAAGTCCGATTAGTATAAATCTAAATAACCTAGAAAAAATATATATATACACAGGGTGATTCATAAGATGATTTGGACCAAAATATGACGATAGGACCAAATATGCCTTCATAAAATATTGCTGTGGAAAAAGATACGAGGCGTTAAATTTGAAATTTTGTTTTCATTTTTTGCTAATAGTTTCACTGTAAATTTGATTAAATTGACCGGAAACTTTTTATTGATTTTGATTAGAAACACATCATTTTTACGTAATATTGGTACTCCTAATTAAACACGATAATTTCCTCCGTTTTCGAGCAAAAAGTAATTGAACAATTCAGAGTCTCAGAAGGGGATTTCAAGTAGGTAACAAACAACAAAAAAACTTGTAACGCAAGGCTTTTATTTCGACGACAAAGCAGAATTAAAAACAATTTAAATTTTCTTGTGCGTATACACAAATTATATCCCGCATTTCTTCATTCGTAAAATGATTGTGACGACGAGGCATTTCAATCGAAAAACAATATGATAGCTTTAAAAAATTGCAACGATAGACTATAATATCACACCAACAATAATTCACTTACAAGAAATGATATTTACCAGTAACAATTATCTGACAGTTCAAAGCACACTTTTGATAAATTAAATAATATTGGAAATCCCCGTCTGAGACTCTGAATTGTTTAATTGCGTTTTTCTCGAAAACGGATGAAATTATCGTATTTAAACAAAAGTACTAATATTATGTAAAAATGATGTGTGCGTCATATTTTTGAATCAAAATCACTAAAAAGTGTCGTCAAAAAAAGTTACCAGTCGATTTCATCACCAGGAATCATTCACACATGGCATGACATTTACTTGTCTAAAGTTATGCCTTTCTGCCGATTTTGATAACAATTGATGAAATCGCAGTGAAATTATTAGCAAAAAATGAAAACAAAATGTCAAATTTAACGCCTCGTATCTTTTTCCGCAGCAATATTTTATGAAGGCATATTTGGTCCTATCCTCATATTTTGGTCCAAATTAGCTACCATTAGCCTATGTTCCAATTGTTATGAATCACCCTGGTGGTTTCTCTTTGCGTGCTTTACCTTTTAAACGATTTATTTTTGTTGATATTCCTAGTTAACAAAATATATAGACCAGGAAAGCGGTATTTGCAGAACTATTTTTTATAGTGTAGGTATTTGGTAATTTTTAAACTATCGATTATTAGGTACAAGAGATGTCTTCTAATATAATTGTTGCAGTTCATAAATACTTAACTTAAAGTCACAATCAATAAAACTCCGACACCACACATGAAATGTTTATGCAAATAAAAATAGAACTTTTGTGTGAGTATAATGTTATCAGGAAATCGTTGGTTGCACTTTTTTTTAATTACAATAGATAAGTAGTAAGTATTATTACATTAATTAATATTTCAAATAATTAACTTTTAATAGGTATTAGTTTATACTCGTCACGCTCTGTTCTAATAAACGCGATCAAGTTTAAATTTTTCTGTTTTTTGCATAAACGAGAACCGCTCAAAAACTGCGATTCTTGCTCACAACCAGAAAATATTTATACTTTTTGAAATAAACAATATAGGCACTAGCACCGATAGAATCAATCTTTTAATATTGCTGTTTCCATATTTGAGAGCTTTTAACTCGAGGCTACTGCTTTCCAATCGGAAGAAAATACTACACACACTATATTCGCCTGATTACCAAAAAGGTAATGATCGTTTGCGCGCACCCTTTAAGCCTCGGGAACGATATGATCAGTAGACATTAGAGCGATGTCGCTCACGTTTATACAGGGTGTTTCAAAAAAGGTGACCCCGTCTTTAGGATAGGTAGAAAACTGAAAAATAATTGTAAAAAATTTTCGTAACGCCATCCGTATACAAGAAAAAAATTTATACCTAAACATTTATTACGATTTTGCCAAAACTACTGGAAACATTGTAATAACATTTTATACGAATATGTTTTAGAAGCTGATACATCCCATGAATTTGTTTTTATATCTGACTCTCATAGAGGACCCTAGTTACACGGTTCGTACCAAGTAGTATTGAACATAGCTTTTTTAAGGTTAGATTTATGAATCAAAATTTCAAGTGAACTTTAACATCATTCATTTTACACCAAAAAGGTACTTTTGGTAAGACTCGATACTGTGTACCGTTTTCGGAATGTTTTGATTTGAAAATTTATAACTATAATTTTTTTCAACGCCCTTTATCTTCAATACGGATGGCGTTACGAAAATTTTTTACGTGGCAAACCCCAATTATTTTTCAGTTTTCTAAGGGGCCACCAGCATCGGTTATTACTTCATAATTTTCAAATCAAAAGATTCCGAAAACGGTACACAGTATCCAGTTTTACCAAGAGTACCTTTCTGGTGTAAAATTGATGTGTAAGTTTACTTTTAATTTTTATTAATAAATCTAACCTTAAAAAAGTTATGTTCAATACTACTTGGTACGAGCTGTGTAACTAGCGCCCTCTATGAGAGTCAGATATGAAAACAAATTCATGGGATGTATTAGCTTCTAAAATATATTCGTAAATTTCATAGCAATGTTTCCAGTAGTTTCGGTAAAATCGTAATGAACGTGTATAATTTTTTTTTCTTCGACGCCCTTTATCTTGAATACGGGTGGCGTTACGAAAAATTTTTACTAAACAAACCCCAATTATTTTTAAGTTTTCTACCTATCCTAGAGACAGGGTCACCTTTTTTGAAACACCCTGTATATTTTTGTACATCGGGAACAATGTTTCGCTCAGACGCTCTATCGCTCTACCAACAGCCGCTCGTATCGTACAAACACTTTTACTGATAATGCTAAATTGGTAAATATTATTTAACATCAAAAGTAACCGAAACGGAAAAGTAGGTAACAATTCTCATCTTTAATTTTTTGGATGATCAACCTATTTTTGTTATTTTAAGTATGAATGTATTTGTGTGAAAATCTTTACGTGTATACCGATTAATCAGAAGTTTGGAAAACTAATGATAAGCGTATTAAGAGGTGAGAACATTTCTTAGCTGTACCAAAAAAAAATACTTAATTAAGATCAAAAAGTGTTATTCTTTACTATTACGCATAGTGTTATAAATTAAACTCTAACAAAAATTATTTATGTGTTACAAGAAAACAACTAACTAGCACCACAGTTAAAAGAATAATATAATCTATTCTTTTAACTGTGCTAACGCTATCGCTCGCTTCTAACGTTTTTTGTCATCCTTTTCAATGTCGATAAATCGTCGTCATCCGTAAACGTCAATTTACGCTTACAATAGTAATTGTCATTAAACTAAAATTTTTTTTATTTAATTAAAATGTTAAAGATAATTTTAAAAGAAAATTAAATACTTTCTTTAACAATATTACCAGGAAAGAATATAATAATAATAGAAAACTTTTAAGCGTGGGCCAAAATGAAATTTTTAAAACGTCTCCCGGGCCGGAGGACTATACCGCGTACGCTGTGTACACGCGAATGTTTTGGGTGGAGTTTTTTCAATGCCCAAGAATTTTTTTTGACAAAAACACTATAAGTATCATTTTAAAGCATTTGGACAAAGAAATTTGACAGTTAATAATGGATAATACATGCGAACAATTTGTGCTCAGTAAAATATGTCACGTAATTTTTTAAGAAATATGATCCATTATATTAAATTAATAGTCATTAAGTAAATCAGTTTATGAAAGATTTTATTATGGTATTTATTTATATCTTAACGATACAAATTATTTTATATTGATAAATAGTTATTACGTGTTTATATTTATATTGCATTTTGTAAATATAATACTAAATAAAATTATAAAAAGAAAAGACAAACATCAAACGTTAAAATAGAATACTTTTAGTTAATGCAAAACAAATGTTCATTCGATATTATTTCTTCAAAATTGGGATCCAAATCACTCGTAGCAATCCTTTAGCCATTAACAAAAAAGTTCTTTTTACAAATATATGTCGAACCAAATAAAACTAGGTATTTTTGAACATAGTTCAAAAAAATGTTTAAAATGTTCTGTATTCAAAGCACCGTAGAACGCATTCAATTCGTTTGAGTGAAAATTTTCTTTTAGTAAATTATTTGACTGTAAGTCAATTAGTTCTAGTTGAATTTCAACAGGAGCTTCTTGCACATCGAAATTAAAAGGTTGACTATTTAATGATAAAGGTTTTTCAATAGCTTTGAAATATTGAAATCTTCTTTGGAATTCAGAATGCAGGTCTTGTGTAATTGCAGCCGAGAGAGTATGTTGCATACATTAAAATAGGGATATGGTTACGGCTGTTCGAAATTAAAATACTCTCTATTATTTATATGTACACTACGCACACTAATACTGTTGATTTCAACAAAATATAAAAGAGATTTAAAAAATTACATGCGAGATTTTTCAACGGGGCTGATAAAGTAAGCAAAAGGACCGGATCCGGCCCACGGGCCGGCTTTTGCCCACCCCTGATCTATACAAACGCCAAATCCTTTTTTCGACGTCTAGAATCATTAATGGCGCAGTCGATTGCAGATCCTGTGAAAAGTTAATAAAATCGTCATGATTTAGGATACTTCTTATCTATAAGTTCCCAAACAGATTAATCATGTCTTTGTTAATTTACTGTGATTCCTCGATTCAATATTTTATTTTTATTACACTCACTCCGTATGGTTTTTTGATGTTTTGTCATTGATCGAGCTCACCTAATAAGATGAATTTAAGGCAGTTCGTTTTTTTTAATTAAAAAGCAACCATTGACAAAGTGTAATTTTTTTTACTTTTTCATTTATTTTTCAGGAGGACCTTTCTTTTTTCAAGATTAACATTAATTTTGCGATGAATTCTCTTTCAACTTCTTAGACGGTTCTGCACTTGGGATTGTTGTTAAAATTTACGCAATACCAGTTAAATTTATCCTTTTATAAAAAAAATGATATTATTTGATTAAATCGTTGATGTTTTATTAATTATGTCCTCTATATTATATGTTTTGGAATGTAAATTAAAACAACTTTATTTTCTACTTTAAATAAAAAATAACGTGTACCTACCATTAAAATAGAATACATTTTTTTTGTATATAGGTAACTATCTATTTAAAATTGTTTCAGTTTAATTTCAAATCATGCCAGCGATTCATTGGTAAATTTTAATTCAAAGAAAAGTAATATTAGAAGATTTCGTTTCTGGTAAAATTATTTTTACGTATTGGGGCTTTTGAACTGTGACACGGAAAAGTAAACTTTCCAAAAAACTGACCTAATAATTGACCACACATTGTGGTTTACAATTTTTTTTCATATAATTAGTTCAGTTACTAAATTACTTTGATGTCTATAAATATAAACAAGTGTACTCGTATGTGTGCGAGTTTACAGATCAACAGTGGCGGCCAAATCATCATTTACCAAATACTAACAAGTAAATAGCGATGATATTATTTACCTGTGTACTTTATTTTTTTTTCCTAATTTAAAAAATGTCTTAATACAAAGATGCCTGATTATAAATCAGGATGTACAAATCTGTTATATAGACTTGAAAAAGGTATTTGATAGAGTCCGTCATGAAACACTGATTCAGATACTGCAGTCTCAAAATATCGATTATCAAAATACACGCGTATTATTCAAAAGTTATACTGGAACCAACAAGTTAAGATGGATATTAAAGGAGAACTTAGTAAAATTTAGATAAAAAGAGGAGTAAGACAGGGATGTGTTCTATCACCGTTGCTTTTTAATATATACAGTGAAGCAATCTTTGATAAAGCCTTGGCGTCGGAAAAATATGGAATAATTATATACGGAAAGGTAATAAATAATATAAGATTTGCTGTCGACACGATTATCCTTGCAAGTCCAGCAGAAGAACTACAAAGATTAGTGAACCGTACATATAATCTCTGTGAGAATTACAGGCTCACAATAAACATTAAAAAAAAAGTAAGTACATGGTATCTACAAAACAACGAAATATAAATACTGACATAAAACTTAAGGGAACACAGTTGGAGAAAGTAAAGAACTACAGATACTTAGGGACTTGGATAACACACAACAAAGATCAAACAAAAGAGACAAGAACCAAAATTTAGACGGCTAGGAATGTTTTTAATAGAATGTGAAAGATTCTCTGCAGCCGAGATCTTTCGATACAGCTAAGAATCAAAGCTTTAAGTTGCTATGTATTCTTAACATTACTAGATGGAATGGAAAGTTGAACACTCAGGCAAGAACATATAAATAAATTACAATCCTTCGAAATATGGTGTTATAGAAGGATGTTGAGAATATCATGGACTAAAAAAAGAACAAACATCGAGGTAATGAAGAAAATGGGAATGGATTGTGAACTAATGACAACTATAAAAACAAGAAAATTTAAATATTTAGGACATATAATGAGAGGGGAGAAATATGAGTTGCTACGAGTAATAATGCAGGAGTATTGGAAAAAGAAGAATATCGTGGTTGAGAAATTTAAGGTAATGGTATAGATGCACCTCAATAGTATTATTAAGAGCAGCAGTAGACAGAGGTAAGATAGCCAGGATGATATCTTACCTCCGATAGGAGATAGCACTTGAAGAAGAAGAAGAAGATATTTTATTTTTGAGTACTAGTTGCAAACAAAAAATGTTTTTACGAATACAATACTTTAACTTATTGTGAAAAAATTATAAACCATGATCTATCAAAGAAACGAATAGGTCATAAAGCAGCTGCATACGATAAGAGTATCTTGCTTCTGACAACCTCTCTTATCTAAGATTATAGGTAGTATACTTGAACAGGAACCAACATATTTATCCACAGTGCAATTTCATTATTGAGATACCGCTACGATTCCTACACCACTAAAATTAACAAAAAACAAAAACTTTTGACTAGCATTTTTTTCACCGAAGATAAAAGCTTATGTTTTAATATAATATAACGCTAGTTTGTTGATATATACATACATACATAAAGTCACGCCTTTTTCCCATAGGGGTAGGCAGAGACCACTTCCTTCCACTTCCGCTACGGTTCTGACACACATCTTTTGCTTCCTTTTCTTTCATCAAAGCTCTCATACACGCCCGTCGGTTGTTGGTACTCTTGACAGCTGGCCTTTCTTAAAAACAATGTTGATCTGATCGAGATCGATGATCTCCGAGGTCGACCTCTTCCGACTTCCGTCCATTCACACTCGCCTTATAAATTTGTTTCGTCAATCTTCCTTCATCCATCCTTTCTACGTGTTCAAACCATCTAAGCATTCCTTTATCTATCTTTGTAACCACATCTTCTTTTACACCACGGCGTTCTTTTATCTCACTATTCTTTACTTTGTCCAACCGAGTCACTCCGGCTATACAATTCTCAGACTACTCATCTCCGCAGCATTAATCCTATTTTCATGCTTCTTCTGCCAAACTTAACACTTACTACCATACTGATAAGTGTAGGAACCAACACACCTCTATGCACCATAGCCAGACGTGCCTTTTTTGACACTTTCTGGCTATTCATAAAGCTATGCAGTGACCCATTCATTTGTTTGCCTGCCAAAATCCTTCGCTCAATATCACTGTCATACTTTCCATCTTTAGTAAACTTTGAACCCAAGTACACAAATTCATTTACTTGTTCCACTCTTTCTCCCTTAATCGAAACTCCATCTATTTTAAATGATAATTTAAAGTTTCACTGATGTTGAAGGCAAAACCTGCGCAATTAACATTTTTAGTCGTCGCGTCGTCGAAAAGTCTTTCAAAGATAAATGAGTTAATTTTTAAAAATAGAAAAGTTAGTCGATCGTAATAAAAAAAAATAAATGCGCCTTACATTCAACTTGATGCAAAATAAAAATCACGAGATTGTTTAGTCATGGAAGGCCAACCGCGCCGCTGCGCTGCTCGGATCAAGGATTTACTTACAATAGAACGTGAATCAGGAAAATACTCGTATATTGAGACGCGCAAACTACTCACCTCTCGTAGACATTTATTCAAGCAGACGCTGCCTCTCTTTTCGGTAGACGCGCCGGCACCAGTACCGTACACTGCGAGCGTATGGAACGTCGGCGTCGAGGCGCCGTTCATTTGACATGACGTCGACCGTCGCTGAAAGCCTCCTCCATCTACGGACGATTCACTGAAGAAATCTACCCTTAAATCGGGTGGCGGGGGTGTTTTTCGGGAAGACGTTGAAGATAGTACGCTCGATCTTGTACGGTATTTTGAAGTTTGGCGATCGTCGTAGTTAAATAATTCTGACGTTTGATGGTGTAATTTTCCAGGGGAGCGAGTTCGACGGCTCGATTTTTTGTGCCTGGAAAAAAATATACCGATATTTTTAGCCAAAAAACGAATAAATACATACGGTATTTATATATTTTATTATATTTTATTTCAGTATGTATTGAATAATTTTTAATTAAATAAAAACGTAACGGCACTACGGTAAATATATAGGTACCAAAAACAATATTTATATTTATCGGAAATCCAAAATTTATTGTGTTTATCATAAGTATTAAACTCTCGTTTAATAATTTGTAGAGTTTTAAAAAGAAATTTTATTTATTATAAATTACCCTCCCTATAATGCAACTACAAAAAAAATTAACTCAAAAAGTTGTTTAACTACAATACGCTTCATTTTAAAACCGTGCTAGTCTAAAGAAATCAGCAACTTCGTTGAATTTGTAATCGAAAGTTCTGGGATCTATGGACTAAATTTTTGAATTATGTTACTTGCAAGGACTGGAATACTGTTGCAGGGTTTCCATTTTTTTGAATTGAAAACTTCTTTAGGCGCGTTAACGAAAATTTCGTAGGGAGCAAACTTATGGTTTCGCGTCACCTGACGTCAGCGACAGCGACAGCGACAGCGACAGATTGGTGACTTCATAGCTTCTTCTTCTTCTACACGTCTGTCAAAAATTGGCCTCGAGCTGACAGCCCATTTTTATTAAGTTATTTATTATTTAATGATTTTAATTTAATTTGGTAGAGGGACGTTATAATGACGTTCAACTTCACCGACGGATGGGTATTTTCGATGTAGAAAGTGACAGCAGCTGTCAGAAGTAGTCAAAATATAGAGGGTAGAGATAATAAGAACAATATCTGCGTTAAAAAATGTCCCTGAAAGTGTACTGAACTAAGATGGCGTAATTGTAGCAGAATACCGTTTAAAAAAAACTAAACTAAAAGTGTTGAGAAAAAGGACAAAGGATGTTGTGCATTTTTGAGCTCCTTTTTACTTTTATGTTCACTTTTTAGTGCATAATTGTTTCATTTAAAAGTTATTTCGTATCTTTCTCCCTTTGACATACTTCAATTTATCTAAAACAGCTAAGTTTAGATCTAACCTCTCGTCTACCGGCGCCATAATTGTGATATACCACCCCGTTTAAAGGGAAGTTACTTTCATCTAAAAAAAACTAATCATCGACTCGAGACTAACAAATACACATTTATTGATATGTCGAGTTGGCGCATTGGTGCGAACTCCTTTTTCTTCTTTATGTATTAGTCCATGATTGCTCCGAGGAATTTTCTCCGGTTCTTCTCGGTCTGTTATAAGAGTATAAATCTCTAAATTGTGAAACTCGTTCTCAAGTCTTTCCTGCCTAAAACCTTTGAATTGATATTGAAGCTACGTGATATCAAATTATATGACCTTTGTTTATACATATGTATTTGTAGATATTATATACCTCCTACCTGTGTTTCGGTCTTGGTGAGTCTGTTTCCTCAGGCGACGAACTTATATTCCTTTCGGCTCTTCTTTTCGGCGAACTTTTATCGATTTTTTGTTTATCGACGTCCAATTTCTTTTTAAAACTCCTTCCGTGCTCCTTGGAGCTGATGGTGCTGTGGAAGCAAGAATCGCTCATAACTTCGATCTCGTCTAAATTTTGAGCCGCTTGTTTGTAACTGTTTCTTCGTCGCGCGTCTATTCGCAACTCCTCGATCTGCTCTTGCATGAGATAGTCGACCGTTTTCTTTTCGGGTTCTTTGTAAATATCGGCGTCTATTGTAAAATTTGTTTCCACAACCTTTGGCGTTACATCTCCGAGCGGAGTCGACGATTTGGGCGACTCGCTAATCTCAAATGTGAACATCGTCTGATTTTTAGCGGTAAGCGGTATTTGTTGTTTAGCGGTAGCTGGTGTTTTTGGAGATAGAGGACAAGGTTGAAGAATTGCGTTCGTTGAATTATCTATATTATCTGAGGAAAATATATCCATCGGTGGTTCCGGATAGTCGAAACTTTCATCGGTTCCGTCTGTTGCCGTTACAGTGGTTACTATAGTGTTCGAACTTTCAGTACTGGTGTTTATAGTAGTTTCGGAAGCGGTACTACTACTGCCCATTACTATTACTTTTGGAACTGTCTGGCTCTGAAATTATAAAAAAAATAAGTAATAAATAAAACAACTTACATTGTAAATATGTATGAACAGATAATGAGTTCTTATACAAACAAAGATAACAAAAAATTTAGAAAGTTAAGTCGCAACAGTAAATCATATCACCACTTTTGTCTTTTATATAATAATCAACACTTTCATGCTTGGGAGTGCTTAGGTATGTATAGAAACTAATTGTGCAAAGAGCATTTTCTGTAACCCCATCGGTGTAAAGTAGTACGAGGTACGTACCTACTAGAATAATTAAATATAAACTAAAAATAAGAGTACTAACTGGACTGGATAGAATAGAATAATTTAAAAACATACCTAGATACACCTTCATGGAAAAAAAGTTTCAATAAACAGTTACTTACAACAGCTTGGGGGCAGTACTTACACCGATTTGTTTGCTTGCTATTTTTATAATAAATATATAAAAAAAAAGGTTAATTTAATTCGTAGAAAAGAATCACCAATATACACAAGAGGAGTTTAGCAGATGATTACTTTGTTTAACTGTTAATACGATAGAGCATGTGACAGATTATTAGATATTACCTATAAGTAATACCACAATTTTTTGTTGCATCATTGTATTAAAATAACCAAGGATTCATAGATTTTTTTTTCTTCATCGACTCCTTTGCTGCAAAATTAATAAAAGTACCTGTTGCTTGGCAGAAGTTTTTGTAGCATTTCTTCCTGTTTTAAAATGAAATCGCCTCAGAGCAGAGGTGGCAGTGGTAATGAGGTCGTCGGGAGGTCGGGGAGACTTTGGTGGGCCCGACTGCGAATTCACGGTCATCCTGTGGCGAGGACTGGAGGGTGCAGGGGGGCAGTGACTGTTTGATGATGCTGATGATGACAAGGGATCGCTTTCGTAACGTGACTGATGACAGTACTGATGCTGAAAAAAATGAAATAAAAATGATGATTGATGAAACGAATTTTATATGGTGCAGTTGTGATGTTGATTGATTACTAAACCTAAAACTAAAATAAATCGTGTAATTTTTTACAACACTAAAACTAAACTTACAAAAGTCCAAGAATTTTTTTTTTAGTATTTCAAAAATCATAACAATTTTTATAGTCAAAACTATGTTAAGTTACTTTTATCTGTATAGGTATTTTTTTGAAGTGATAACACTCTTGAAGCAGTATTTGCATGATTATTAGATTATATTGAGTATAAAATTTTTATTTGTTTCGTTACTTTTGTAGGCTTAGATAATGATAATGTAAATAAAAGCGATTCAACTGCATCTATTGAAGAATAATAATTAATATATACATAAGATATACATATTTTATATTAAATAAATAAGCTGTTCACTTTCTTAAAAAATTTTGATTATGTCACTAAATTACCAAAAATTTCGTACTCATACATAATCCTCACCCAAATGATCATTTTAATTCTAATAATAAACTAAGTATTTGTTACGTTAAATACGCGTTCAATGTTTAATAGTTTCTACGCAAATCATTTCTGTCGTCGGGCGTACCGAGTCGCACACCCTTTTTTATATAACTAATTGAACACAAGATTTATTCATGGAATTTTTTTTAATGTACAATGTACATGGAATATGAATAAAAATGGAATTTTAATTAAAAAATTTGTTTTTTTATGAAAACAAAGACTAAATAATTTTAATTTTTATCATTGTTTGACATTGCAAAATATTTATATAATGTTTAACCCTTCATTGCCCGATGGGACCTAAGAGTCCTTGGAATTTAAATGTCGGTATAAAGTCACTTCTAATATGCGCACATAGTGCACACATCTTTTTTTCTTTTTAACCTAAAATTTTTATAATACGACTTTCTAATTTTTTTATAGCCAATTAGTTGACAAATTTACAAATTTACTAAAGAAAAATAAAAGAAAAGCAACAATGCCGAAAAATGCAAAAACAAGAGAGAGAGAGAGAGAGAGTAAATATAATACGTTTATCGATAATAATATACTACGAAAGGAACTTCGTTTCAACCGAGTGTTCCACGACACTCACACACTTTTTTTTTGTGGGATTATCTAAAGAACATAGTCTACACTTATCATCCAGCCAATACCGCATAACTAAAGCAAAATATTCACGACACTATTGATGTATAAATAAATACCAGAGGGTATGAGTATGAAATAGTCTTTCTCCGTTTGCGGTCCAGATTGAAAGGGTGTTACGATGTAGATGATCAACATTAACCCACATTTCGTTTTATTGATTTGAACTAAAATCCCTCATGAGACACCCTTTAAGTAGATAATTGTGTCTTATTCTTATTTTTAATTTGTATTCGGATGAATCTTTGATAATTATTGTAACTTGATAATTTAATGAGAAATTGCGAGAAGAAACCTAATGAACCATTTAGTTCGCTACATTTAACGTACAAAAGGCATAATTATCCACAATGTTCGTTGGCAACAGATGACACCGCCGCGCCGTTGACATTTAGCAATAGAGAAAACATTTTGATACGTTCAAATTATATAGTTTTTTGTGAAAGATATTTAAAAAACGATTATTTAAATAATAAAAAATTAATAAAAAAAATGAATTTGTAAATGTCGTTTTGCTATCGAAAAGAAATCGATTTAAGTAGAATAAAGAGTTAAAAATATTAATAAAATAATGTGGTAGGTAGGTAGGCATTATTAGTTATATACAGGGTGTTCTAACGAAAACTTGACCCACCAGAAACTCAAAAAGGAAGAGTTTCTTCAAAATTTAAAAAAACACCTAAAATTTTATTGGGAGAAGGACGAATTTTCACACAAAATGCATACCTAAAAATTCAACCGCCTGCAAGCCGCATCAACCCCCAATTTTTTTTAAATAGTGACACATCATCTGAAAGGTAATTTAATTCTCTACACAACCTTGTAAACTGTTTTACGCATCTATCATAATGTGGGGGTGCCCCGTCCTGTTGGAAAATTAGTTTTGAACCAACATTGTCCAGGGCGTTGGATTGGCAGAAAGGCTCCAATAGAGGGGCCCACCGGACCACCGAATCTCGCCATTTGATTTCATTTTTTTTGGGACACCTAAAATCAAAAATAATACGCCTCTCTGCCTGCAGATTTTGCAGAGTTGCGACAGAGAATTGTGACAGAATGCCGATTAGGTACTGACACCGGTGGTATTTTCAAATGTTAGAAAAGTCATTGAAAATAGATTGTATCGTTGTATGGGGGTCAGCGGAGGTCATTTTGAACCTTTAATTCGTTAATTTGGTGAAATTTTAAGCTTTTGCGTTATTACTAATATTTATTAAATAAATAAGTTAAATCTAAAATATTGTGGCGATATTTACTCTTGGGTTCGATGAATTTAAACACTCAGTACAAAAAAAACTAAAACAATTTATTCTAATCCTTCTTAAACTATGAATTCTCATCTGATAAATCACTTAGATAATTACAAAACTTTATACTTTCTATAACAATATATCACTTTCTCTATTTACTTTAAAACTTAAAACTAAAACTCGATCGGCGACTTTCTTTTTATATAAATCTTATCAATATTTCTGGAAATTCCTAGATAGAACGGTTTCTCTCTCGAAATTAATCGACCTTTTCTAGATACATCGGATGTCTTCAATCACGCCCGCGGCGATAAATCATTCGCTAGATGGGGTCGTCCCGATGCCGCCAAAAAAAAGGTAAGCGCCTTGTGTGGACGATACCGCCCCGGCCAGACAACAGAACAGGGACGTCTCTATCGCAACAATATCTTCAAAGTTATTTCATAAAAAAAAATAACAAACTGTAAAGAATTAAATTACTTAACAAATGATGAGTCGTTCAGTTTATTTTGTTTTACTTTTAGATCAATCTATGTATACAAATATGAATCAGCATATACTCGTAGCCAGTAATCGGTAGTCTTTAGTTTTTGCCTGTCATTTTAGTCCGTAATAACGTTTTAAAATTAAAAATATTATTGTTTAAAAGTTTTCTTAGCTCCACTAGTGAATTATAGTAGGTATAAAAGCTAATTTTTTTTCTTTAATTTTAAACGGAGAATTTTTCTCCAAATACACTTATTCATATGATTTTAATTAGCAAGAAGTATAATAACCTCTACTTATATGCACCCTCTTGTGATACGATTACATTCCAAAAATGGTCATTTATAGTAAAAACGTCTAAATTGTAGCTCACTTGCTCATATCAATTTTATTAAATGTTCTTAATATCTGCTAATTTTTAATTATTTTATATTTTTATTTAGTCCGTTTTCTTAAAAGAAACTGTCTGGTAATATTTTTTAACAAATCGCTATCGACTGTGTACTTATTCCCTTTATAAAAAGTTTTACTCGCATTTATTTTATTTGAAAAAAAGATCGATTAGTAAAAATAGAGTTCTTTTAATTAAAGTAATGCTCCGAATATTTGTAAGGTATAAATTTTTTTTTTAAAACAGCTTACTTCTATATAAAGGTTTATGGGATATTACAAAGGTACAAAGTAATCAGGGGTGGGTATCATTTAACTTGATGATAGAGCATGGGCGAGATGCAACTATTTTCTAATGAGAAATGCAAAAAAATTAACCGATTAAACGTCAATGGAAAATCTGAAATGATACACATAAAAAAAGTCTGGGACCCACCTCAGTTTTAACCGGAGTTTCTTCTTATTTTTTTTTACACTGATGAACTAAATGTCTTCGGGATACACAGATATATCAGTTTTTTACCGGTAACTTCCTGACAGCGTTATTTTTCTGGTCTCGTACCTCGACCCACCATTGGTCGCGCGAAAATTTAGAGATGTAACACGTACTGGGCGAAGAAAAATAAACGGGAACTGAACAGAGCATTTTTACAAAAGCACTTTTGCGACGCGATTTCATAGGGATATCGCGTCCTGCGTATATCGCATATAATAAAAAACGGTGAAAGTATGGTAGACCTTTTTAATGGATTTTAAAATAAGGAGCATTAATATTATTAGCATAATTTTTAGAGATTCCAGCGTCAACTAAAAAAATTGCTCAGTGCTCAGTGCTCAGTGTTTTCGACAAATAAAATTGATAAACAACACTGCAAATTTTGTAAGAGTAGGAGAACAATTTTTGACCAACTTTTAAACGTCCCCTATGGGTTAAAAGTAACATAAATACAGCTTTAGTACTTTATCTCATTACTTAAAATTAAATAAAAATACCTATTTATTTTCAGTAAATTAAAAATTTACCTCTCCTGCGGTTATGCAGTAAATATAACCTCTATAAAAAACGAAGACAAGTTCAAATTATACGTAAGAACTAGGGAGACGGGCGTATCGATGCCTCCTACATTCATATACTGTTAAATTAACGAGCTCATCCTCGTGCCTCTCTCGAACAATTATTAACACTATTAACTTTGGCAAAGAGCTCCTTACCATTATCAGATACCCTTACGTAATTTAAATAAATATTTCAAATTTGTCAAGATACAACTTACTTTATTTAAAACAATATCAAGCATTTACGATAATCCAAGGGAAATTTATAATCAAATCAAATATCGATTCCATGAATTAATTACCTTAAAAAATATTATAATCTTTGTCTTAATAATTATAAAGAGTGACAATTAAAAAATTGAACCCCAAACAGATTTACTGGATTTATCAAACAATGATAATATCTATGGTCACGTATGATTTAGTAGTCTGGTGGACCAAAGGGTTACAACAGCCAGAGCAAAGCTTGCTAGCTTTCAACGGCTGGCATGCCTGGCCATAACTGGAGCTATGTCCAGCACACAAACGGCAACAATGAAACACCACCTAAATCTTTCTCCCCTAAATATTCTCTAAGAGAGGGAGGCCAGGATAGTCTTCTACAGATTCCTGTCCCTGGAAAGAAAAATTAATGCAAAGCAACTTGGGGACCATTCCGGAATACTGAGTGAAATAAAAAACCACCAATTTCTCAGGATGGTTCCTGACATACTAGCCACAAAACACGTAGAAAAGTCGTTCAAAGTCCTCTTTCGTTACAGTGCCTTAGCCCTCAATAAAATCTGTATCTGCAATGGTTTCCCATTGCTTTCTGGGTCAGACATTATGACTTTTAGGCACCCGAAGCCTCTTCTAAAAAATCTATCTACCCAATAGCCAAAATCTTGTTCGTTACTCTAGCAAGGAGCAGGTCAGGTGTTTTTTAAATATATAATAATTTATTTGCTAAAGCATAATTAAAATAAAAAATAACTTACTCCCGCGATTTATTTTTTACAGAAAATATGTGTGCTAAAATCGATACGACCAGGACGTTTTATGGTTGGTATACCCAATGATGTTTTTTCATAACAGTTTTTATGTTTGTCATTTCGCCAGCGAATTGAGTTTTTATCAAGATCTCAAACCGAACTATCAACTATAGAGATAATCCCTCGGAAAAACTGTATATCAAAGAGAGAGATTTTGATAACACTGATGGGACGCTTTCATTATTAAATACCTACCTAATAAAATGACTACCACTAACAAGTTAAGAGTCGGGTTAACAAAGAGTATTTTATATTCTTGGTTCTATAACAACCATTTATTTGCAATATAGCTTTTTGATGTTTTGGTGCGAGACTGCAAAAAAGGCAAAAATGAGTCGCCCCAAAACATTTTTTTTCTTTCTGCTTTGTTCTTCAATCAACTACGTAGGTAAAAGAGTTATTCGTTTGAATGTCATTTTTATAAAAAGAAAAATTCATATTTTCCGAATTGCGACAATCTATAATATCAACTAAATTTTCATTTTACGGTACCTGGTACAGTGATCTTTCTAAATGAAGGATATTAATTTCGAAATCCTTATTTTAACAACACCTGTAAGACTGAAATAAACTTTATGATTTTCCAGTGAAAAATTATCACAATAAAAACATGATTCATCTAAATCTATGTAGAACGAAAAAGTAACGATAGGAATATCACGAATAAGACGCGTCTTTATTCGTTGGTAACATTGAATCAATATTGTAGTTAAGGTAAGATTATGTTAGTTTAAATATTAGGGAATGAGAGCATTATTACTTTGCCACCCGGCAATTAGAGTCAATGTTAATCATTATGTCTTTCCTTGGCTGGTCGAAAACTACTCAAGAAGTCAGTCTGTCTCCAGTTTATAGTTCCTAATTCGGCCGGGGAGAAGAAAAACAATCGTCGCCTTATATTGACCTACATGCCGGACATCCCGCAAAAAGTTTAATGAGAATCTCGTTGGCACCACCCCCCCATTTTTTTGGTATAGTTCTACCATTATCAATTGCAGAATATAAAAACTCCTATCGAGCCCTTATCGACAATATTCTTTGATCTGCCATAGGCGGAGATGCCTCATTTTATAAATTTATTATTTTTAAAATACCTAGGTAAGTCTAAATCTTCATTGTTAAATTTATATGTCTTTATTCTTACTACACTAGGCAATTTCATTATTTTCATTAGCCCATGGTTTTCAAACCGCCATATTTTTATTTATTTAATGAATTTTCTAAATTCAACACACCACACTACCCCACTGATATCCTCTGATACGAGTAGGTTTTCAAACATAAACAAGATTATTTATAGCTTTTCAACCTCGTTACACCCATCAACAAATCCAGTGCCTTTAACCTTATGATTCACTGTTTCCATTGGTTCAATAACCTAGTTTGTGAATTTTGACACACGTCAATCAAGTCCACGTGGACAGACGCTTTCTTTTATTTATACCGGATTTTATACGGGATAGTAAACATTAATTTTTTATCTAAATTTGGCACTTGTGCCGTGCGTTTATATTAAATATTGATTACTTCTCACATAACTGTGTTCTGCAATTGATAATAGAAGAACTATAGACATGTATAGCATGAAAAGTAAGATAAATATTACTTAAGCATTTTGTTTTTTTTATGTAAACCTAATGGCGCGCTTGGGGAGTAACAACTATTGGCGATATCGCGATGCCCTGATGATTACATGACAAATAGATGTCATAAAATTTGATTGTGTTCATTCAGAATTCAGATTAGTTTGAAATATAAAATTATCAAATTTAATAATTGTTATCACAGTGTGTTAAAATTAATTAAATTTCGGATAAGAAAATTTATTTGAATAACTACAATAAAATATGATTGACAGTAATGGTTTAGAACATGAAAGTAAGCGGCCTTTTGCAAAGAACGTAAAATTATTAAGTAATAAGTTAATAATATTTTTATAATTTAGGTGTGCATTTATGTGTGTACATGAGTGCGAGTGTATTTTTAATATTTTTTTTATTATGACATATTTATTTCCTTTTTATGCAAATTTTCTATATCAAATAGTTTCGATGTTTCATATCTACTAGGCATCCAGCAACGGCTCATTAATTTTTTTTTAATTATGATATTGTATGTACATATCTAAATAAGTATGCAACATTCTGAAAAAAGAAAAATGTGTATAACACTTTACTTTACATACTTTGGTATCAAAAATCCTTTCAACTTTTCGAAATTTAATATAAAAAAGCAATAAACAACAAAGTTTCTTCCATTAAAGGCAGACAAATAATTTATGATTGTCCCACTTCCATTGTAACTCCGTAATTTCGATTCGAAATTTGTGATGTTACATTGACAATTCAATATCAGTTGTGAATCTTAAAAGGGACTCTGACTATCTACCTTTAATACGATTATAACAACCTTCTTAAAAATTCTAATACAATGTTGTGGACAGAGTTTAAACGTTTGCTTGATTTTAAGGAATGTAAATTATATTACAGACTTCGGAGGATATTCGTTTAAATATAATAATAATAATAAAATGTCTTTATTTTAATCATCCTCGGCGAAGTCCAGTTAGACTGCTCAACTCAACCGAGTACCAGTTACAAATAAATTATTTCATACAGTATAATGCTTACATATAAATATTATAATCAACAGTCACGAGAGTAACAGGTATGTTCAAATAACTAAAATGTAACATGTAAACAATGCAAAGAATGCGCAAAGGGAGAACGTTAATATAATTACAACATATAAAACACAAATGTTATAGAACCATAAGGTATTCCTTAAAGGCTCTTTTAAATCCATAAGATGACTTGTTCTTGATAGGAGTTGGTATAGAGTTAAATATTTTTACCGCAGAATGAGAAAATGACCTTTTGAATGCAGCAGTGTTATGCCTGGGTATTACAAGTAGGTTTCTATTTCTGGTGTTTACATTATGCACAACCGACCTATATGACATTTTTTTTGTAATATATGAGGGAGTTTCTTTTTCTAATACTTTATGAACAAAACATGCAAGGTGAAGTCTCCTTCTGTCCTGCATATCAAGCCACCCTAGTTCAGCTCTGAATGGAGTTACGTGGTCTCGTAATCTTAGTGAACAGATGAAACGAATACATGAGTTCTGAATTCTTTGAATTATAATTGAAGATGTTTTATGGACATTTCCCAAGAGCAGGTTTTTTCTGGAATTCCAAACTATTTTATCGCTTTGCATCTATTATTATCTACTAATTGTACCTACGACATTTATAAATACCAAGTATCTCTACCTAAAATTTTATGATTTATTATTTTTTTAAATAATTTCATATATTATGTAAGTACGTTTGTCCCCTATGGACTCCAAATTGGCTGAACAGATTTTGATGAAATTTTCAGGCAATCTTCAGATTAGCCCCGCGGGTATTTCTGTAAAGTGATCGGATCAACGTAAGGGGTGAGAGGAGGTTAAAATATAAAAACTATTAAATATGACCAATATAAGTGTCGAATTCATAATTTTTGGGGTCGCTGTGTTTGATAGTTACATTCCCAATTTTGTTAGCACCCCTACTAAAAGGTTGGAAAGGGAATGGAATATAAAATGTCTTTGATCGCTTTGAAAATCTTTTGGTTTGTTACCACGTTCTATTTTGATAAGCATCTAAAAGTATTTAATTTGCTTGATTCATCAAATTAAATAAATCGTTTAGGTTCTGTCGCATATATTCTTTTCTGAATAACCCATTTATGGTAATCAGTTACAAATAATGATGTAGGAAACTCCCCTGTTGTGTGCAGATAAAAATATATTTTAAGAGAAAAAAGCGGTGGCCAACAAGCTTCGGGTAACTGGAGCATGAAAATTTGGTACAATATGTTGGTGCGTTAGTTTCCAGACCGGTGAGCCACTGCCCAAGCTCTGGCTGCCAAATATAATTAACTTCCTACGTGATTTACTGTCCTTGCCTTGTCAAGCGAAAGCGCATATCCCAGGATCAATGAAATGGAGAATTAATTTTTTTTAAATCTATTTTTTAAACCATCCGAATCTAGGCACCTACATATTATTATGATTGATTAAGTTATTTCCACAAACATTTGAAGCATTTAATAAACGGATAATCTCCTTTTAGAACTAGTGCGAACAAATTAATGTACTTACTATATTGATTAAAAATTTAGGATTAAACTCTAGCAAAGATATGTTGATTTTCTATATTAACTGATAATATTATCAGGAATAAAAAAAAATTTGAATTTAAAAAAAAATTAGGAAAAAACGAGCTTTAATTTACAAATTTTAAACTTTCGGTTTCAGGGATTAATTCATTTTCCAAATACACACATAAATATAGTCACGACTTTTTCCCATAGGGGTAGGCAAAGACCACTTCCGCTACGGTTCTTACACACATTTATCGCTTCTTTTATCAGTGCTCTCATGAATGCTCGTCGGTTATTGGTACTCTTGACAGCTGGCCTTTCTTCAAAACAATGTCGATCTGATCGAAATACGTTCGCCGAGGTCGACCTCTACAGACTTCCACCCATTCTCACTTGCCTTATAAATTTGTTTCGTCAATCTTCCTTCATACATCCTTTCTACGTGTACTAACCATCTAAGTATTCCTTTATCTATCTTTGTAACCACATCTTCTTTCACACCACGGCTTTCTCTTACCACACTATTCCTCACTTTATTCATCAGAGTAACTTTTTAGACTCTACTTCCAAATATAACAATAGGTAAATCGAGTTTGACGTTTGTTGCACACAAATTAGTTAAAGTCATCGAAAATTACCGACAAACATATCTGAGTTTGAACTTGACGATACCGTTTTTAATCTGTGAGCGTTTAAATAACCCTATTTATATATTTTATAAAATATGTACATGCATAAATAGTCAACGTTTCGTAATGTGCGACGGAATAGGCCCTGAATTAAAGTTTCTCAAATCAAATTATCGGATGTTTCCTCCTACAACCATTTGAGTTTATTTTATTCTTGTGGCTTCATTAAATCTTAAAGAATAAATTGAAACTAATTGTAAAAAGTATTTATAGCGTAATTATTACCTGTTCAAAATTTATTAAATTTTAATAAGATCAAAATTAAGGCTAAAAATTCGTGTTTGTGCCTCCACAATATAGGTATGTACTTAATAACCTTTCACTTGATATTATTAACGCATTCAATTTCTTATTTATACATATAAAAATAGTAGGTTCATTAGTTTATCGTATTTGAATCATTCAGGGATGGGTCTATTTCGGAATATGCAGCACTTAAGATGGAACATTGACCTCCTAGCAAATTTACTTACGATTTTTAATAATGAAATTGGATTTTAATGGATAAAAAAATATATGCGTAACCAATCATTCTAGTAGGAGTAATAGGGGTTGATTATTAATATTTTTTTATTAGTAGTAGTAATATCTGTTCAATAGATAAATTTGTACGGAAAGTTTATTTTTATCATTTTTAATACAAAAATTTTAAAAAATATTTACCAGTTTTTTTATAATACACAACAGGTCATTGAATCGAACACATTGAAATTGTAATTAATAAATAATGCAAATAATGTTTTTTAGGTTCGTAAAATAATTTTGTAAAAAACTTTAATCCGAAAATTTTATAATTGAGCACTTTAGTTAACTTTACTAAACAGAAGCTACTATAAAAGGCTGAAGGCACAAAATAAAATACAACATTAAATAGATTGAAATAAACAATGTTATCTTTATGCATTGCTCTAAGAATTTTCTAGCAAATAACAACTATTTGATGAATAAGTTATTTTAATAAGCGACATTTGATACGTATATAAATACATAAGTATTAAGAGAGATCAACGAAAAAAAAAATCTTATACGTACCAAAAATAAGAAACTTATTTAAAATACTTTAGGTTCTTTTAGAAAATAAAAGGCTTTATAAAAAGTAATCTTCTATTAATTGTATTAGCATTAAAGCCACGTTTGTATCCAATGATTAAAAAGTTCCATATAAGTTCCATAAGGTAAGTACTCTTAGGGCTCTTGAAAATTTTAAAAATTTGATTGAAATGGCTTTTTGTCGCTTGTACCTACCTATAATCATAAAAAAAAGGGTGTGCGTCTCGGGATGCCCGACAAAAGTAATAACTTCAAATGATTTGCGTAGAAACTATTAAATATTGAACGTATTTAACGTAACAAATAGTTCGACGACGACGACCCCTCCAACTATTAATATTACTTTTCGATATGTTAACTTTGGTTATGTGGTGGCCGAATGAGACTACTGTCTGTTTTAGCACAGCAGTGTATTTAGGTTCAAATCCCCGAGCAACCTTTATTTTCAATGTATCAATCTGATTTTTTAAAAACCAGCTAGTTTCGCCGCATGTTACCTATACTATAGGAATATGTGGCTCGATTATATATCAGAAAACAACTACTTTCCTAGCTAGGTGCCTACCGACGAACGTTGAATTATATCTGATAGATAATCGTGCATAATCCATTTAGTGTGAATTGCAGATGCTTGTTAAATAAAGAATTTATAGGGCTTTGAGATGTTATTATTTTTTATGTTTATGTATTAAAAAAAACTATTACAATCAATAGGTTGGTGTTAATTTTCTCATTTTATTGTTAGCGACAATTCAATTAATCAGAAAATGTTAGACCTTAAGTCAAGTACCTCGTATCTCGTACGTCTATGCAGTGTAGATGTTACCTCATTTTTAAAAACATTAAAATTATTGAATGCATAGCCACTTTTCTATTAAAACGTTTAGTTTCATTTTTTGTCGTGATGCCTAGCAATTTTTCAATGTCACACGTTTACCAACAAGCGTTTTCATAATAAATGATGTCTTCTCATGCATGCAAATATCGTATAAAGGAAAAACAAGCCGATAATTTTTTTTGTTTTTCCATCAAGCTTGCATTAATATATGCATGAGACAACCTGAATAAATAATATGTTTTGTCGCCTACCAGTCAAATAAATCGTTTTCAGGTGATAGGAGATAGTATACCTCCCTATAAAACATAGTTTGCGAGCTGGAAGTTTTTAATGACTGTTTTCGTCATTTTTTTAATGGACTTTTGGGGGGATCTACAATAATTATTGTTTTGTTTGTACAAGGATTTTATGTATGGAAAAGTACATTTTATATATTTGTGTTCGACCGCAAATATTTAAGTAGTTTTGTTTGGTAGATAGAGGGAAATAGGGCTCGGGAGGTATTCCTATACCTTGCCACATGATAAACGGAATAAACAATACAATTACTCATAAATAATTAAACGTTTTATACATTATCATTATTATCGAATAGATCTAGAATTTGTTTGTTATTTATTGATAAAAAAAATGAATTCAACACATGAATTATTAAACAACGATCGTGGCAACGTATTCGCAGTAATTTGTAATTTGAAATTTTTAGGTATCTCAAACTAATTGCAGATCAATTGATGTTATTATTAAGTACAATGGTTAATATAATCGAAAAAAATGATACGAAATTTACCTGTTATTCTTTTTAAATTTACTTAATATTGAACAAAAATTGTCAAACTTTCTAATGATGATAAATAGCGACGACATCAATTTATGTTTTTAACAAGAAGCGTCACTAAAAGCTTTCACGGGCTTTATATTCGACAGTGTATCTATAACATTACATTTTCCATCAATATGATCTGAAAACCTACATCTCTTTAGTTAATTATCTTCAACAGACAAACTACCTACCTACTTTATTAATGGGAAGCATAAATGTTACGTTATATTATGTTATGTTACTGCGCACGTTAACAAAACCTCGCATGCAAAAATGTAGGGTATCTGTTTTTATAAAAAGATTTGTATTAAATTTCGCAAGCTATTATCAAATCATTATTGTTCCTATTATACTTTTCGTGATGATATAAGCCTAAATATAAACAATTGTTAAATATCCAAATATTTATGATTCTCATAATTACGAGTATCAACAATCCAAGGCCCCTACCATGTAATTGACAAAATCAACATACAAACACTCGTCTTTGGCAGGTCAACCATTTGAAGCTGCGTCATCCAGTACAGCCGTACACGTTCTTCAATGGTATATCTTCTCGGGTCTCTACCTCCAGAACTGCAGGTGTGTGTTCAGCGTCTCCTTCTCCTGAGTTTCATAGTGGCATGCGGGAGAGCTAGAAATGCCAATTTTATAAAGGTGGCTCTGGAGGTGTTGTTTCACATATTCACTGCCATAAACAGGTAACAACAATATCGAGTTTTTTTAGGACGGACAATTTCGTTAAACTGTATTTTATTTATTCGATGTCAGAGTGACAATTTAGCACATTTATCATTTTATTATTTGACACAGCTTAAAATTAGCCCAAGTTTTGAAACAAAGAATAATTTTTCATCTTATTTTATTGTATGTAATCCATCTGAGTATTTATCCAATGCTTTTTAATAGCACCAAATCAACACCATTAATTATACGAAAGCTCAGAATTGAGATTAATGATCCATCCCTTCTATTTGAAATGGTGGCATAATGTTCCAAAATACAATTTACGCGATTGTTCCGATACCAACAACGATTTCGCAATTTTCCTAATTTACCATTATCAACAGCAATACCAAATTAGCTCCAAATTATGGTTGAAAAAAAAAGTTTTATTTTTCACTAGCTATGGTTCTTGCATACGTCTTTCACTTCTTCTAGTTTTATCAGCGCCTTCGTACATGCTCGTCAGTTGTTGGTACTCTAGACAGCTGGCCCTTCTTCAAAACGATGTCAATCTGATCGGGATACGTTTGCCGAGGTCGACCTTTACCGACTTCCGCCCATTCACATTCGCCTAATAAATCTGTTTCGTCACTTTTCTTTACTTTATCCATCAGTCACTCCGGTTATTCTCCGACTACTCATCTTTGCAGCGTTAATCTTCTTCTGCCAAATCCAACCTTCACCAACATACATAAGTTTGGGGACCAGCACTTCCTTGTACACAGCCAGTCGTACCTTTTTTGACACGTTCTGGCTGCTCATAAAGTTATACAGGGCCCCATTCATTTGTTTCCCTGTCAACATTCTTCGCTCAATATCTCACAGTAATACTTTCCGTTTCTCGTAAACTTTGAACCCAAGTATACAAACTCATTCACTTGTTTCACTCTTACTCCTTCAATCACCACCTCGCAGTTTGTCTTGCTTTCTTTTCTTTCAAAAATTATTACTTTCGTTTTACATACATTTACTTATATCCAGTGATTTTTAGGGCATAGTGCATAATATTAACCATCGCTAGATGTTGTTAATATGATATAATCATCGGTGTAAAGGAGGCATTTGACGATCATATCATTTATTCTTAATTCGTATGCACTCTCTTTCAAATTGTTTTAACCACCGCCACCGTCTATGAATAAGTCAAATAGCCCTGGCAAAGCCTTACATCCCTGTCTAACACCTTTTTCGATATTAAACCAGTCCGTGTAAGCTTTACCGTTTACACAAGTACTGGAATCCTGGTAAAGTGATTTCAGGGATCGTATCAAGCTACTAATTTCAATGCCCGAACCAGTTTGAAACTTTAATGAGAATTCTCTCTAGAATTTCTCAAAGCTCTAAATTCGATTCCTGTTTTGACGTGGATTGCAATTCCACGGTAAATCTGTAAATTGTATTCAGCGTTAGCCGCCACTGTAGCGTTAGTCGTGAGATTTTCCAAAGGATTTTATAAATAAATATTTCTTTTTATTTCTTTAAACTTTGTTTTTTTATCACGTTTGGGTATTTTTTTTTGAAAAGTATGTAGGTATAGATATACCTCTAATAATTGGAATCTTTTTAAAATATTTTAAATAAAAATTATTTTTACAAAAAAATTAACAAGAATAGGTACTTAATAATAACGTGTGAATCAATATTATTTATTCAAATGGTCTCCCAATTATACAAGGATGTCGTTTGGTAAATCCTCACTCACGCCTGTCTACACGTACCTAGAGAATTCTGCTCTATCTTTCTACTATGCAAAGCTTCAATCACATTTTTCTTCATGCAATTTGAACATAAAAAAATTAATAAATTTAGAGTGATGTAGGTACGATTACTTTTTTTAACAAATTAAGTAAAGTCTAAAGAAGTTATTGATTAAAAAATAGGATGATATTTCTTTTTATAAGATTTTTTTTTATTCGTGCTCATATAAAAAAGACGAAAAAGTTTTAATAAACGCCACTCTGCCATATTCTATGTACAATATTTTCCTCGTCTTTATTTCCCTTTGATTTACGCAAAAAGAAAACTTTCAAAGCTTTTATGAACGTCAAACTTTTTTATTCGTTTAGTTTGTATTTTTAAACTTGATTATTGAATTTTATTTCGTTTTTGTCCTTGAAATAAGAGGTAGGGTATATTTTATATGAGAAAGTGTCTTCTATATGGTTCTTTTCCTGTCTGTAATACAGTTGAAACCACAAGAAACGATCCTTTGTGAACAACATTACGGAGTTTACCTTCAGTCTTTCTCTCCTAACATCACCTTTTAAGAAACAAAGCGTAGTAGTAATATATTACATTATATACCCATAAAAATATTTTTTTTTTATATTAGAAAACTCACGATATCATTTTAATTCTTTATAAATGTCACAGTTATATCTGGATTTGTCTGATTTGATGAAACTGTCAGATACAGATTTCATTAATTGTACATTTTACTATTAAAGGAATTGGGTAGAGATTTTCTGTTAAGCTCACTCAATTATTTGATTAGATAATTGTTATTGTCTTTTACTTTTTAAAAATGTAATTCTTCTTGAAACATTAATCTACAATAAATTAGATAGTTGCCAACAATATTTTCAATGTAATTAAATAAATATTTTCTTTCCTTTTTTCTCGTACAACACACAAAATCCGATGCACAACGTAATTGTAGAAATCGGGGTTTTGTAATTTCTCTTTCCTACACGGGAGGAATGAATACTTAACTTCGATATAGTGGACTGGAAGTAATCACAATTCGGCTGCTTTTTTAACGTTTTATTTAACACAATATATATATATATATATATATATATATATATATATATATATATATATATATATATATATATATATATATATTTATATATATATATACTACGCTATGTATTTCTTTAAACAACACACAAGGCACTACGAGCACTACAAGCATTGAATCTTACTTCAATGTCGTGGAAAAAATGGAACGAGTAAAGCTTGGAGCAAAGGAATGACTCGTCGCTCTCGACGGAATAATTCTTATTGCAAGTGACAAGCGAGGTTTAATCGCCGTGGAAAAAGAGCTGTATGATACCCGCTCGATGCGACTGTCGGAACAATACTACGAACGATCGTCGTTCTCGACGATCGGAGGATTACTAGAACTGCGTTGAATCAAGCCGACGTTTTTTTTTGAGGAAACTTGCTACTGCGCTGCCTCGAGACTGTGCATTGCAAACCAGGCCAGCCAGCGTGTTTATCGTAGACATCGCGGGTAAGGGGAAGGGGAGTGGATTTTGTCCGGGGTGAAACTATATAAAGACATTGGCGTTGCAAAGGGATTAAAATTAAAAAGAATAAAATTTAAAAAGAAGTGTTGCGATATGTGATCACAATAGTAATTGTTATTATTAAAGGACTGTCTGAAAATTATAGACAATTTAGGGTCATGTTTTCACTTATTTTCCTTTGTGACTATACCGTGAATTCAAACTAACAGGTGGACAAACTGTACAGTATTTATTTACGAAATATACAACTTATTAAGCAAAACTACTTTTTATAAACTCCAACACTTCGACTTCTTTAAGTGAATTATTCTAACTCGTTCTGTTATCGCGTCTAATTTATACACTTATCGAAATTACTATGAAACAATTCGAACTACATGTAAACTTTTTCTGTTGTTGTGGTCTCGAGAGAAATAATAGGTATGGTTTGAGCCGAGATCCCTGTATAAAAAAGCGAATCTGAGATACAATGTATTGAGTGTATGAAAGTGTGAGCGTATGAAAAAATGTCTGTAAGTAGTACTAAGAAATCAGGATTAAAGATCTATCTAATTGTAAAAGTTTTTCCATTGTACTCTTCATCAAGTAGAAAGTCTTTCGTGAACATCTTCCTATATAAATTCAACAAACACCCCACTGGATTAATTTGGTAGTCATTTTCTTGTTTTTGTTTTTCATGTGAAAACCAATTAAACGTCAGAAACTTGTAATGATTTCCAGTCTTCCCATTTACGGTAACTTTGAAAAGAGATTGACTGTTTTGACTGTTAATTAATGAATAAAGTATTTATGTATACTAAATTGAGTAGGTCATTAGGCTTGTTTAATAATTGTATCTACTGTTTTATTTCTATATTGTTGCGTTTACAATGTTGTTATTTAAAAAAAACCACCGAATAACCTAAATATACAGGGTGCGGTCAGAAGTCAGTTATCGCGATAAAAAAATACACATGCAAGTAATTATAAGCTAACATTATCGATTCGTCGATATTTTATCTACTTCATCTATAATGACAGGTTTTTTTATTCTTTGTAATATAAATATCTGTATTTCACGGGAATTAAATTCAACTTGGCTTCAGCAGCTAAATTTTTAATTTCCGCCAACATTTTTAATACGATTGTATAATAATACGTTTAATAAATTAAATGAAGTGACAAATACATGAACCTCCATAAAATGCAGCAAAATTATTCTAATGAAGCACAAGTTATGATGCTTTTATTTTAAAAAATATCGTGTGACACAATGCAAAATATATTAATATGAAATACTACAATATAACTTGTTATTTGTAAATGAAAACTTCGTTGTATCTTGGCTTCAGCAGTACACTGACAAAAAATATAATATGTATTTTTACAAAAATGTATTTGCTTTAAGTCTTTGAACTTTAAATCAAAATCATTCTTATGCGCATATTGAAATTGAAGTAGTACCTATTTGATGCTTGTCTTTTCGGTTGCAGATACCTACATCTTTTTCACTACATAAGTACTGGTCCAAATTTAATTCTGATTAGAATATATTTTATAATTTTTTTATTTATTGCAAATATGCAAAACACAAATCAAACTGATATGTTCACATTAAAAAGACTTGTAATGTTTACCGCAAACCATGATTAATGTAATCTTTGAGAAGAATCAAGAAAGATGATTGTGTATAATTTAATTCGTGTAATATATTGGCAGAATGCGCGACGAAAACAACATCTGATGACTGGATTAAATCATGCTCAACAACCGTAAAAGAGACAAGAGTCTAGCGACCACAAATTCTACTATATTTTCAGCAATTACGGCTTGCGATGCTCTCTAAACTAAACTAAACCATGACTAAACCTTTTTTAAAAATCAGCATAACTGTGAGCGTTTGAGGTTAGGTATTTTAAGTAAAGTGAACTCTTTATAGCAAACTTTAATTATTTAAAATTATTATTTTGGTAATCTTGCAGTTATGTTTCTTAATCTGTCGGTTAATTCGCATTTTAGCTGTAGTGGTCAAAATTAATAGTGATAGATAAATTATAAATATTATAAATTATTGTTCTTTTGTGAAGATTGCAAAAAAACTTTATCGACCCGTTCGAACTTAGCTGTCATAAAACAGCCTTAATAAAGCCTATATTACAGAGAGGGAAAAGTTAATGTGCTGAAAAACATGACACCACAAAGATTTTTTACAACCAAAAAGCAAAAAAAAGTTTTGCAAAAAATAAAAAACCTTTATCTTCTGAAATAAATAAGATAAATATCCTTTTAACCTTTAAAAAATACTGGTAATAATTAATATTGCTCTGTAGACATACACTACTATTTTATTTGCATAATTTTTGTGTAATTTACAAATATAATTTCAAATGTCTAAAATAAATTTATTTAATGTTTAACAACTCAAAACTTATATTCATAAGCTTTGCTTTTTGTACTAGTTCTTTAGTGTTTTAATTAGATATAAAAAAAAATTGTTTTTTATTTGAAAATGTTAAGTCACACTTGCTCCTGATTTTTCCTTTATTATTTTTGCTTATTGGCAGTAATTCATTATCCCCAAGAAATAATTAAAATTAATCGTTATTAACTTCTTATCCAACTTTATGAAAATAGCCATTAATTTGAGTTATGCCTTTTAATAAAATTCCATTTCCAAACCTAGTACTTATGACAATATTTATGCTGAAAAATTCTTTATATCTAATGTATATACTCGTACATTGAGTTGAGATAAAAGTTTCATGCAATACGCATGCGAAATCATAGTAGATTTTGTGGTCGCTAGACTCTTGTGTGAAAGACGCGAAAGATATATGTTAAGGATAATAAAGAAACAACCTATAAATTTATTGCTGTTAAAATAAAAAAGTTTAATAATAATTCTGAAAAAGCTTGGAGAATAAAATTTATAATTATGAATACAGTAAGTATAAAAAATTTTAATACATAAAAAATATAATTGATTTTAAAGTAATTTGAGGTTAACCGACTAAAATACAAGATGACATTACATTTGAGAAAAATTACTAAACATAAAAAAAAATGTAAAAAAATTTATCGGTGTAAAAAAAAATTGAGTTGATATTTTAAACATTTTTTTTATGAACTTAGGGTTAACATTTTTCGATCTTCAATAACGGTTTTATCTTTTTTAGCCAAATATGAATATCATATTTTAAACAGGATTTGAGAAGTGAAAGAATTCATAAAATTTGGTAAAAGTTATCTCACACAATCAAAAGTTTTTATTAGACATACGGCTGTAATATTACCTCTTTATGACGGTAATCTGTATGCAAGTACATAAAAATTAAGCTATGAATATATAACACTGTTATTAAAAATGTAATGTTTATAGTTAAATCTAAATTAAATTTTGATTTGCGAATTAACGATGAGCGACTAATTAAAAAAAGTCAGCTGTACTTGTGTTTACAGCCAAAGTGAAAATTGCAAGTACCCAAAAAGTATGTTTTGACTATAAATCAGTACATATATGTATAATTACATAATTTAATAATTGTCTAATTATTAGATAAGGTGCAAAATGATTTACAGCGAAACTATGAAACACCATACTTCTACATATATGAGTTAAGCACGTTGTTAACCTAACCATAACTTCCTTTTTTTCTTTTTAACTGCATTTATCCATCTTCTTCTTTGTTCCAGTTTCCAACTTGTAGTTGGAAATGTATAAAATGTACCTGCAATGACTGGCTGTATTCTTGCAATTTACAACACAACAACTATTATGGACTATTTTTATTATTAATTTTTACTTATTTGTGCCATAGATTAAACATGACCATGACATTAATCTGTGTTGGTACTGAACGTAAAAATGATTTAACAAAATTTTCTCCGCAACGAGCGCTACGGCCGATTCAGTTGTCCCCACTTTATACTTTACTCCCTGCCAATACTTATTGGACACCTACATGATCGCAAATAATACGCCACGCCGCGACGCATAAAAATCATTGCCAAAGCTCGATTATCATCCCCCCACCTATACATATATCTAAAGTAGTATATTTTGACAGTCTCCATTTGTTTGTTCCTGCATAAAAAATTTTGATCAGTCATAAGCTCTCAGCTCTTCACGCTGTGATGACGACGAACATTAATGTCCTTTATAATTCTGTGCAATTCATCGATTGATTGGAATATATAGAATAAAAGGATCTCCATAAAACAAAGTATTCGAGTGGAAAAATATACGACACATTGAACATAACATTATAACATTTTCAAAACCACAATTTGTTTTTAATTGTTTGATGCATCTAAAATTTCGATAAATAAAATTATGTTTTATTGTTAAAGAAGATTAAAGTTTCTTTCGCGTAATAAATGCAATCAAATGATCCAAAACACCGACATAATTAATACAGATTGAAATCAAAATAAGTGTACAGCTTCATGTTTAACCCGAAATATCTCAAAAAATAATAACTTTATCGCCATGGAGAAAGAGTACAATATTCTTGCAATTCCACCAGTGGCGTAGAATTTGGAAGGGATCAACCAGTCACTTACCATTGTCGTACGCCTCTGGTAGTAGCCAGAAACGTTCATTTAACATAATTTAGTGAGGGTTATGGTACTTAGACTCCCCACCAAATATGACAACAATACTTCGAATAGATTTAAAGTACTGGGCACAAATAATTTTTAAATTTTTAAATAAAACACCCTTAGACATGAGACACATTTTATCTAGGTGATTTAGGTTGAATCTTCATATTTTGAGTTTAGAATTCTATAGTTAAAATATTTCCAATTAGTAATAAAACACCCTGTATATTCAGTTCTATCGTTATTTTTTACTTTAACATATTTTACGTATCCTTAGTTTTTTCGAAATAAACCTTTTATAGATTACCCATAAAAAAAAAATTGGTTTTATAATTTAAGTAATTGTTGTATGTATTTACCTGTCCGCAAAGTTTAATTATTTAATACTCCATACAAAGCATAATTTCGTTTTAAAATTTGTATAGTTATGTTGTTGTAAATTCGGCGAGAATGCATTAATTTTCGAATGAATATGATGCAGGTCGAATTGGAAAGTAATTTGAATATTTATAGGGACCATCAATAAATTTTAAATGAATAAGGAAACACACTATCGTGTTGTAATACATTATTAAGGTTAAACATGATTATAAAAAGGTAGATATTGCGTGTTATACCATTGGTTCCACATTCACAATCGAATGTTCTCGTTGAATAATTTAAGAATTTTTAGCATTCATCGTGTTTCAACTAAACTACTTTTACCAAAAGTTTTTTCACTTCTTTTCACTTTTAAGTTATTTTTGTATTAAGATTAATATCTAAGTATTGGAAATAAATGCAATGACGTTATTAAATTTTATTATGACAACTAACTTGCACAGTTTTGTGATATATTATCTAAAAAATAAATTAAATATTTATGATTTCACAAAACAGAGACAGATCTAAAAATACCTAAAAGAATAATCTAAAAAACTCGTGAAAGAGTTGGCTGAAAACAATATTTTCAACAAGAATGACTCCTCTTTTTTTAACTAAAAATCATCCCCAAAAGTATTATTTTATGGATATACCTACCTACTGAAATGGACCTTCAAACATAACGTTGACAGTTTGTGTCGCTTATAAAAAAAATCTAATTCCTTTAAGGAATATTTAACTTAAAACCGATATTTTTGTAAACTGTAAAAAATGAAGATCTGCCGTACATTTGAAAATAAAAACTGTCAATTTAAAATTGGTGCATTGCTTTATGAACATCCAGAACGTGTCGAAAAAGTGGTCTCTGTCTACCCCTACGAAATAAAGGCGTGACTATACAGGGTGTTTCAAAAAAAGATGACCCCGTCTCTAGTATAGGTAGAAAACTGAAAAATAATTGGGGTTTGCTTAGTCAAAAATTTTCGTAACACCATCCGTATTCAATATAGACGTTGAAGAAAAAAAAATGTATAGGTACACATTTATTACGATTTTGCCGAAACTACTGAAAACATTGTTATGAAATTTTATACGATCATGTTTTAAAATCTGATACATCCCATGAATTTGTTTTTATATTTGAGTCTCATAGAGGGCACTAATTACACGGTTCGTACCAAGTAGTATTGAACATAACTTTTTTAAGGTTAGATTTATTAATCAAAATTTCAAGTGAACTTAAACATCAATTTTAAACCAAAAAGGTACACTTCGTAAAACTTGATACTGTGTATCGTTCTCGGAATATTTTGATTTAAAAATTATGAACCAAATTGTTTTTCTTCAACGCCCTTTATCTTGAATACCGATTTTTTACTATGCAAACCCCAATTATTTTTAGTTTTCTATCTATCCTAGAGACGGGGTCACCTTTTTTTGAAACACCCTGTATGTATGTATGCATGTATGTATGGTAAATAAAATAGTGCAGTGCAGATTTACTGGAATTTCCTGTAAGTACATTTTATTTAATACTTTTCCCTGTAAGTGCCACCCTGTCGTTTAAAAAATGAATTTAAAAGAGAGGCATAATTTTAGACAAGAAATCGACTGGTAACTTTTGAGTGATTTTGATTAGAAAATATAACGCAGACATCATTTTTACGTAATAATATAAATAAAACGCAATTAAACAATAAAGAGTCTCAGAAGGGGTTTTTAAATATTATTTAATTTATTAAAAGTAGTGTGCCTTGGACTGTAAGATAGTTGTTGCTGGTAAATGTCATTTCTTGTGAGTGAATTATTGTTGCTGTGATATTATAGTCTTTTGTTGCATTTTTTTAAGATATAATTTTTTTTTTTCGATTGAAATGCCTCGTCACAATCATTTTACAAATGAAGAAATGCGGGATATGATTTTTGTATAATCACAAGCAATTTTTTGCAGTCGGTCTGCATCAAGAAATTATGAATTGTTATACCCAGGCACAAGGCAACCAAATCACAAAACTTTTGCACATCTATTTCATCGTTTAGGTGAAATCGGGTCATTTCACAATAAAAATCAGGATGGTCGTCCGAAACAAATCATACCTAATCAAGAAGATGAAATTTGGTTTAAATAGATGAAAATCCTGCAGTAAGTTCGCGTCATCTGTCAACATCAACAGGAGTAAGTCAGTCATCTATTATTAGATTTTTAAAATAAGAAAATTTTCACCCCTATTACTTCACTCCCGTTCAAAATTTGCTTTCAAGAGATCCCCCATGACGACTACAATTCTGCCAATGTATTCTCAACAAGCATAATGATGACTGAAATTTTATTAAGAATATTATGTTCACCGATGAAGCGTCTTTTACCAGACGAGGAGTTTTTTTGTTTATTTTTTTTGCAAAATACTTTTAGTTATATTTCAGATAATCTGTTACTAGATGAAGAAGGAAAATGTAGTTTATGCAAGATAAAGCTCTACCTCATTTCCCATTAGATGGATTGGCAGAGGAAGTGATTTTGAATGGCAATTAAGAAGTCCTGAGTATATCCCGCTTGATTTTTATTATGCTTGGGGAAGTATAAAGTCCTTAGTTTACATACAAACATACATATAGTCACGTAAACGTTGAACCCAAGTACACAAATTCATTTACTTGTTCTACTCTTTCTCCCTTAATCAGAACTTCACAGTTTGTCATGTTTTCTTCTCTTTCAAAAACCATTACTTTCGTTTTGCTTACATTTATTTTCATCCCTTTAATTTTCAGGGCATCATGCATAACATTAACCATCGCCTGCAACTGCTTAGTTTATGCAAATGAATTTAATCACGAGGCGAACTCTGGAGGAACATACAAAATGGTTCCTTGTCTCTGCCGATTTTGATAACAATTGATAAATTCACTGTGAAATTATTAGCAAAAAATAAAAACAAAATTTCAAATTTAACGCCTTGTATCTTTTTCCACAGCAACTTTTGGTTCTATCGTCATATTTTGGCCCTTAGACTACGTCCCATTAGTTATGAATTACCTTGTATAGGTATTTTAACAAAAAAATATTGATCTACTGATGATGCTAAAAAATAATTTAAAAAAAAGTTTAAAGCCAGGATGATTTCGCGACATAGCAAGTTAATATGTTCAGTAGTGTTATTATTCACAAAAGAAATGTACTTATATACAATAAAATTAAATAATCTATAAATTTTTAAAATTAGTAATGGCTAAAATGGGTTTCCGTAAAGTATGGAGGTAAAAACCAAGATAAAAAAGTTAGCAATATTCCAGTGTAATAATTTTAATTTTTTTTTTCGACATCAACGTGATAAGCGACGGCGACGATGAGCTTGCAAAAGAAAATCGTTATTATCGTTCTTAATTTTATTCGTCACACAAAGCAGAGCACTCTCTTATCCAAGTAAATCTACAATAATTTTTCTTTCTACAAAGGGGAATGTAATGCAACGAAAAGCCGAAAAATTTAGAACGAATTTTACTTAATCAAATTCTAGAAATCGGATAAACTGAATCTAAAACAAAGAACCTACAAATGGCAAATCGAAATAAAAATACATTTTATTTTAAAACGAGTTCAGCCCTTTCAAAGGTGTTTATTTTTTGAATATTTGTTTTTCAAATTGTTCGAATGATCAACTCGAATTCGAAAGCTTTTATCGTAGAGTTGCAAAAATAGAACACAGCCAGTAAGAGTTGATCAATTTTAATAAAATTTATAGTACAGAACGTGTGTTTAAACATAAAAAATTAGATGATTAACGAATGTACAAAAAAAACTAGAGGGCTACATTTTACAACGATCATCTGTAAAAAAAAAGTACTAGACCTCCTGCTTTTTAACTTTTTAGTTACACAATATGCCTTAAACTAACAATAAATTACAATATACCACAGAGTACATAGTACGACATAATACAGTACCGATCATAGGAATTTGGTAATTCCATCTTTAGACCCCCGCCGCACTCTACAGGAGTAATCACATTAATACAAGTAATAATCACTACAAAAATTTAAATAGCCGAGTATGTAGTACCAATTAGTGTGCAAGTCTAGCAGCACAAAATATTTGCCATAGGGAAAAATTACGGAGTGGGCGACATCGTATTAACTTCTCGAGGTGTGAACAACAAACTAGTCTCCGTTTGTCTATATGGGTGAAAAGTGAACTTTAAATATTATTTTGAGCAATTTAAGCATCGAAAGTGTTATATTTGAACGATACTTTGTAAAAAATTGGTGTTTATAAACCACAAAATCCGAAAATGCACAGGATTAGAAAAGGTAATATGATGATAAAATCGCGAATATGCTCTATTCCACAATGCTCTACATATGGCAATTCGATTATATCTTTGCATAAATTTCCTTCAAATCCTAAGGCAGCTCAGAAAATCTTAAAGATAGGAAAACCACTCTCAAAGTCTATGTTTGTCTGCAGCAAGCACTTTGTTAAAGATGCTTTTTTCAGTGGTAAGTTTGATATCCTTCTAAACCTGCATTACAGGAATATTTACAAACCCATGTCTCATCTAGCTTAATGGTGATTTCATGAGGGGATTGTAGAATTGTAAAGGATCTCATGCATAAACTTGTTGTAATTTTTTTATTGAAACCGTCAGTTCCACATAAAATGCCTTAAAAACCTCTTCACCTTCCTTAATTGGTCGAACACGTTCACCAACATAATACAATATGTCCGAAATTGATATTTCGACTTTTATAGGCATTGCAACAAGAATTCCAGGGGCAACAAAATTGAAAAACTTTGAAAACAAACCAAAATTGATGGACACACTGGTCTTTATTGGCATTTAAGAAGAATCTATCGACAATAAAACTAAAACGTCGAAAACAAACCTTAAATCCTGCTTTAATCCAATAGTTTAACACAAAAAATAAATTCAAATCTCTGAGATAACAAAAATTCCTTTCGATAAAAACTTTGTTTTTACAAGTCATCAAATGACAGAATATTTGTTGTTCACACCTTGAACCGATATTTTCCCCATTGTTTAGACATATTGTCTGTAAATTTTGAGATTTTAAAAAAGATTTATTGATTACAAATAATTGGCTAATTAAATACAAGGATCAATACATGGACACGTTTGATTGCAAGAAAAGTTTAAATATTTAAAGACTCTGTACCTAAATGAAATTTTAAAATACAATTTAAGAAACTTCTTAAATCTTGATACGCCCAAATGTTTTGGGATTGAACGTAAAAAATTCAAGATAAAGAGAGAGAAACTGTGTATTTTAAAACTCATACTTAAAAAAATTCTTAAGGGTTAAAACGAAAAGAAAAAAGAATTAAAATTGAGACGGCAAAAGCTTTTAATGGTCGTTTGATAATACGTTTTTCACATAAGGCTTCAAACTTAAATTAGATATAAGAAAAGAAATGAAAGAGCACCCTCAATAAAATTCACATAAAACCAGCGATCAGCTAAAAACCCCTCATTTACGCACTTTTTTTCGTATTTTAAATTTTAACGTCGATAATTATATGAATGTTATCAGATAAAAAGGGATAAAATGAAGCTTTACCGTAGTAAAAATATACAGAGTGATTCATTAAAAATGCCCAATCTCTGAATTGTAGATTCTAGACCTAAAAATATGATGATTTTGCCCAACATGCCTTATACAAACATTGCTAGTTTCCGAGATACCGGGTGTTTAAAGTTTAAATGTGGGTTTGGATTTTCGCAATAATTTTGCATGTTTTCACAATTTTTATTAGAAATTTGGCAATTTTACGTTTTTTGGCAAGAGGAATGCCAATTTGGACTCTAATTCAGCATTGCTAGATAATAGAGGGCGCTGCTAGTTACTCTTGGTTGTGTTTATTAAATCAAAGCAAAAGTTTTTTTGTCTGAACAACAAGTAAAATAATAAAAAAAATTTAAAAACCGTTAAATTCTACAAAAAAAGTTACTCTTGTTTGATTCATGTAACTCAATCGGTTATCGACTTATTTTCTTTCGAAAAAGTTCAATGAACTTTAATTTTATAAAATTTATTCTCTAAATGTGTAACAACAACAAATTATTAAAAAACAAAAATAAAAAATTGGTTGTCTGTTGTCATAATTTTTAAATGATTTTTAAGAAAGAATAAATTAATGTTTTAACGTTGAAAATGATCTTTTTAAGGAAACTGTCGATACAGACAGTGGCGGCGCAAGACCTAAACTTAATGTGGGCAAGGTACATTTCGCGAGGCCCTCTGATGGTGCAAGAAGAAGGAAATATAAAATAAAAAATCACTAAAGTTTTTTATTCATTAAGAAACAAACCTAAGTTATTACTTATACTTTTTTGAACATTAAACAAAAATGAAAAAAAAATTAGTTGTCTGTAAAGTCGGTTTACGGTCGATAATTTTACGTGATAACGTCATAATAAAAAAAAATTGATGAAAAATTGCTTACTTTTATAAATTGAATTGAATTATTATTACTAAATTATCATTATTTTGCAGAATACAAAGAAGGAGTTAATTAAAAATTACAATTTTTTTGCCGCAATTGTTGTAATAAACAATGAAAACCACATTAACTTTTTACTTCATTTTATAAACAGTTCACGTGTACATTATGTGCTGCCGCATCGGCCGATGGAGTGAAACAGAGATAGATGCATCACAATTAGAACGCTTAGGCCGATCGTGCGTTCTTGCTTGCACGCTCGGCTCAGGCGGAACGTGACAATGAGTCATGCTTTTTCGTACGTGCAGCCGACGCGGCGTTCATCGAATTATAAGACGTTATCACGTCAAAAACTTTGGAGTAAATGTTCAAAATACCCACCATTTAATTCAATACGTTTTATGATCCGCTTTAGCAAAGATCTATTAATATTAAATAAACCTTATTAGGTCTAATATTTTTAATCACATTCGCGCCTTCTTCTATTTTCCGTTGTAATTCTGGAAGAGAATTAGTTTTTTCTTTGTAAACTAATGCCTTTTTTGCGACCATGTTGAAAAATCCAAAAGATTTAAATCAGGACCTCTCGGTAGCCAAGCAAACTCACTTCCACGACCAATTAATCGATGCGAAAACTGTTCGTTTAAGTATTAAGGAATAATGTAGTAGTGCTCCGTCGTGCAAAAACCACATGTTTTGTCTTAAAGCAAGAGGTATATCCTTTAGCAATTCGTGTAAATGTTCTTGAAGAAAATCTAAATAAAGAGGTCCACTTACATTAGTTGGCAGTTCAAAAGAACCTATTAAATAGTGACATATTACACCACACCAAATGTTAACCTTAAACTTTTGCTGAAAATGTGTTTCTCTTTTAGCATGTGGATTTACAAAATCCCACAAATGATTATTTTTCCAATTAAATATTTCTCGTCTAGTAAATGTTGCCTCATCAGTGTTTTTGTTTTTTTAATTTGTTATTGTTAAAATAACGTTCTAAGAATTAATATTGCTATAAAGTGTAATGTGTAAATAAATTTGTGGCAAGCACTTTATTAATAAGTAAGTTTGATATTATTAAGAATATTATTCTGATTATTGGAGGAGCTACAAACTTCTTACCTATTAACTACAGAGGTAGGGACCATGCAGTGTTCACTTCACTAATTAAATTCTAACTGCCAGTGTCACATAAAATATTCGTTAGGTTTTGTTTTTAGCTTTTTGAATATCAATTTTTTATAAAGTTTAAAGTATTAAAATAGTTTCCCAACTTATATACATATATCTACTTAAGATATTTTCATCCACAATATAATAACACTGATATTAGTTGATAATTGTATAATTGTAGGTAGTATTATTTGACAGATCTATCAGTAATAGATTAAATTGTATAATGTATCACAATATGTTTTTTTTGTATGTCTTAATATTTTGTGCCAACAATGTATCAGCAAAGTGCTAGGCGGAACTTGACAAAGATAAATTTAACACCCTATATAAGCGCTTTTCTGCAAGAGGCTCAAGTTTCTGGAAGGGGCCTTCCTAAAGCCCTTCGATATCAGAAACTTAGCCCCCAGAAAACTGATAAACTTTACTCGAAGTCTCGGAATCCTGGGCCTTGAATAGATTAAGGGTTATGCACAAAAGATCTGATAAGTCGAACTGCTTGAGAGGCAGCATGGCCTTCACGACCCACCCCTACAATCTTCAATCTGCAACACTCCATATATATATATATATATATATATATATATATTATTGACAAATAGGATTCATTCATTAAGTTGTTTTAACAACTTTACTCGTAAATGTAGAGTGTAATAATTAGAATTTATATTTCTTTTTATTTTAACGAAAATATGCCACTCCCTAAAAATTAGTATATATAAAGTATATACATGTTTTATGTTTGTTAACATAAGAATTATATTTAATTGCTAAAAATTTATCTCTTTTTTCTAAATGTCCCTAATAAGATCAGTGGTTTTATTAATAACACACTAGCACACCAAGTTTTTAACATTAGCGATTTTTAAAGTCGAGCTTATCACTCGACCTCTTTTTCCCATGCTGAACAATTTAATTTTTTGGCATATTAGTACTTATTAGTAAAGATTCCATAGAGAGGACTAAAAGTTATATATAAAAGTTATTATATAACATTTGTAGGCACTTACGTTTTGTTGAGGTTGGTGCAAAGGGGATGTTTGACTTTCTGGGGGAGTCGATCTTTGTCGCAGTCGGGCGAGGGCTGTTCTCAACCCCTCCGTTATAAAATTTTTCTCTCCATCGCCTCTGCAAGCAATTAAATTGAATATTATATAGAAAAAAATTTACTTATTTTTAAACATACCCAAAGTTTGGGTACGTCTTTTAAAAAAATTTGTTCTACTGTTAAATTCTTTTAGCTTTTAAAGTCAACATTTGATACAAGAAAAGAAAGAAAGTACCTAACTTTATATTCTCCATGGTAAATTTAAATTAATTATTTAAGAAAAACCATTCTTAGTAAAGTAATAAAATAATTTCTTACAATGATATTCTATGCAAGTAATTTATGTTTACTTTAAAAATAAAACTAAAAAGAGGATGTGAAAAAAATTCATTTAAAAATGTTTAATTCTTAAAAAAAAATACACAACGTTGCAAAAAAAACTTGTCACTTTAACATCTTTTGTCTTAGCTGAATACATAATGAAGTAGACCTTGTACTATAATGTTAACGAAGAAATAATAATTAACAATGAACATCTAAATAGCATCAGTTTTGCAGATGGTACAATTGTATATACATGATATAGTCTAAATGGTCTACACTCCCGTATAGTTTGCTGCACGGGTTAATCTTAACAATGTAGTATATTTAAACATAAAAACAAAAGTTTAACGAATATCCCATACAAAAATTTAGCACATACCACCAGATACTTAATGAACGGCACAAAATAAGGATTAAAATGGACCCCTTTTGCTGGTTACCAATTTAATGGGCATCATTTAATCACGAAAAAAGTCAAAAGAACCTTCACCAAAACGGGCAATATTTTTAGAAAATACATACTTTTGCCTCACCCAACTAATCAAATCATAAAAACGAGAAAAATTAAAAAAAATTTCTTGCGGTCGATATAAATAATAATTTTACACCGACTTATCAGTTTTTCAGGTGAAATAAAGCATACCGCATAAATCTTAAATTTGAATATCATGCTATACACAATGCTGACACAAGCGAAATTGCTTTAACTAACAAAATGTATTCTTGGAAAAAGACTAAACGGTGTCAGCTTGTTTCGAGTAGTTTGTGTTCGTGGAAAACCATAAATTAAATGCCATGAGAAATAACGAAAAGTTTGAAACTTCCTGCAAACGTACCAAATACTTCTTAACATTGTAAATTGTTTTACGACTGAGGATTATTATGGGATGTGCAAGCAGAACTTAGAAGAGGAAGGAGATCAGTATGGATCAGGTCTTTTTATTACGAGATATAGTCGAAAAATTCTTGGCTAGAAGTCAGGTCTATTGCGCTTTTATAGACTTGGAAAAGGCCTATGTCAGAGTGGTGAAGAGTGAATTGTGGTCTACATTGTCTATGTATGGGGTGAGTGGTGGTTTAATACGAGCACTAAAATCACTTTACAAGGATTCCACTCCTTGTGTCAGGATAAACTGAGCTCGCACGGACTGGTTTAACATCGAAAAAGGTGTGAGACAAGAATGTGTGGCTTCGCCATGGCTGTTTAACTGATACATAGACAATTGTTTAAGAGATCTGAAAGATAGTGCGTATGTTTTAAAAATGAATGATTTGATCGTCAAAACCCTTCTTTACGCCGATGATCAAGTCATATTAGCGTTATCTGAAGAGGAGTTGCAGGCGATGGTTAATGTTATGCATGATGCCCTGAAAATCAAAGGATGAAAATAAATGCGAGCAAAACGAAAGTAATGGTTTTTGAAGAAAGCATGACAAACTGTGGAGTTTCGATTGAGGGAGAAAGAGTAGAACAAGTAAATGAATTTGTGTACTTGGGTTCAAAGTTTACTAGAGATGCAAAGTATGACAGTGACATTGAACGAAGGGTGTTGACAGAAAAACAAATGAATGGGGCACTGCATAGCTTTATGAATAGCCAGAAAGTGTCAAAAAAGGCACGTCTGGCGGTGCATAGAGGTGTGTTGGTTCCTACACTTATGTATGGTAGTGAATGTTGGGTTTGGCAGAAGAAGCATAAAAATAGAATTAATGCTGCAGAGATAAGTAGTCTGAGAGGTATAGCCGGAGTGACTCAGATAGATAAAGGAATGCTTAGATGGTTTGGACACGTAGAAAGGATGGATGAAGAAAGATTGACGAGTGTGAATGGACGGAAGTCGGTAGAGGTCGACCTCGGCGAACATCGATCTCGATCAGATCAACATTGTTTTGAGGAAAGGCTAGGTCAATAGTACCAACAACCGACGAGCATGTATGAGGGCACTGATGAAAGTAGAGGAAGCAAAAGATGTGTGTAAGAACCGTAGCAAGTGGAAGGAAGTGGCGTGACTTTATGTATGTATGTATGTATCTTTTTTATATACATAGGTACTTTTATTTAGATAGTGATAATAATTATTCGTTAAATAATTAAAGTTTTAATTAGGAACTATTACGTTGATATAAATATAAAGTTTATTTATTTAAATTTATTCATCCCATTAGTATATTTTGAATATTAACAAGAATTACATTTAAGCGACCTCCATGATGATGCCAATTTAAATAATGTAAAACATTGTCAACAAATTTCAACAATATAATTTGTACGATCAGGAAGTATTTTTTTTAATTCCAAAGATTTTGACCTGTTAGTTTAGTTCTTAGCCAAAGAACAGAACATATTTAACGGTACCTAACACTAAATGTCTTTCTCTATAACTGTTAGAACTACTTAACGTTAAGAGACAATTCTCCTTTAATGTTCCTGATTTTATTGTCCATGTCCATGACGACTTCCTCATTTAATGCTTTTCAGAGTGCTCGTCTCTGTCTTTTCAAAATTAAATCAGTATGATTTTTCTTTACAGACACGTGCAATATAAAGTCGAAAAATAATAATAATAATAAAATTATTTTCAATTAGGTAATAATAAGCCTGAATCGCTATAAAGTATTTCTAGTAATGTGTATTAAAAGCAACTTTAAGAGAATAAGTCCAATCAGTAATAATTTTAGTTTGACAGTTTTAAAATCAATAAAAACCACAAATATTTGATTTTCAGAAAGCATACTCGTATACTGTTAATATTTTTTTTACCCGAAGACTGCTTTTAAGTCTCTATTTGTTATCAGATAACTTTTGAGGTATTAACTTTGTTATTGGATGCTTTGTTTTTTTTTACATTTACTTTTAATAAAACACCATTTTCCATTTCAAATGAGTTGAATACGCGTTAACCATGTTCAGTTTTTCACATAAAAACCCGAACAGTAATGTCAGTTTACTTAAAAATTATAGCCATTAAGTTGGCTACAAATATTTAGTAAACAAAGAAAATGTAAAATAAATGTGCACTCTGCTGATTTTTGAGGAGAAACTGCTTAGTAAGAAACATGAAACTATATGTTTTCAATATAGACTCACACATTTATGATTACTTATTTAAAGTAACTACTTAATAAATACGACCAGTTTTATTTAAAGGGTTATTTTAGTTGCTTTAGTTTCGCATCATATAGAAATAGTACGTTTATTCAGAAAGAAATGTGTGCGAACAAGAGTGAACATTTTGTCATAGGTATCTTATCTATCTACATTTTAATACTAATCATAAAATGTGTGGCAAGTTTTTGCGCCATTCGATAAATAAAAGAAACTTTTTAGTAACACGAAGCTATTATATTCGATAACCAAACAAAAAAGTTGCCAATGCGTAGAATCATGACCAAAAATGTTCATTTTGAAATATTTTTATTTGGCACTTTATGGGCTGTTTTTACGGCCAAAAGTAGTTGCAGTTTGTAAAAAAAAATCGACGGGTTGCACTCTGGGAGTGCCGGCAGAAGTGAAAACTTAAGTATTAACGTTGTGCGTTTTGGATATTTTGGAATGGTTATGGAATAATTTTGCACGAATTGCTTTAATTATCAGAATAAAAGTACTATCTTTTATGTGGTAGAATACAATATTTATTTATTGCGCTATCGTACACAAACATGACAATTTATATTACATTAAAAAGTTTATCCCTCAGAAAAATCAACTTCCATCCATAATTTCGACGACTTAACAGCCGGCGCAGGCATACATTTTCGCCACGCCGTAGAAAGAGAGGGGGATACTCCCTCTCCTACGCCACGCCAGCTGTCTACTCTCCATCCGTCTTACGAATTTTCGATCAGGTCACGTGTCCTGACGCGAGTTTAACATTTTTTACCCATTACAAAAAAAGTGTACAACGCCGCTAAAGAAGTTTTCACTTCAAAAATTTGTGATCGATCATTTAGAATAGTTAAAATTTCTGTTGATTTTTATGATTAACTGTTGAATAAATGAGTCAATAATTTTTGTGTTTATTGGCAATCGTCAACAGATTTATTGAAAATTTATTATTTATAATCTACCGTTTTTATTTCAAATTATTAACAAAAAATGTTAGTTGTTGAAAAACTTTTTATACATTTTTAAACCAACTTAAATTGTAAACTTGTAAACAATTTCGAAATTTAGATTAAGGTTTTTTAATTTTTTTTTACTCATTCCTTTCCTTGTGCTACTGTCATTTAAGATAGACATACCTACCTTTAAAAGGAAAATATACTCCAGGATTGTAGGAATATTCTTGTTTGTAGGAAACTTCCGACGGCAAGTCGATTTTATGTTTTATTTGTTTTATTATTTGCTGATATACCTTATATTGGATGATTGTTTTACCTTTACTTCTTTGTATAGTTTTCCCAACCAAAATCTTTTCAAAAGTTTATTTTATAATGTAATTGTAGATACCTAAGTATTACAAATAAAAAAAAACGTAGCATAACAAAAAATAAAATGTTTTTTTTTTTGACTCTGAAATGAAAACTGTTTATTTTAATTGTTAATTTATGTTTAGGGGTTGAGAAATTAATTAAAAAAAAGAGTGTGCGTCTCGGAACGCCCGACAAAAGTGATAACTTATAACTTAAATTATTATATATTGGACGTATTTAACGTAACAAAAACAAAACTCAATTTTGGACGTTTGAAGTAAGAGTACGTGGTCGCTGAATGGTACAGCTATATGTTTAGCACTTCAGTGTATTCAGGTTCAAATCCCCGAGTATCCAACCTTTTTTTAAAAATATTAAAATATCGTTACGCTTTTGGGAACGCGACCACGCGTCCGTAAAGTTCACGGCGTGCCATAAGAAGTTATCATTTCAAAAATGTATTGCAAAATTTACTTCGGGTAATTTTTCTATTACTCTGGAACGAAGAAATAATGAAAGACAGATAAGAAAACCGAGATAAGACTTTCATGTTATTAGGCACCTACCTATATATCATATACTCGGAAATGTATGAAGTAATGGTTTCGTAGAGTAAACGTTTCTACTCCTATTAAACATTGTTTAGGTATATTACATTATTATTAAATTAGATTTTGCATGGGTAGGTACATATTCTCGTTATAGTTCCAAAAGGTATAAAACTGATTTAATGCGAGTAATGTGCATACAAAAGAGCAATATAATTCGTTTTTTACATTCCAATATTTTTCAATATACGAGTAGATGATATTTTAAAGTAGGTAATGTATAATTTTTCAATTTTTGTAAATGAATCACACTTTATTTTGTACTGAAATTAAATGAAGGTACTTCTACTTAGAATGTAGAACTACATTATATTGTTAGATAGGTACATAGGTACCTAACTACTTTTATATTTTTATGTTATTTTTTGTATGAATATTTTCTACTTCTTAAAAATACCAATAGAAGTGTTAATTTAATTAATTAATTCTTAAAAATTTTTTTAAATAACACTCTACTTTTTAGTTTTGACATATCCGTATAGATATTTTACCATCGTCCCTTTTTAACACTAAACCACAGAGCTTAAATAATACAATTTTAATCTAAAAATAACTGTGGGATAAAATAATTTAAATACAAATGAAATGCCTATTCTAAATAGTACCTACCTATAATAATATATGGGTACTTACAATATATCTGTACGTCTATCGACTTTTCCATTCACACTAATCTTACAAATTTGTTTCGTCAATCTTACTTCATCCATTCTTTTTACGCATCCAAATCATCTAAGCATTCCTTTATCTATCTTTCTATCTTTTTTTTTTTTTTTTTGAAGGGTGAGGAAACTCATGTTCTACCCCTGCAAATCTGTTCTATCTCGTCAGGGAGTGTGGGACTCAGGACTAGGCCCGCCTACCCACCAAACCTCACCTCCACTCTCTACCGTTTTTTGTTCCGGAACCGCTAGTAGCATTACTTTTGAACAAAATGGAGTCTATCTATCGCTGTTGTCTTAGTCTCTCGTCAGAAATTTTCGTCTGGATTATTTTTTCAATCATTCCCATCACTACATTCCAGGATGCCTGACTATACAATAATAAATCTGCCACATTCTCTTCCGTGATATCGACACCTATTTCTTTTTTGGCCTGTGCTCTGATTTCCGCCCACTTTCTACATTCGAAGATTGTATGTTGCATGGAGTCTGTATTTTCACAATACCAGCAAATGTTGCTTTGTGCTATGCCTATTTTATAAAGGTAGTCACCGAATATCCCGTGTCCTGTAAGAGCCTGTGTAACGTAGTAGTTGACCTCGCCCCATTTCCTTTCTAGCCATTGTCTCACATTTTTTATATAAATCTTGGTTCTTCCGTTATAATCTTCCCATGATCTTTGCCATTTTTCCATCACTATGTCTCTAGCCTCTTTTCCATATAATATGCCCCTCTCATGTACAAATATCCTCTCTTCCACTTTAAGTTTAATAGGCAAGATACCAGAAATCGCTAATACTGAGCTAGTTGACGCTGTTCTATAGGCGGAAGTTATTCTCATTGCCATTCTTCTGTTAACTCTTTCGAGCATGAGTTCATATTTTTTTTGCTTCAGTACTTCATGCCATATTGGAGCTCCATACATCATTATTGATGAGACTGCCGACATTAGGACTCTCCTTTTACTGGATCTGGGTCCGCTTACGTTTGCTGTTATTTTCGTTAGATCATTTAAAATTTTGTTTGCCTTATTAGTGATCTTTTGTACGTGTATCTTAAACTTGCCTCCCTTCTCTAAGTTTACACCTAGGTATTTTATTTCATTTTTGAGTCTGATCAATTGGTCTTCCACTTGAAGCTGCATATTTGCAATTTTATATTCTCCTGCTAGAACAATGTATTCTGTTTTTGCCACTGCAACTTCTAAGCGTTTTTTCTTAAGTTTATCTACTACAGCTTTAACTGCAAACTGTATTATCTCTTCCAATAAATCTCTCCTTTTTGTTCTAGCAATTATAACAAGGTCGTCTGCATATGCTAACAGTTCTATTTCCTCACCCAGATTAAGTCTAAGTACATCATCGTAGAGAACATTCCACAACAGTGGCCCCAGAACTGAACCTTGGGGAACTCCGCATGTTATTCTATGCTTCCCATTTTCTTTTTGTATAAACCTGTCTTTTAAGTAGGACTGAGTTATTTTTATAAGACTCCAACTGACTTTCTCTCTTCTCAAAACTGATATTATTTCTTGCCACGACGCAGAATTAAAGGCGTTCTTAACATCCACCGTCACCATAACGCAACACATTTCTTTTCTTCTTGTAAATTCTTTTATTTTCTTTATTCTTGCTAGAGCTGTTATTGTGGACTTCCCTTTTCTATATCCATGTTGGTTTTCAGAAATTAGTTTCTTCTCATTGAATTCCTTTTCCATTCTACTTTTTATAAGTCTCTCCAACAGCTTACCTGCGGTATCTAGAAGACATATCGGTCTGTATTGTGTTAAACCATTTAAATCTTTTTTTGGTTTTGGTATTAGGGTCAGCATTGAGGTTTTCCAGCTCATTGGAAAAACACCTTGCATGAGGCATGTATTCATGACTTGTCTGATGTATTCTGGGTTTCCATCAACAACTGCCTTTATAACCTCGTTAGGTATTCCATCTGGACCAGGAGCTTTCTTTGTCTTGAGATATTCTACTGATTCCGTTATCTCTTCCAGTGTACATTCTTCCTGTTCGTCTTGTTCAACTCTTATTTCTGGCCAGTCGACAATAGTATGTGTGGGAAAAAGTTTCCTAATTTCTTTGTCTTTTTCTTCTGTATTCAGTGCTATTGTCGGTTTGTAGTTAATTTTATTTCTAACTATCTGATATGCTTTACCCCAGATATCTTTATCCAAGTCAGCACATAAATCTTTCCAGCATTTTAATTTTTGCTTCAGAATAGCTGTTTTTAACTCTTGCTTCGCTTTTTTGTACTCATTTAATATTTGCTCTCGTTCAATTGCTTCGTGCTGTGCAGAATTTGCCCTTGTTAAGCGCCTTCTTTTTTTTATGCATATTTTTCTTTTAACGGCGATTTCATTGGTCCACCAGTAGGCAGGAGTGTGGTGTTGCTTTGGGTGTTTACTCTTCATAAGGGTATCATTACAGATGTTTGTTATATTTGTTATTAGTTCGTTTGCCGCCTCATTAGCATCTGTCTTTTTGTTCTGTAGGGTTTTGAACTTCTCTTTAAGTTTTTCCATACCTTCTTGGGATACTTTCCATCTGTTCGAGACTTGATTTTGTTTTATACTGCATTTTTCCCATTTCACTTGAAACTTCACTGTGCGATGATTACTCATGTTCTCATCGTCAGTGACTACTGTCCACCCACTTATGTTTCTGCTGATGTTTGTTGTTGACAACGTTATATCTATAATGGAACTACCATTTGCGTTTTGAAAGGTTGGAACATTTCCTTCATTCATGATTACCAAACCATTAGCTTCTATAAAATCTTCCAAAGCCTGTGCCCTTTCATTTGTCACCCTAGATCCCCATGCTCTTGATTTTGTATTGAAGTCTCCTCCCACTATTTTCTCTTTTCCTTTAGTGTTCTTAAATTGTTGTTGTATATTGTTTAAATAGTTCTCGAATTCATTCAAGGGTCGATTTGGTGAAAAATAACACGAATATATAAACAGTTTTTCTAGTTCGATGCCTACATAGCCGTCTCCTCGATATACATTTATTACTTTAATTATTTTACTAACGCTTATGAAGCAGTCGTTTCTATTATCACAAAACAGTTTTCCTATTCTTCTTCTGCTTGGTTCTTGTCCTATAATAATGTCTATTTTATCTTCATTTACTTTTTGTTCCAGCAAATCATGTGCAGTACTATGTCTATCTACGTTAAGTTGTATAAACTTCAGGGTCTGGGAATTATTCGATATTAGTTCGGTTCTGAGTACATAGAAGCTCCCTGTCCTGCATGCTTGGCAGTGTAGGATGGGACTTTTTTTTTCTTTTGCTTCTCGTCTCTTGACCTCGTTCAGTACCTTCTTGAAAACTGGACATTTTAGTGTACCTGATTTAGTGAGATGTCAAATGTTATCATATGCGAATATTGTAAGGCTCGCTCACAATATAATACAGTGTTAGTAATGATTGACAGACAAAAAAGTTTTTTTGTACCTCTTAAAATTTGATATATATGTATGATGTTTTGACATTTTTCATTTTATCCAAATAAGTGTATTCATTAATTAAGTAAAAGCTTCGTTAGAAGGTTAATCAAAATTTAAAAAATGTTTTGGAGTAGTTAGGAACAACATTCTCCGGGGACCAGTAAAATGGTTAACTGAGTATGGAGTTTGTAACACACTTAAACCTTTGTGAAATCTCTTACCCGCAACTAAAATGTTTTATGATGTAGGTATATTGGATCCTAAGTTTTACATCAAAATTAAATGGAAGCATACAACTTTTCCCATAATTTTACACATTTATTTTTAAAAGGAAAGGATCGAACCATTTTAAATATCTTTTATCCTTTCTTTTTTCAGTATAAATGTACATTTACAAAGCACCTTTTAAAAGATAACAAATTATGCTTCATGGTAACGGTAGGTATTCATAAAATCTTTCATTTAAATGCTTTAAAAACATTTTAACAACCCCAACAGTTTCCCAAATTTTAAAGAAATTTGATATAATATCTCGTACCTAATTTTTCTCAGTTTTAAAATCTTTCAAAGAGTAAATAATGTGAACATTCATCATGCCTCATAATAACGATAATTTCCACTTGAATTTCCTGTGCCTTTTATACCTTATATTACATTTTCTTTCTTCTACTCTTTTGTTGGCGCACCTATGTGTTTAAAAAATGTTTACTATGTTTAGTAAAATAATACTTTCAATGCAAATACGAGGCAAAATTAAAACAATATTTTTTACTTCAATCTACGAGTATAATAAAATTACAGTAAATAAATCCAATAAAATAGGGATTTTTTTGACGGAAGGTTGGTAGGGGGATTTTTAAAACTCATAATTTTTCACGTACCATTAAATTCTAAATAAAAAAGTGCTTTTTTTTTTGCTTTTATTGGATCTTTACATTTTTATTGATGTATCATTGATAAAGTTTTTTTTCCCTTTTATTACATAATTAATCCATTTAAAATCCCACATTATTAAAAAATAACCTTCGAGAAACGATCTGAAAGAGACAAGTTTTTATTCTCTGAATGTGGCCAGTGATGGTATAAGAGTTTTAATTCTCTAAAGCATCTGCCATGGAAATATCTGTAGAGTAATGTTTGGTTTGCAACTCTTCTTCTATGTTCTAGTGGGTAAAGGGTATCCATGAGAGTTGAGCTGTTTAACAACCGAATGGCCATTTTCTGAATGGAATCTAGAAGACGAAGAGAATGCCTTGGTGCTAAACCCCAAATGTGCGAGCAATACTCCAGTAGAGGTCGGATTTGAGTCTTGTACGTCGTCAACAGTTGATCAGGAGTGAAAAACTTTCTAGCTTTCCACAGAAAACCCAGCCTCTGGCTTGCTGACTTTGCGATGTTAGCAACATGGTTGTGCCAAAACATATTATTAAGCACCGTGACTCCCAAAATCGAGATGGAGTGATAATACACAAAATAAAAAAAAATTAACGTAGTTACTTCCTCGTCATGGCAATTTATGTTAATAAATATTCATTGCCACTTCAATAATATTCTATAGTTTGTGCCCTGGAAACAGAATATTATTCTGTCACCATTAATATTTTCGCCTAACTGTGAATCCAACACTTTTTTTAGTGAACATTCCACAAACGCGACACTCAAATAAATAAAATTAAATGATTTGAAATTTAAATTTGTTAATACAAATTTCGAAGAATCAAAGGTTAGAGAGGAGAGAAAAAAACAGAATTAATGTAGGTAGGTACATACTCGATTTTGCAATTTATAAAAGATATAATATTAGAAAATATAATCATATCATAAAAATAATAAAAAAATAGTGGAACAGAATTTTTGTAAAAAGCTGACTCTATAATAGAGTTTTAACTATATTCTGTAATTTTAAAAGTGGTAAAAAGATGTTGGGAAAGTAGTTTTTTAAATTAAGAAATGCAATGATTTCAAAGTTACGAGAACTACAAGGTGGAAGATGGACACGATTACTCGAAGAAAATCTTCAAGAGACTAACTAAAAATTTAATTCAATAAGTTTCAGTTATCTTCAAAACAATACTAAAAGTGTGGCTTGTAGATTTTACAAAGAATTTCAATGCCCTTTTTTTATTTTTTATTACATTTCAGATTTGATTAGTGAACTGTTTGTAGGTACAACATGTTTAAGGTAGATTCTCAATAATTTAATTTTTACCTATTTAATATAAATAAATATTACAGTAAAAGAAGATAATTGCTTTAGAATTAATTATCAGTAGAATTGTATCTAAAGAGATTAAAAAAGTTTATTACTTTAACCAATGTTTTCAAACTTTAATACTTTTTCTAACTGAAGTTAGTCAGTCAGCTACGCAACTTGACTTAACAAGCGTATGGGTAATCTGAAAATCCGATAACAAGTATCCTATCAACTGAACGTAAAAGTTCTCGGATTGTGTTTGAATACTACGACCAAAGTTATTTAATAAAATAAATGTTAAATTGATATTTTCCTGCGAAAGGAAACAAGAAGTAGAAAGGAACCTTTGCCTGCTCTCCGTTTCGGGGGTTAATTTATTTTTTCACCCTTCTCGGCTGCAACCTCCGACTTTTGAGAATATTCGGAATGGAAATATATTGTCGATTCTTCTTTCACAATCTTTTTTTGGGAGATGTAACTTTTCAACCAAGAAAGCGATTATCAACATTGGAATGGAACGGAATTTTGGCAAAATTCGATATTTTACGGCATAAATTAACCTAATTTGATATTTTGCATTTTTTATGGAAATATCCCAAACTAAATACAATAAAAATCAATTTTAAATTCTAAATCTTAATATTTAATCGCCTTTACAGTTGTAAATTCCAGGACTCACATATTTTTATGGAAACCAAACAAAAATGATATTTTCATTCAATTTTAAGATATAAGATATAAATTGAAAATATTTTAAAGTTGAAAAACTTAATTAAAAAAATACTTGTTTTAAAATGATTGTGCCTACTGAAATATCACCCTTTTTCAATTATAAAATTAAAGAAGGCCAACATTTTCAACTGCACATTTTCACACAAAACGCAAATCTAATAAATGTAAGGGCTCAATTATTCCACAATCTTGTACTAAACAGTCGCCAAACCTGTCATCTAGGTAGATATCTCTTCATATTGTTAAATTAAATAATCGTACGTAATAAAATAAGCTTTGTCATCAATTGTCCTTGTTTATAGTTATAGAGAGGCATTGTATTTGCCTATTTACGAGTACTATGATCGGTAAAATTATGTCGTAAGTACTCTTTCTGTTTATAATATGTATAAAGCCTTTGACTAAGCGTTAGAGGTTTTGTCCAAGAATGCTTTTTTTTTTAATTTCTGCACATAGTATCACAAATGCTTATTGATAATAATTAAAAAAATTTACATACCGTTACGACCCGGCCCTTTTGTCTGTCGCGACAGCGCGTCGATCATAATTGGGGGACTGCCGGCGCGACGATTGGAAGAAAAGAGAAGACTGGCAAATTCTAGAACATTGCGTCTAATGGTTCCGAAATGTTAAAAGGATTATTCGGGCACTTTCTAGAAAAAGGTCCAATAGTTTCGAATGGTGGCGATTCTTCTAGAACGATGATTTGGAAAAATAAAATTTATTGTGCAGAAATACTAGAATAAAAGTTTTTAGTTATTGTACTAAGAGTAAGCAAAACGAAAGTAATGGTTTTTGAAAGAGAAGAGAGCATGACAAAATGTGGAGTTTCGATTGAGGGAGAAAGAGTGGAACAAGTAAATGAATTTGTGTACTGGTGTACTTTGTGTAATTTGTGGAAGACAAATGAATGGGGCACTGCATAGCTTTATGAATAGCCAGAAAGTGTCAAAAAAGGCACGTCTGGCTGTGCATAGAGGTGTGTTGGTTCCTACACTTATCAGTATGGTAGTAAGTGTTAAGTTTGGCAGAAGAAGCATGAAAATAGGATTAATGCTGCGGAGATGAGTAGTCTGAGAATTGTATAGCCGGAGTGACTCGGTTGGATAAGGTAAAGAATAGTGAGATAAGAGAACGCTGTGGTGTAAAAGAATATTTGGTTACAAAAAAAGATAAAGGAATGCTTAGATGGTTTAGACACGTTGAAAGGATGGATGAAGGAAGATTGACGAAACAAATTTATAAAGCGAGTGTGAATGGACGAAGTCGGTAAAGGTCGACTGCTCGGCGAACATCGATCTCGATCAGATCAACATTGTTTTAAGGAAAGGCCAGCTGTCAAGAGTACCAACAACCGACGAGCATGTATGAGAGCACTGATGAAAGTAGAGGAAGCAAAAGATGTGTGTAAGAACCGTAGCGGAAGTGGAAGGAAGTGGTCTCTGCCTACCCCCATAGGAAAAAGGCGTGACTTTATGTATGTATGTACGAAGAGTTTGGAATTACCTAACCCAAGGAGAAAATATCGTAACAATACAAACTATGCAGTTGACAGTTACCATAATTTCAACAGTAAATACAATAAAAACCACAAAGTTTTTTAAACTTCATATTCCGATATATAAAAGGCTTGACATTTTAAATGTTCTGACAGTTATTTCCTTTTTTTATTTTTTCGTTGTAAAATTGAAATTAATTACAACGGTTGTGAGCTACAGTCGTTACTGATTTTTATCACAATTTTTGAAATTTCATGAACACAAAATCAAAAACCAATTCGACCATATAAATTTAATTATTAATGCATACTTTCATGTTATAATTTCCTACTTCTGCTCAGTATTTTTCTTCTAAGATATCTTTTACAAATTATGCTTAGAACCGAACTTGGTTAAAAATTCCTTTTTAAAATAAAAAAGGCACGTAAAAATTAAATAAAAATGACAAAAAGGTGAAATTTTACGATAAATACAATCAGATAACCGGCATCTTTAAAAGAAGAAGAAGAAGCTACTAACATATAAAAGGGGAAGAAAATGAAGATATAATACAAGCTGATGCAAAAAATCATCACACTTACATCAAAACACTTAACAACTTTTACCTAAACTAACTTTTTCAAGTTATTTTTGGAAATGAACCAAATCCAAACTTTTACATAAAAGTTAAGTGAAAAAATAGAAGGGTGATCAATTGTAGCCAAACAAAGTTGACAACACGATTTCGGTCAATCAGCTAAATCCATCGATTCGTGACCAGCGTTCATTTCTATTTCTTTGGTCACAAGCGTAAATATTTGATCGCAAGGGTCCGCATACAAACTGATAAATTGGATTTTATCGCACACATATTTAATTAACTGAGAGTATAAACAAGTAAGTACAAAGAAAAACTTTTTTTAAAACCGAACGTTCAAAAAACTATATAAATTTTTTTTTAGGTACTGTTGTAAATACTATTTCAAATATGTCTAATGGTATGGGAGATGATGGTGCTTTGTTTCATTATCAAGTTTGTTCATAGGGTCATCGTCAACTTCTTTTATGTTATTTAAAACTCCCTAACATATACAGAGTAGCTACAACATAATTTTACCGCTCACATCTAGTCCCCCGACTCTACAATGAGTACTTACAGCAAAAATGTAGTTGGCAGAGTGAATTTAGTATTGTACAAATTATAGAGGGATATATGTATCTCACGAAACAAAAAATTATAATTTATTACCTTCTCTGATGGTATTAATCGCACGGGACCACTTCATCATTAATAAACACACATTGAGATTAAGATGTTACTCGTGTTTAGCATAAAAAAGCCACAGCATGAAAAACACTTTTTTACATGACATGAAAATGTGAAACATTTTTAAAATGTAACATACCTACGTAAAATTCTTTGATAGTTCTTTTGAGTTATGGAAAAGTTATCGATCTACTAATGCTTATAATATTCGTGTATTGATTTATTTTTAGCATTTATTAATTGGAATATTAAATGCAATTTATGGTAGCATCTAATATTATACATATTTATAAAGTAATTCAATAAGCACGAAATTTCGGCAAGAGGTAGAAGCTTTTCAGTTGTTATAGATGAGAATATGTACATATTTAATTATTTAACAACCCAAGCTAAACGAATCATTGTCAGTTTCTATTAATGCTGTAATCGTTGCAAATCGTAATATGAAATATAAAATGGTTTTTGGAACTAGTAAATTAAACTAAATTGACAGTTTACAATTTAATTATGTCGGTAATATCTTCGGATGAGATTTGTTTATTGTTAAGCGGCTGTCATTTGTTTCGATCCTATTAATCTAATTTAGTTGACGGAATATTCCATGTGAATCATTTTAATGTCGCAGTATTTTGATTTAAAAGTACCTTTTTCGTTTACCACCCACTCACATTTAGTTATAAATTACATACATACATAACGTCTTTTTCCTGTAGATATGGGAAGAGAAAACTTCTTTCCACTTCCGCTACGGTTCTTACACACGTTTTTTACATCATCTACGTTCATAACCGCTATCATACATGTGCGTCGGTTGCTGGTATTCTTGACAGCTGGCCTTTTTTCAAAACAATGTCGATCTGATCGAGATACGTTCGCCGAGTGGTCGACCTCTACCGACTTTCGCCCATTCACACTCGCCTTATAAATCAGTTTCGTCAATCTTCTTTCATCCATCTTCTCTACGTGTCCAAACCATCCAAGCATTCTTTTATCTATCGTTTTAACCACAGCATTCTCTATCACACTATTCTTCACTCTATCCATCAGAGTCAGTTCTCAAACTACTTCCAAATACAACAATAGGTAAATCGAGTTTGATGTTTGTTGCACACCAATTAGTTAAACTCATCGAAAATTACTGACTATCACATCTGAATTTTGACTTGACGACACCGTTTGTAATCTGTGAGATACGTTCACCTAGGTCGACCTCTACCGACTTCCGCCCATTCACACTCGTCAATCTTCTTTTATCCATCCTCTGTACGTGTCCAAACCATCTAATCATTTCTTTATCTATCTTTGTTACTATACATCTTCTTTCTCTATGAACAACCAGTCGTGCCTTTTTTTGACACGTTCTGGCTGCTCGTAAAATTATACAGCGCCCCATTTATTTGTTTCCTTGCCAACACCCTTCGCCTAATATCACAGTCATACTTTCCGTCTCTCGTAAATATTGATCCCAAACTCTTTTACTTTAAAATCTTTTAAAACAACCGTCTATGTAATAGTTAACCAGCCATGGCGAAGCCAAACATCCCTGTCTAACACCTTTTTCGATGTTAAATCAGCAGTGTAAGCTCTGTTTATCCTGTGTCAAGCAATAGAATCCTCATAAAGTGATATCAGACCTGATTTTTTATTAGTTTCATTAATCTTTCAGAATTTACTCTTCTTGTGCATGACAACGTATAAACCAGGAAGGTTTAATAACTGGAATGGTAGGTATTTAGAGATCACTTAATATCCATGTTCCAAAAAAATCTTAGTATAGTTACTCTTACCCAATCCATTTGTAGAGAAACACACATCGATTAATCTTTATCAGTACAGCACGATTTATGATTTTGTGATTATGAGAAACAAATATAGATATGCGCTAGATATAATTTCTGTGAAAAATGAAAATGTACGTAAGCGTTTTACAAACGCTCAGTAGCTACGATAAATCACTCAAATATAGAAAATTTAAATCATTTAATCAAACCTTAACGAGAAGGGCAAAGTAGAAATGTGGAATTATTCCAAAAAGCAAAGGAAATAATTAATTATTTAATATAAAATATATCTTATGTATAATAATTAACATTCTTTAATAAACTTTTTCTTCTTCTTCTAGTCCAGTATGCTTCGCGCACATTAGGGTCACCTGACTAATCTCATCATCTCAACAGGATAAGGGTGTTTTCCTCAGCTTGACGAAACAGTGATGCTGCGTCTGATATGCCGTCTGATATTAAGCAACCAGGAGTGCTGCTTCCTACCAGGTCCACGGCGTCCTTTAATTATTCCTTGAAGTATTAGTTTCGGGATAGAATACCGTTCACCATGAAGTATATGACTCAAATAATATTTTCCTATGTTTCAATAAATTCATGAGTTGCCTTTCAGTACCTGCTCTTCTGAGTACGTCTTCATGTGAGGTGAGCAGCCTACGAACGGTCCACATTTCCAAAGCTTCTATGCGATTTATTAATCTTTCTTTAACAGACCATGTTTCAGCGCCATACAGTAGCACGGGCCCTACGTAACATTTAACTACTCTAAGTCGCAAATCCAAGTGCAAGTCTCTATGCAGCAACATATACTTTAGCTTCAAAAATGTTGTCTTGGCCATACCTACTCTGGTTTTGATTTCTTCATCACAATCCTTCTTATTATTAATGATAGCACCCAGATACCTGAACCTGGAAACCTCCTCGATCGTTCCTTCGTCAATCAAGATGCGGGGAACCGCGGTCTGTCTATCAATCCTCATGACTTTTGTTTTTGCTATATTAATATTTAACCCGTATCCTTTTCCATGGACATTTATTCTGTCAATCAGATTTTGCAGCTCTTCGACCGTACTTGCGTCGGCGTATCTTAAGTTATTTAGGGGCCTCCTTTGATTTTTATTCCCGTCGATTCACCTTACAATGCTAACTGGAATATCTTTTCCACGTATATGTTGAAAAGTAGAGGCGACAAAATACGCCACTTCAATAAACATGACGTTAGAAATATAATTTGTATATCTAAACTTGGACATTTGAAGTAAGAGTGCGTAATGGCTGAATGGTACCGCTATCTGTTTAGCACGTCAGTGTATTCAGGTTCAAATTCCTGAGTATCCAATTGTTTTTCTAATAATATTTAAATTTCGTTACGTTTTTGGGAACGTGGTAACAGCGTGCCATAAGAAGTTATCATACTCATATTCATACTTCTTCATTCGTTTAAGCACTTCTTCGTTCGTAATTAGTTGGACCTATGAGATGCGGAGCATATGGCGATATAAGTACATTTCAAACGCCTCAATTTTCTTATCAGTTGCAGGGTCCAGGGTCCAGCATTCACATCCGTATAGCAACACACTGAAGACATAACATTTAATCATGAGAACCCTGAGCTCGAAACTCAGATCGGACTAGTAAAAAATCTTCTCATGTTTATGAATGTTTTCCTGGCTTGTTCGATTCTGGAACGGATCTCTCGTTTCGGATCGCACCACGCGTTGACTATGGTACCCATATATTTAAAACACGAGACTTGTTCAAATATGATTGCCGTTAATCAAAATTGTTTCAGCAGTGATTCTCTTGGAGAAGACTAGCAGTTTGGTCTTTGATATATTTATGTCTAATCCATGATGCTCACTATATTCAATTATTCTTTTCATCATATTTTGTAAGTCTGATATGTTATCGTCTGCGTATCTGATATTGGTGATTCATACTCCATTTATTTTGATACCCTCATATGTCTTCCGCTAAAGCTTCTTTGAAAATTGCCTTCGAATAGATGTTGAATAGGAGTGGTGACAATATACAGCCCTGTCGTACGCCTCTTCGGATTGACACAGTGTCAGATGTTCCTCCGTCTATTCTTACTCCGGCAATCTGGTTCCAGTAAAGATTCGGTATCAATGTAATATCTCTCCTGTCAATCCCAGTTACGGATAATATTTCCTTCCTCTTTTGATGCTTGATACGGTCGAATGCCTTTCGATAGTCAATAAAGCAAGCGTAGACAACTATGTTCATATCTCTGCACCTCTGTGCTAAAACATTTAAGGAAAAGAGGGCTTCTAGTTCGTTCTGGAATCCAAATTGAGTTTCGCTTATTTGGTATTAAAATAGCATTAAACAATATGAGAACAAAATATACTAAAGTTAAAAAAATGTGGGCTGACATGGGATACCAAGGAAGAAATTTAAAGAATCACATAAAGGAAGAATATATTTGTTCTTCGCATTTCTTGTATATTCTAGTGTGGATTATTCTCAGAAAAACTTTAAGGATTTGTGGCATTAGACTAATCAAGCGATAGTCGTCGCATTGGGATGCGTTTGTTTTCTTCGGAATCGTTACAAAGGTAGACTTTCTTGGCTAGCAATAGTTTTAAGTACTTCCATATGTACCTTATCTGCTCCCTTAGCCTTTCTGTTTTTCTGAGTCTGTAACGCGTGGATGACTTCACTCTTTGTAATAGCTGGTCCATCTTCTCCATGTTCAATTACTACCCTGGGAATCTCATGTCTGTCATCATCAAAAAGCTCCTCCACGTAGCTCTTTCATCTTTTTAATTTCTCTTTGACACCAGTTATGATTTCATTATTAGTATCTCTGAGAATTCCTATTTGGCGTTTTCTTCCTATTTCAGTTACCTCCCTAACTTTCTTATGTTCATTAAACGAGTCATGTTTCTGTTGTAGTTCTTCGATCTCTGTACATTTCTCGGTCAGCTATTTTTCCTTTGCCTCTCTGCACTTCTTTTTTACAGCTTTATTGAGTTCTTTATATTTTAACGGTGTGGATTTGGCCACCCTTCTCTGTGTCATAAGTTCTAAGATTTCATCCGTCATCCATTCCTTCTTCTGAATATTTTTCTTAAAACCGATCTCCTGTTCTTGAATCTTTATTATTGCGTCTTTCATCTGCCCCCATATGGTTTCTGTGTCCAGTTGCATTCTTGAGTCTATCTCCTTCAGTTCTTCATCTTCAATCATGCAAGTTTGATTAAATACAGTTAACAAAACACATAAACCACTTTCGTCTTTAAAATGAGCAAATAATGGCGAAATACCTTAAATGTGGACAATTTTAATGTCTGTGTATTAAAAACTTCGGAAATCATGTAATTTTGATATGATTTAAAAATACACGAATGCAGAATAGCTTCAATAGAACCATATTCACATAAATAGTCAAAAAACATAATAAAAACGAACCAAAGTATAACATTTATCTCTGCATAAATTTGAGGTTAGGTCGTTTGACATTTTTGACACGAATGAAAACAATCATATGTCCCCACTCTGTTGTTTTGACGCAAGGCGATCAGGAGTAAACAGATTTGCAAGGTTGCCGATATCAACTTTCGCATCAAATAGATTATTAAATTATTATATATTATGTATTATATTGTATTAAAATTTCGCTTTGTTTGAATCGATGTTAAAATCAATTAAAGTGGACAGTTTTAATTTTTAAATTTATATTTTTATCATAATAGACAATTAATTTCATAATATGGTTATAAAATGCAAAGTGAGTTTTTATTAAATATTGGCTGGTGTTGGTTGAATGTAAGTAGATAATTGGATATTTTGTTAAGTAGTTTTAGATGAAAACCAAAGTTAAATTACTCTCGTGCAGCTTTTCTACGAACTGGTTCACAAACTAATCAACTAACATTATACATACATTGATGTAAGCCTAAAAATAACAATAGCGCCAAAATTAGCTCTTCATTAATTTATTATTTCAGTCAAGTCTAAAACAAAGCACTAAATTTAACTTTTTACAAAACTACTTGGTAGAAGGGGTTTACCTAAATGTTTCCCTTTGTTAGATAATTTTTGGTATGTAGGTACCTATTCACTAATTAGGTTTAGTTGTGTAAATTTATGATTAATGCAACATACATAAATGAAGCTACTAAGCTTAATTGTAATTGAATTCACACATTAAACGTTACTAAAATGTCTGGCAATCGAATACCTAAAGGGCTATCCATAAATTACGTCACATATTAAGGGGGAGGGAGAGGGTCAACAAAGTGTGACATTGTGTAACAAGGGGGGACGTCACATGCATACATCTCAATTATTATTATAAAAATTCAAAATATTTCAAATTCCATGTTTGATTTTATGTTGATTGATAATGAAAAAAGATTTTAAATAGAAATATACCTATTAACAATTTTGAAAGTGCTGTTTTAATTTAATAATTTTAACTTCCCAGCGGGAAGTTATAGTAATGGGTCCGATATTGCGAATCCCGAATTTTGACATATCTTCACATTTCAAGGTCACCAGAGTCGAATACAATATTTTTTACGTGGACGTCTGTGTATGTGTATGTACGTATATGCGTTCGGAATTATCTCGAGAACAAAAATGATATCGACGTGAGACCAATTGCATTAGACGCATAATTATGCAACTTAGAACTGATTAGATTTTCAGCAAAATCGCTTAAACTGTTTTTCATGGAGAATAAAAAAACTGAAAAAAAAATGCTAAACTACCTGAAATATGCAATTTATAAATTATACTATTTTTAATACAGAATTTTAAGATCTTTTGAATAATTTTAAATTGTGTCAGTATTGAGAGAATAGCATTAAAGATGCTATAACAGTGAAAAATTATTGTTAGTAATAATTAAAAAAAATTCAATTGTTTTAAACAAGTCTCTCCATTTCGATTTTGGGAGTCACGGTGTCCAATAATATGTCTTGGCATGACCATGTTGCTAACATCGCAAAGTCGGCAAGCCAGAGGCTAGGTTTTCTGTGGAAATCCAGAAAGTTTTTTTCTCCTGATCAACTGTTGACGACGTACAAGGCTCAATTCCGACCTCTACTGGAGTATTGCTCGCACATTTGGGGTTCAGCACCAAGGCATTCTCTTCGTCTTCTAGATTCCATTCAGAAAAGAGCCATTCGCTTGATAAACAGCTCAACTCTCACAGATACCCTTCACCCTCTAGAACATAGAAGAAGAGTTGCAGACCAAAAAAAAAAAAAAAAAAAAAAAAAAAAAAAAAAAAAAAAAAAAAAAAAAAACAATTGAAAATAGCTCTCGCTTATGAAATGATTACAAAAAGGTTGAAAGAATACGGTTGACTGATAAACAGAATATTGTTAATGACAATTATAATTTGTTATAGATAATTTGTTATAGATAATTTGAAATCGTTTTTTATAATAATTTTAATATTAATTATAACAAAACATATGGTATTTTTTCATTCTTTACATTTAGAAGTTAGTCGTGTGGACCTCTCGGGTCGCACCCAGACCACTGATATTTTTATCAGGATTTAGTTGCACACAGTAAGGAGACCAAAAAAAATTATAAAAAGATGAGAAAACACCAAAGAAAATATACGATTTATAAAATACAAGAAACAAGAAGGAGACATACAAGGTCTGACAATTAAGTACTAGGAGTTTAGACTGGTTTATTTTTAAAATAGTTATCCTTTTCAAAATACTCTCCCTGTCTATCTAGACATCGTTGCATGCGTTTTTTCCATTCTTCATAACAGTGGAGAAAGTCTTTAGACAATAGACTGTTTAGTAAACGCGTAATTTTTTCCATTACTTCTTTTGAAGACTGAAAATAAGGTCTCTTTCAAAGATTTTTTGGGAACAAGTAGAAGTCACAGGAAGCTAAATCAGTTTTATATGGAAGGATAATCGAGAATGGGAATTTGTTTTTCGGCCAAAAGTTACTTCACAGAGAAGGCATTGTGGGCATGTACGCAATACTCCTGATAAAGAGTCCAACTTTTCTTCCACCACAAATAGGTTTGACGTCGTCTCAAACGTCCTCGCAGTCTTCCCAAAACTTCTAATTATTAGGTTTGATTGACATGCTGTCTCTTAGGCACCAATTCAAAGTGAATTATGCCTCTCGCGTCGAAAAAGTTACTAGCAATGGCTTCTTTTTCGATCGATTTGCTCATCTTGGATTTTTTCATTCTGGGTGATGATGGTGATGGCTTTCAATGCATGGATTACTTCTTGGTGGTTTCTAGATCATACTGAAATATATACAAGTAATATCATTTTTCAGTACTTAAATCTGGATGAATTTTAAACTTTTGAAGAATGTTTAAGCAAACTTGTTGACAGGCGTCTTTTTGATCGAAAGCATCATTACACAAAGCTTTTTCTGTTTCCTTTCTATTAATTAATGTTGACCATAATATTTGATATCAATCTGACACTCAAACATCGTCGATTCTTTCTGACGAACTCACCGATTTTCTTTACAACATCGTCGTTTTTTTAAGATGAGGCCTGACCCTCACACATTCATTTCAATAAGTCATGACTTTTTAAAGAACAATACGAGTATGATTATCATAAGTGACATTAAATTGTCAGTACGAGTCCTAGAACTTTATTGTCAGATCTCTTATAATTAAAATATTTTTATTTACAATTTTTCTTTACATGTTCTAATACTTAGCGTATTAAATCTTTTAAAGGTAATCGATAAATTTATTTCTAATATACAAGACATTGAGAAAGGAGTTTTCTGCAGAACGATGCCATCCATCGCTGCTAATAGAATCAATAATTGACCATAGATATGTGTCCCCTAAAGATTATATCGTTACGTGCAATACAAATAATCCAACCGAACACTGCCAGAAGTAGAAAAAAAAACACCATTTTTTTTTAACATACAAATATCGTTTTCTTTTTTTTGTCATTTTAATGGAGTTTCGTTGAATTCTACACATACAGCGCCCCACTTTTTATAATAAATAAAATAGTAGGTATGCAGAAACCTCAACAAAATAAGTTAAAAAAAATTAATTGAAATAAAACATAAATAGATACTGTCGAGATTTTAAGTTGGTAACATGATTTATATTAGTATTATCAAGTTGGCAAGATCTAATTGTCAATATAAGATTAAAATATAATGCAAGCACGCCAGAAGAAAACAAATAGAAACAAGGAAATTACTGATATGTATGAGTTATTGTGTATAAAAATAAATCAAAGGACTTTTACAAAATAACAAAATAAAATACAAAAATACTGTTTATATACATAGATATATCTGTTTATAGACATTTATCCCAAAGTAACGAGAATTACATTTATTCGATATTTTTTTATTAAATTTGTGGACAATAAAAAATTTACTTTTAGCAACTTTAATAAAATAATAAAAGAAAATCCATTACATTTTCGTAAAACACAACTATAATATCTTTATAATATTATTGAATGGTACTATGCAGCTGCACATGCACATAATTTTTTTTTAACTACGAACTGTTCTTACCCAGTTTGAACAACAATGAACTTTCTGCCATCATTCTGCGATAATTTTTTAATTTCGAATACTTCGTAGAACTTCGTTTTGTAAATTTACTGTAAACACTCGCGACTGCTCAATAAAAAAATTAATAAACAATGCGCGTTTAACTAAAAGAAAAAACTGGGCCAATTTGAAATTTCACATGTAAATGTGAAGACGCAGTTCGGAAAAATGGAAGATAAGTAAGTAGAGAAAGGAAAAAGAATACCGCATGAAATTTTCTCGTATTCAGAACATTTTTCAATGTTTCGAAGCCGAATAGCAGCGTGTCACTGAAGCGCGATTCAGGGAGGGATGGGAGAATACACAGAGTTTGAGTTCGAAGACAGTACGCGCAAACGCGCATGTCACGGGAAATCCTTACCGCAAGATCATTTCCAATTACCTAATAGATAGGTATTTCCAGTTTTTTTTCCGTTTCTTTCACTGGAATAAAAGGAAATAAACCTAATCCTCCCCACCGGATACTCTAATCTGAAAGGCGAAGAGAATTTATGTTTGGACCCAGAAACAATCTACAGATTTTATTTTACATATAAAAAGTAAAAGAATATGTACGATAAGATACTGCGCCAGTTACCAAAATTGCTGTCAAAAATTTAGAAGTATATTTAAATTAACATTGTTGGAATTGATCATCTTTTTTTGAACCAAGATCAAACAGAACAATGTATTATTCTCATGCCGTAGAGTTTTTACAGATACGCTAATGAAATATGTATATGTAGTTCTCTGGAAAAACTGATTTTCGAAGCTTGTTCCATTCCATAGCAGCCCTGTAAAAGAAGGATTCTTGATGGAGATTGGTCCTTGTAGTGTCAATCTTGAAAGTAAATGGGTGAGACTGATCAGCGTGCCGGGTTCTTCGGCCGAATGTGGCCAATGGTGGTACAAGAGTTTTTATTTCTCTGGAGCATCTGCCATCTGAAATATCTGTAGAGTAATGTCTGGTCTGCAACTCTTCTTTTATGTTCTAGTGGGTGAAGGGTATCTGTGAGAGGTGAGCTGTTTATCATCCGAATGGCCCTTTTCTGAATGAAATCTAGAATACGAAGAGAATGCCTTGGTGCTGAACCCCAAATGTGCAAGCAATGCTCCAGTAGAGGTCGGATTTGAGCCTTGTACGTCGTCAATAGTTGATCAGGAGTAAAAAAATTTATAGTTTTTCACAGAAAACCTAGCCTCTGGCTTGCTGACTTTGCGATGTTAGCAACATGGTTCTACGCGCCAGCCAATAGAAGCTCCTAAAACTTTATACGGTGCTTTCATTTCAAAACCAGCCAGTCCAAATAACTTTTAATTTTGCGTAAATGAAGTTTACAAATTTTATTCTGCTTTTTCTAAGTGGCACCCCTTTAACATCCCCCATCCCCATCTATTGATGGCCAGTTTTACTCAAACGGCTCCCAACTAGAAACGGTTACATCGATAAACTACCTGGGCACATTTCTTAACAACAAATGGAAACAAATAAATGAAATTAAGATCCGAATTGAGAAAAGTAGAACAGATTTTAATCGCATGGGAAGCGTGCTGTGCAATTTAAATATAGGCTTGCACCTCAGAATCAGAATTCTTAGATGCTACGTTTTCTTAATACTAACATATGGGGTGGAAGCTTGGACTCGGACCGACGCTGCATGTAAACGTCTGGCAGCATTTGAGATGTGGTGCTACAGATGCATGCTTAGAATATCATGGATTTAATTCGTAACCAACGAAGCCGTCCTACAGCGTATGAGAAAACAAAACGAGGTTTTAAATGTAATCAAAGAACGCAAACTTTCATACTTCGGTTATGTTATGCGAAACCAGAAATATAGCCTACTTCAGCTTATTATGCAGGGCAAGCTTAACGGCAAAAGAGGTCCTGGAAGACGACGAATATCGTGGCTGCGAAATCTAAGACAATGGACAGGAATGACATCTATGGATCTATTTCGGGCTGCAGCAAATAAAATCAGATGGGCCATAGTAATCGCCTACGTCCACTGAGGATAAGGCACCAGAAGAAGAAGACCCCTTTTTTAAAATGTCAAATACTCCCAAACCCCTACCTTGTTATACATCAAATGAAAACCCAAGCAAAAATGCAAATGCAACAATTAATTCTTTCATTATTTTTGACAGTTTTAACAACCATTTAAATTTTGCCATTTTGTGTCTTATGAAATAATTTCACCCAATCATGTCAACATTCACTAATAATTGCATTCAGTGCAATTATCAATCACTATGACAACACGATTGAGTTTGACAACTTCATTCCAAATAAATTTCAAAATGTTACGTTTTGGTAATGCGAATGTTCAAAGAGTAAATACGCTAATCATAGAAAAAATTCCCAGTAATACAACCTACAGTCACAAATATATTTGAGGAATATTTTGCTGCGTATGAGAATATGAATTAAATGAACAAAGAAGCTTAGAAGAATTAGCGTTGATACTAAAATATTGGACGGTCAATATGAGAAAGAAAGACGGGACCGAATTTAAAGAAGCAACGGTGAAGACAATGTGGAACGTTTCGTGCAAACTTTTGCAAGAGAAGTACTATAATGACTATAATATTATAATTGACCCGTTTAACAATATAGTATTTAAACTAGCCCGAAATGCCCGCGATGCAATCAGGAAGAAACTACAAACAGATCCATTTAAACGTAAGTCCAGTTCAGCTTCGTTAAATTTGTCTTAAGTTAACAAAATAATATTGCTATGGGATGAAAATACTCCTGAAGGTCTTATTCGTTTATCATATTTCTGCTGTAGAATTAGCGTGGCAAGGAATATAGGCAGTTGCTTGTCTGGTGGATTTTTTTCATATCCAAAAAAATAATAATGACTCTCCATCAAATCGCATTGAATACAATCCGGTGTTCAGTAAAACGTGCCAAGGTGGTTCTAAAAGCTGTACAAGTAGTAAATGGTTGGGTTCCAATGGTGAAAGACAAAGCTGCCGTCTGTACGTCTTTTTCATAAACTGATATTAAAACGAGGCGACAATATTACCTCACCACGACTGTTCTTAAAACCAAATCAAACTGGAAAAATGAAACTGACAAATGAATGGACTAAATCTGCTGCTGAGGTAATTGGCTTGAATGTAAAGGACAAAAAGATACGAATAGATCAACTGCTGTTAGCGAATTGGCAAAAAGTGGTGTAGAAGAACAACAATTGCTGAAAATTACTTGTCACAGCAATCAAAGTTCTATAAAACCATACTTAAATCTCAATCAAGAACACCACAACAATATCATAAATATTATACGTGGTAGTAGATTTTCTATAATAGATAAAACAGCAACGAAACTAATGTTAAGTTAAATTTTAATACTTGTACTTTCACTAACTGTACTTCTAATAAATGTTTCGTTGTGTTGAGTTATAAATTTTTATGTCAAAAAATTTTTCGCCGAATATCCCTCAGACATTGACAAATGCCTCATAATTTTATGACAAATTTCTCAAGCTTCGGGCTGTTACCAAGGAACGAGCTTTCGATTGTCATAAAATTATCTCGTCCATTATCAATGTCCTAGGGATATTACTACTGATAACATTAAACAAAGCGAAAATACAACAGAAACTAAAATGAAGTTAATTACAAACAGCTCCTTAAATGTATCAACAGTAACTGTTCAAAGTTATTTTGTAGGCAATAATATAACCTATTTTTAAATTCTTTTTGAACTCTGCAAAGTTTCGCTAGTAATTCGTCTACATTCTTCAGTTATTCTAAGCTTTAGTTCTTCAATACGGGAGGAGTTTTGTAAACTAATGTTTTTTAATAGCCCCCACAAAAAAAGTCAAGTGGAGTTAGATCTGGAGATCTTGCCGGCCATTCTATAAAACCCCCTCTGCCAATTCAATGTCTTGGAAATCGTTCGTCTAGCCATTGGCTTACAGCTAGTGTATAATGTGGTGTGGCTTCGTCCTGTTGAAGGTATATATTCTGTTTATCTAGCGCCATATTTCCCTGTTCATTAACTTGCCTTTCTAGTGACTGAGTAATAAGTGGATCAATTTCATTTTCTAATAATTCTAGGTACGATTCTTTCGTCAGGTTTTGGTCAATAAAAAGTGATCCAATTATCTCATTTCCTAGAATACCAACCCGTACATTGATCTTTCCTGAAAACTGAGTATTATTCTGTCAAAAAACGTGAGGATTTCCGACATCCAAGTAGCTACAATTATGTTTGTTAACAAAGCCATTTAAATAAAACGTTGATTCATCACCGAAATAAATATTTTTAACCAAATTTGAATCTTCTTGTATTTTTTGGGACATTGTTTCACAAAATTCAATTCTGCGGTCATAGTCATAGTCTTCACTAAGCTGATGATAAATTTGTATTTTACAAAGAATAAACTTATGCAATTTTAACACTTTATGTATGGAACCAACAGAAATATTTGTAAGTTTTGATACTTTTGGAATGAAATAGGTAGGTTTTATAGCAAAATGACCCAGTACTTCGTCGAGAACTCTGGAATTATATTTTTTTATTACAAACGGATCCAGTTTTTTCAAATTTCTGTACTAACTCTATGATGGTCTACGGTGGCCTATACTTCTATCAGGATGCCTTTCATTAAAAACTCGAGCTGTATCCTCGAGCGCACTTGTTTTGATGACCGTAAATAAGTATTATTTCTATTCGTTCTTGCAGAGAACTCATCATTTTAAAAAAAACTCAAGATGCTACAGCTACAAATAATGGCTAATTTAACGTGACGAATAACTAACTAAATATACTATTAATATTTTTGAAACAAAGAAATAAAATGTCAAAAAAAGGTGACATATTCAGAAGTAAGTTAATTGATGCTCTAAACTAGAGGGGAGAGTAGGTTGCGGTATCTTCTCAGAAGACCCCTCACTTAGCCTGTCGTTTCGTTTGCCTGATCACTGTACACAAGCTGAAATGACAGTTATTACCGAGGCAGCTGTATGGATACTCCGCAACGAACAAAAGTTCAGCGAGATATCCATTCTTTGCGACAGCCAGGCTGCTATCAAATCACTGAACTCAGTCTACTTGACCTCTAGGACAGCGGTCCAATGCCGTGCCGCCCTGAATGAGCTAGGAACTAAGTTTATAGTTCACATTGTCTGGGTACATGGACACAGGGACATACCAGGCAACTGTAAGGCGGACGAGCTAGCAAGTGAGGGCACCACCATCCCAGTTGTATCTGTTTCATCTCAGCAAGGACTTCCGATTGCAAATTACCGTCTCCTCCTGCACAGCAAAGTAGTTTAAAAAGCCAACGTGAGGTGGCAAAATGAACCCTCATGCACGAATCATCGAAACAGATCTGGCCTAAACTAGATCTACGTCGAACTAAAGATGTTTTAACTCTATCCAGGGAGTCCATTGGAAATACGATCGCGGCCATAACAGGACACTGGGCAGATGGATCCCATGCAAGGCGCATGGGACACGACTTCTATAGAAGCTGTCACGAAGAGGAAGAGGAGAAAACAATGGTACATCGTCTCTGCCACTGCCCTGCCCTAGGCAGAAAACGGCTTTGTATACTAGGGCAACCGAACTTTGGTGATTTAACTGATCTCAGCTCAGTTAGCATCAAGGACCTTATACACTTTTATTAAAAATTCCAACTGGTTCTCACGGTAGAGAGGGAAGGCACCGCCGTCCATCACGGTATCACAACGGACCAAAAGGCCCAAGTGGGTTCCCTCCGAACCGCCGTTTTAACCTAACCTAACCTAAGTTAATTGATCCCTAATTAGACATCAACCTATCCAACAGTGGCGTAAGTCGTTTTTGTTATGGTCTCATGTTATTTTACAAAATTTGTTATCTGCAAAATAAATTGTTGTTTATATGGCTAATTTGCATGCTAAAGCGATGCCACTTGGAAACAGCAGAATGACATTTTTAAACCTCCCCCTTGATTTAAAATTCGACGTGTTTTTTATTTTTTTTACATTTATGCAAGTTATTTGGACTGGCCGGTTTTGAAATGAAAGCACCTTTATACGCGTACCTACTAACTATTGTCCGCGATTGCGTCCGCATGGACTGTAGTCTTTGAATAGAAAATATGTTTTACGAAATAAGTTTTCATTAAAACGATATAAAAAAAAATAAAATAAAAAATATTGCTGTTAATTACCAATACGATTAAATTCAGAAATAATTTAGTTGTCAACAGAGTATATTTATTTTACTGGTAATTATTATTTTTTTAATTATTAATTATTTTAACAAACTTCCAAAATTACAATTAATTAATTCAAAACGTCTGTCAAGACTTTCGACATTTAATAAACAAAACCCAGCCTTTAAATAATAACGATATCTAAACAAAATCAGATCCTTACATTTAAACACAGAAATATAATTAATACTAGAACGTCAATCAGTGATGTATGATTTGGCACCCCATAGGGCGATTGACTCATCTCTGAGTTTGCGCAATAAATAGTATATTGAGCGGGATATTCAAACATGTGACCAAGACAGGACTTGAGAATTTTGAATTTTCATTCATAAATACGACTAAAGTAAAATCTAATCGAAACTAAACTACAGGAATGTCAGAAATACGCAATGTTTATAAAAACAACGAGCAAACACAAAAAACGGAGCACTAATGCAAGCAATTTTCCGAAATCAAACAGGAAAACAGATACTAACAACTCATTAAACCCGAAAAGGACACTGTTGTTTTCTTTGTTTCTTTATAGTCACGTTCGCTTCTGCGGCGGTGTTGCCAGATTTTCTCCATTTTTCCTAATTACTTGCTGTAATAGCACATATTCTATTTCTTACTTCATCTGAAAAATACCAAGAAAAAAAGAACTTGGCAACGATGTAGCAGAAAAAAAGTTCTGCGCATGTGCAAGTGGTAGGTGATTGGTTCGCTATGGGGGGGTCATTTCAACTCAATATCGGATGTATCTATTGGCATTCTAGTATTTGTTATATTTCTGTGCATTTAAACTACTCGCATAGCCACCTATCGGCATAGTTATGAAAACAGAAGACAGATTAAAATACAAAAAACGTTTTGATTTTCCGTAAATATGCATATTTAGTTATTACCTATAACTTTTTACTGTTTTCATATTGAGTCGTATAAATTGTGATTCAGGTTTACGATGTTACATAACAGAGTAGTAAAAAGTGTGAATTTTATATTATCAACTAATAAACGGAATTTTTCAATCACTGTTTGGATTTTATTAACGTACGTTTTTACTAACCCCAGTGTTCATTTTTTACATTGATAATAATATCCGTTACATAAAAATAAAGCCAATAATTATTTCAAAATCAATGTCGTTTATTTACACAATAAAGTCTTTAGAGAAAAAATAATGAAACTCGTCGATTTTTATTTGTAAACGGGCGTTCCTTTAGATTTTCTTTTTATTCATAAATTCATCTGTGCGAGCGTGTGATGATTGACGTCATGGATGATAAAATATACCCCCATAAAAAGTAATCAAGAGGAGTTAATTTAAGCAACCTAGGTGGGGCCATTCTATTGATCCTTTTTGCCATTTATACGAGACCCTCATTTCTATTTAAAAAAATCATATAAGACGTCATCACGCTTACGTAAATGACGACGTCAGGAACAAATAGAAAACCTGAATGAATCCGCGTTTAAAAATAAAATCGACGGGATTGGGGATTTTTTCTAAATTACGATTTACGAAATAATATGAATTTTTTCTTTTCATTTAAACCATAATTATTACATTATTAACTTTATACTTATTTGTAAAAATTTTAATAAAATAAAAAGATAAATTTTAAAATATTAATTTTTTTAACAGAGCCACCCACATTAACCTCAGCGGCGACTTAATTACTATTATTAAAAACAGTATCTAATGTGCCTTAAATAATCAATTAAAATCAACAAATGAGTTGTTTTCTTCGATTATGTGCATGTTAAAATAATTATGTAAAAAACCTGTTTTATAATTTAAAAAGAATATTTATATATTTGTAATATCAGCCTGCAAGTAAAATTCTTAAGGGCTGAAACTGCGGCAATGAGGACCGCCAGCACAGAGGGACTACAAATAGCCCTCAACATACCACCTTTGAATCTCCTGATCAAAGATCGGGCCAGGAACACTGCATACAGATTAAAGTATCAGGGTGGGTAAAGGAGCAACGGGATTGGTCACACCAAGAACGAGGCCCTCCGCAAACACTCCATCACAATAAAATCGGACAAGATTCCGAAAAAGACCTTGATAGTAAAGACCTACAAAACAAAAATACCAACCAGAGAAGACTGGTTTAAGAAAACACCATTGACCAGCCCAGAAGTGAAACGATGGTACACTGACGGATCAGGGTACCAGGGACGCTACGGGGCAGGTGTTTGGAGCATCCTGCAACCACAGGTAAAGCATATCAATGGGAAAACACGCCTCGATCTTCCATGCCGAGGTGTATGCCATACTCAGGTGTGCCACGTACCTGACAGAAAACAGAGTGACCAACAGTGAGCTTGATATTCTCACTGACAGTCGCGCGGCTAATGAGTCCCTCGTGAGTTGCACCACAACATCAACGGTGGTGTGGGACTGCGTGCAGGCCCTCAGTGAGTTAGCGACCGCAAATAAGGTCACTCTTACATGGGTTCCTGGGCACACATGGATAAATGGCAATGAGGTAGCCGATGAACTGGCAAGAAATGGGACCCTGGTGGAACCAAGAAGCCAGTTGGTCGGAATGCCCATTGCCGAAGCGAAACAGGAGTTGAAACTAATCCTTGAGCAAGAACATATTGCTCAGTGGAATGCAAATACTGGCTGCAGAACATCAAGACAGTTGATGAAAAAACCTCTCCAGAAGAGGGCAGACGCACTCTAGACAATAAACCGGAGTAGGCTAAGCAGTACGCTTGGCATGCTCACTGGCCACGTCGCACTAAGGGCGCACCTCTTCAAACTTAAGTTGGCGGCTAAGAAAAACTGCAGACTATACGGCGAAAAGGAAGAAAGCAGCCTACCTGTGGTCGCGTGATAATGGATACAAGTTATCTAAATGAGACAGGACCATCAGAAATCCTGCTGTTTGCCAAAACCAGCAGACTGGAATTCTGATGCCCTGAAGACGCAGCGGTCATCACAATGGATCAAAGATCTAGGTGACATAGGTGCCTACACCAAAGGCCCAACCACAAAAAATGTAATGTAATATCAGCAACATGTGTAGATATTGCAAAATGTTGTCTTTCAATCTACCAACATTGAACAGCTCAAATAAGACCACATTTTGGAACCTTTGCCTCCATCATTTCACCAGATTGCTATCTGCATGCATAATCCTTTTTTCCCTACAATTGGAAATGGACTTCATTGGGCCATCATCTTCTTTAAAAAATATATAAAAAATAATTGAGTAAAATTTTAAACCAGAAAAGCCAACTGTTTTTGTTCATCACCAAGTAATTCCAACAAACTTTTTAAAAACTTTTTACTGATTTTAAATGTTATTCATTTACCTATAGCTTCTGGGTTTATCGTTCTAAATCCAACACAAAATCAATGTTTATTCAATGTATTTCTCTATTTTAATCTATATATTTACAGACACGAAATTATATTTCGCAAAAAAAAACTAAATCACATTTCTTCACCACCAAAATTCATTCCAATTGGAAGAGGTACTGCTCATCTCGTAACTATTTCTACTTTCTCTCTCATTTATATCATAACGCTAATCATCCTTTCTCTTTTTCGACGTCGATTTCAACAGAATTTCGTCCGTTAATGTCCTTTTCCGCTTTGTACCCAACTCGCTGGTTCTGGTTTCTCTTCTAAGTGAAAGATTATTATGATTTTCTGCCATTATGAGTATCTCAATTGGTTCGATACATTCTTGCTGCATTTGAACTGCCATATTGTATACTAAACTGTTGGTTCTGTTGTACATTATTGCATTGGTAAACATTAGCATCGTATCACGTTTAAATTCCAGTGTTGATCTGATTGTACCGTTTTCGATATTCTTTTTTAATGTCAGCAAATCCATGGGACGATATACTGTAGTGCTATAACCTAACAAACATAATTTTGTAATTGGAGCGTTATTAGTAGCAATTAATAGATCTAGCATAGCCTGTCACAATATTATAATTTTACCAAATATCAATATTATTACTTATGACTGAACGACAGTAGCTTGCAGATCTCAGGGCTGGTATAATGATGAAATAATAAAAATAAACCCTTAAAAAGTTAAAAAAAGGTCCGACTTTTTGATTTTCGTCAAGAATAAGCAGTATCACAATTAATGTCAAGTACTTACCTGGCGCCTGATCATCATTTATGGGTTTTAAAAAGACTGACGCATACTTATTCGTAGCTAGCCTATTGTAAACCAACATCACAGATTTCTTCCAATTTCTATACTCTCTATCGTCATCATAAAATGTGGAACTGGACGCAGGAGAGTTTGGAATTGAATCGGTTGGTGTCACAGGTGTTGAATATCTTCTCTTACTGCCTTTTGCACCTTCTTCCTCTTCTGTCCAAGGACTATTAGATCTTTCAGTTTCCAACTTTATTTTTGGTTTTGTGTCTTTTTTTTCTATATCTGTAGTGTTGTTATCAGAAAGGGTTTCTTCGGTCAGTTCCTGATCTTCCAATTGAGCCTTTTCTATTGACAGTAACATATGAAAGCCTAAAAAAAATAATAAATTATTTTGCTACTTGACAGTAGTGATGATTTTACTCTAAAAATTATTAAAATACCTTTTTCTTCCTTCTTCTTTGTTCTGGAATAATCTCTTTTAGCTTTTCCACTTTTATCAAATTTAACTTCCATATTAATCTCTTCAAACAATTCATCTGCAAAATCAGTCTTGGTTTCAACGTACTGTTCAACATCTTTTTTTACTTCCACAGTAGAATCTGAAGTTTCCGATGATTCCTCAAATGTAGTAACAATAGATGCTGTATCTTTACTTTCTGTAGGACTGTCTTCAATTTCAGTTTTACATTTATCTTCCATTTCTATTTTAACAGATTTTATTTCTTCCAAATGCTCAATTTCTACAGAATTTACGGTATCAGATTTTACTGTATCCTTAGAATCTATTTCTTCATCATCTGTGACAACAACTTCAACTATTTCTACAGATCCTGGTATGGGAGTGGGTTCTTGTTTTAATACTGGTTCTTGAGGCACATCTATAGGCAAATATTCTTGACTAAGATGAAGCTAAAAATTATAAATTATAAAAAAATATTTCATCTGTCTACCTATATATACATTAATAATTTTATTACTAAAAAAATGTACCTCCTTCAAGTCTAAGGATCCTCTCTCCTCTTTTTCTGCATTATAATCTAACTGAGTCTTGTTTTTGAGTTGAACATTTTCATTTTCTTTGACAAGAATATTAGCACTTTCTGTATAGGAATTATGTTGTTGATACTGTGGAACATATTGTTTATTTTCTTGTTTATTGATGTTAGAAACCTTGACAGAAGGTTCCAAATGAATTACTGGATCTTCTTGAAATTCAAAAGGGTCAACAATTGGTGCAGGAGGTACAAACTTTTCATCATTTTTATTTTCTTCATTTGCCTATAAAAAATGGATTAAAAGAAGTACTACATTTATTATAATTAACTATAATAACTGAAGACTATAAATAAAGGTATTGTAACCTCAACTTTGGACTGTTCCATATCTTGAAGATCATCATCATCATCATCAAAGTCATCTAATCCTAAATTAATATTAATGTCTCCATTGCCATCTAATTGTAAATGTTGTTCAGGATCAGCTACAATATCATGAGCATTTTCAATTATTTCTGATATGATATCATCAACCTCTTCTTTTTTTATTTCAGGCAAAGGACCATCTTGAACCAATATACTGTTAGCTAAATCATCTATTTTAATATTGGGAAATCGTGGGTCATCTAAGAGATCATTTGTTATTGGTGGTGGTACTTGTTGTGTTTGTTGTTGCGGTAATTGTACAACTTGTTCTTGGCTTTCCTGTCCTATTGCAGAACTAACAAGTTGCTGTAGACCTGGAGAAACCTGAAATAATCAAATGTTTATAGAACAACTTTTTTTTAAATATGTATTAAACAAACAAATTACTTAATCAGAAATATAGATCATTTTATTACCGTTACAGTAGGAGAGGAACTCAGTAAACTTGCTATCATGGGATTTGATGTAGTATTGGGAATTGATCTATTAGTAATAGCTGTGTGTAGTATGGGTGTGCTTTGCACTTGTGAAGGAGATTTTAATAAACTGGTAAGTAATGGAGATAAAGCAGGTTTCAATAATTCTTGAGTTTGTGGATAAGCTTGATGTTGGTGTTGTTGTTGTAGAGCAATTTCATCCATTTGTTCTTGTTCAATTAAACTGTCTAAAGGATCTGAATTCTTGCGCTTTTGACCACTTACAGCTTTTGTAGGTCTCCACACTTTCTCAATTTCCTGCTTACGTAATTCTCGTTCCTTTAACCTTTGTGCCTGCATCATAGTTTCTTGTTCTTTTTTGTTTTCTTCTTCTTCAATTTCATGACACCACTTATCAAGTTGTTCTTCTGAGACCTTACCTTAAATCAAATATTATTTATGAATACTTTAAGTCTCTACATTTATTATTGTTATATGTATATCTTTTACCTGACTGTAATAATATCATGTCCTCTTGAAGTTTTTGATACTCTGATTTTTCTTCAGTTAAAAGTTTTTTAAGCTCTGCTTGCCTCTCAGCAATTAATCTTTTCAATATACTCTCTGCCGGCGTTTCTCCACCAGATTCTACACTTTTTTTATTTTTTCTCTTAGGAGTTTCAACATTTCCCAACAGCATACCGTACTGAGCGGCACAATTTTTTTGATGGAACCAATCTGAAGGTCGATTCGGTTCACCAAAAGGTTTTAGGGCTCTCGAAACAGACATCCAGTTTTGATCACCGCTGCGACAAACTGCTGAAGCTAAACATAGTTGTTCTCTAATGGACCATTTATCCAATGGTTCCCTTTTTAACTGAAGACGCTCTTGAATTGATGTCATAGTTGAAACAAAAATTACGTGTCGTAAAATATACAGTAATCCGTACTTTACCTCGTAAAATCTTGAAACAAACGTGAAATATTTTTTTCAAAATGTTTGACAATTGACAGTATTTTTGTTTTTGACATTTAAACATTTTTTTCTACAATACTACCAATAGTAAAAATTAGCTGTTCCGTTATATAAATATGGAAAAAGTAAAATTTTATAATGTTTCAGATAGTTTGTTGTTTTTCAACACTACGATAAAATTTAATATTCATTTTTAATAATACACTTCTCATTTACAAATGTAACCTTGGCAGTTTTTCAATTTATAAGAATTTATAATTTCAATGTGAACTAAATATATAGATCATGCTTTCTTTAATTGTATGAAATTAAATACAATTTTAATAACTTATATACTTATATACTTATAAAAAAATATGTTGAAAATTTTTCTGCTGTTTGTCATTTAAAAATCTTTTTAAATCCAATTTTACCAACTGTCGTAGCTGGCTACAATTATATTTGTTTTTTTGTTCTCTGTAGTTTGATTTTGATCTTTAGTACTTTACATTTTAAAAATAATTTTTTTACTGATTAAATAAATTGCCTTAAATAAATTAGTTTTTATTTAGATAAAATTATCTTTGTGAATTTACTAAGAGAAATATTGAATTTCGCGCTATCGCATGCGCAATACTTTTGCGTTTGCCCTTGTGATCCCGTCCGTCCCCCTGTGTGCTCTTTGAGCGTTGTTGTGAATTCAATATGGCGAAAGCTAGTGTTGTGTCCGTTTACAAAAAGAAGTCTGAATGACGTGCTAATAATATAATTGTTGGAATAGATAAAGTGTGTTTTAAAAATATCGAGCATTTTGCTTTTGCTGACATTCAATTAATTTTATTTTATTGAATTTCATTGTTCGCAAAGGTTCTGTGTGTGTTAGCATTTGTATAAAATTACTACTTACACTTGCTTTCAAAGATTCTAATTTAGCTAGAGTAATTAGCGCAAAGTTTGATATTCAGGTTGGTAGTTTGTTTATACAACACATATCTAACTTAAAAGTTGTTTTTTACTTGTATGTTTGTTGACTCAATCATCTGACATAAATGTTATGTTTTTACTTTACATTATTATGACAAATTTTTGTATTTTTGATTACAGACGGAATGTGGGAAATTTGCCAGTATATCGTAAAGAAATAAAAGATTCCAATCATGACTGATACAAGACGAAGGGTAAAGTTATATGCATTAAATGCAGACAGACAGTGGGATGACAGAGGCACAGGTCATGTTTCTTCATCTTATGTTGACCGATTAAAGGGAATTTCTTTATTAGTGCGCGCGGAAAGTGATGGTTCTTTATTACTGGAATCCAAAATCCAACCTGATACTGCTTATCAAAAACAACAGGACACTTTAATAGTTTGGTCTGAGGGTGATAATTTTGATTTAGCTTTGAGTTTTCAAGAAAAACTAGGTTGTGATGAAATTTGGGAAAAAATTTGTCAGGTTCAGGGAAAAGATCCCTCTGTTGAAATCACACAGGACATTGTTGAAGAATCTGAAGATGAGAGATTTGATGATATGTCTGATTCTGCACCACCAGTTGAGTTACCAGGTTGTGAGCTTAGTCGTTTAGAAGATATAAGTGAGTTAATAAGCAGCTGTTTAAGTTCCCCAATGAGAAAAGAGAAATTAGCAGCTGCCATTGAAAGTGAAGGATATATAAGAAAACTTATTAATTTATTTCATATGTGTGAAGACCTAGAGAGTATGGAAGGATTGCATCATTTATATGACATATTTAAAAACATATTTTTGTTGAATAAAAATGTTCTTTTTGATGTGATGTTTAGTGATGAGTTAATATTTGACGTGGTGGGTTGTTTAGAGTATGATCCAGCATCTCCATCACCTAAAAGACATAGGGAATATTTGAAACAACAAGCTACATTTAGAGAAGCAATTCCTATAAAAAATGCAGAGCTGCTATCTAAAATTCACCAAACATTTCGAGTACAATACATTCAAGATGTTGTTTTGCCCACTCCTTCAGTTTTTGAGGAAAACATGCTTTCAACATTAAGCAGCTTTATATTTTTCAACAAAGTAGAAATAGTATCATTAGTTCAAGAAGATGAAAAGTTTTTAACAGAACTTTTCTCGATATTAACGGACTTGCACACACCTGATGTTAAAAGAAGAGATTTGGTATTGTTTTTAAAAGAATTTTGTAATTATTCCCAAAACTTACAACCTCAAGCTAAGGAGTCTTTTTACAAAACATTAACTTCACTTGGAATTTTACCAGCTCTTGAAATAACTCTTGCTATGGATGACCTTAAAACAAAGACTGCTTCCATTGATATACTTACCTATATTGTAGAATTTTCACCATCTGTAGTGAGGGAATATACCTTACAGCAAGCTAATAATACAGACGAGGTAAAATGTTTTTTTTTTTTTAATTCTATTGAATATATTTATAAGTAGTTACACATTAGATTATAATTAAAAATTAAGAGTACACCAACAGCTACATTTGCAAGTTTTACTGAAAACCCGATCTCTTGCAACAACAAAAAAATACCACCGAGATAAATATAAATGAAAAATAAAACAAAATTTGTAAAAATTAAATAATGACTAATTATGTAATTGGATCAGCTAATTTTTAATACTGATGCATATCATTATTTGCCATTACCAAAGAAATAATAACAATTTTGATTGCCTACAAACATTACTTTTAAATCTTTTACTTGGTCTTTTTTTTCATAACTCCCAATTACTGAAAAAAATTATTTTTCTTTATGTAAGTATTTGGGTATTTTTTTAATTAAGTACTTTGCGATTGATTTATATTTATGAATTTTAATTAATGGATAAATATTTTGTTAATTTTAGCAAAAATCTGTTAATAATTATTTTTTTATGCATTGGATTAAAATAAACATTAAGAAATAATAACCACACATATTATATAACATAGAAGATATAAATATTATGAAGCATTATTTGTTTACTTTTGTTAACTTACAATTTTTATCGTTTATTTGAGGAATATACATTTGTAGAAGTTATATAAGTCAATTAATAATTTTTTTATTAAATTTATGAAACATCTTAAGTACTTACCTACATTTAATATAAATGTTTTTGACACTATTTAAAAAGTTACATTTGAGCAGGATTTGATATAAATAAGTCTGATATTTTGTTTTCATAAAAAATTTGTTCTAGGACCAAATGCTTCTCAACATTATTATTGAACAAGTGATTTGTGATAATGATCCAGAATTAGGTGGTGCTGTTCAGTTAATGGGAGTTTTAAGAATACTCTTAGACCCTGAAAATATGCTTGCTTCTGTAAATAAATCTGAGAAGACAGATTTTCTAAATTTTTTTTACAAACATAGTGTCCACATCTTAATTGGTAAGTAGTAATTTAATCACATAGTCATGTGGTTGATATAATCGAGAATGGTAAATCTGAAAAAAAAAACTGAAAATGATTTACAAATTTCATTAAATATATTAATTATTAAAAAATAAAAACTTTTTTAATCAATTTTTTACAAATTTATGAGAATTCATTGGAAATATTTCTTGCAAAACATCTTATCTAAATTATAAAACACATTAGCTAATTATATATTGATGAGAGTCAACTTAATGGTTGTAATTTAGTTGTTTATTTTAAAATTTTAACTACCTGATTTTGGTTTTAAGGTAACCATATTTAGATATTAGTGTTTAATCAAACAAAGAATTAAAGTTTTTTATAAATAATTGTTTGTAATTACAATGATGATGATTTCATTAGCCTAAATTTATTAAATGACTTAATTTTCTATACTTAAGTTTATTACTTGTTTACAGCACCCCTTTTAGAGAATACTGTTAATGACAAACCTCAGAAAGAAGACTACAGAAGTGTACAACTACTAGGGCTAATTCTGGAACTTCTGTCATTCTGTGTTGAACATCACACATACCATATAAAAAATTGCATTCTGAACAAAGATTTATTACGTCGCATACTAGTCCTGATGAAATCGAGACACAAATTCCTCGTACTTTGTGCCTTACGATTCATGCGTAAACTTATAGCTCTAAAAGACGAATTTTACAATCGGTATATTATAAAAGGCAACTTGTTTACTCCGGTAGTTGATGCCTTTGTAAGAAATAACGGTAGATACAACTTACTTGATTCTGCCATTATAGAGATGTTCGAATTTATTAAAGTGGAAGACATTAAGACGTTATGTTCTCATGTCGTAGAGAACTATGCCAAATGTCTAGATGACGTTTGCTATGTACAAACATTCAAATCGCTTAAGTTGAGGTATGATCAACATCAGGATAAAATTAAAGATAGAGAAAGGAACAGTTTGGATGGGTGAGTAAATTTTAACGGATATCTTACAAAACCTTAAAAACATTTGTCAACAGTTCTAATTTTATACAAATTGATTTATTTTTGCTCTGCTTAGTGTACCTTCAATATTGAGAAACAGCCGTTATCGCAGGGACCAAAGGCAGATGGACGAAGAGGAGGAGATGTGGTTTAACGATGACGACGATTTCGAAGATAGCGAGACTGTTCTTTCTGCTCCCGCCGATATGATTACAAAAAAACTTGATACCGATTTGGACAGCATCGGTAAAATCATAGAGAAAAAGCAGCAACAGCAGCAGCAGCAGCAGCAACCAGAGGTAAACGGTCCGAAAATAAACAACAATTCATCGCCGAAAACAGCCGTCCATAATAATAATACGAGTGCGGCCGGACAAACTGCAGCAAGTCCAATAACGTCTAGTGAAACCAAGACGCAAATTATCAAAAGGGTAAGTTTGCATTATTTTCTAACATAACAGAAAAATATCCCAGAAAGAATCAAGAGTATTATAATTGTTGTTAAGTGTTGATTAAAATATTTTATATGCTCAGTATATTGTTAAAGTTGTGTGAATATAAATTGAAAAGAAAAAAGTTGGAAATATTTACTTAAGTATTTTCAGATTCTAGATGTTTTTTAAATGATGTACTACCAGTTCCCATTTACCAATATCTATTTTAAAAATAGGTAGTTTTCCTAGTTATGCAATGAGATTTTTATTTGATGTCCTAGCCACTTGGGTCCGTTTATTAAAAACAATTATTCCACAATTTATTACTTTACGTTTATTGCAACACAAAATACACCACTGTATATTACAATGTATATCCCATTGAACTGTTCGTCAAATGAAAACTGTCTCTTTTCGCATCTCGACCAGCATTAAATACTCCTGCCTCCGTCTCTGGATCTATCAAGCAATTTCTTAAAAATGTCGGGAATGTTTCTAGACATTGTCGTTGGAATCGCAGCGGCTCATGGATTCGAGAAACAACTAAAACAAAGCAGAGCCGGTTCGGTCCATTCTCGTAACAATATTATGTTAACCTGGGTTTTTTTGCTAAAAATAGTAAACAAATTTTAGTAAGAAAAATCTTTCATCTTATTAATGATTAATAATCACCAGATCAGTTATTTAACAAAAACATTGTAGAACTAATTTATATGATAAAACAGATCTGCTTTAGTTAGCGAATGTAGGGAGAAGCTTGGACTCCTGGCCAGACACAACAGGGTGACATTACTTTGGAGACTTGGACACGCAGGGTTTGAAGGGAAAGAAAGGGCGGATGAACTAGCACGAGAGGGGTCGTCACAGACACTCTATGGGCCAGGACCCGCAGTTGGAGTAGCAGAATGCTACGTTAAAGCGAAAATCCGCTCATATCAGGACAGGGAGCACAGGAAGCTGTGGAGAGACGAACCCAAGGCACGTAGGCCCACAGCTTCTTGGGGAGACCTGACAAGAAAATAGCCCATCAACTGATGGGACTAAACAGGGGACAACTAGGGATGGTAGTGGGTCTGATTACAGGGCACTGCTGGCTTAGGGGTCACTTGAAAACATTGGGCCTCGCCACAGCTGTGATGAGGTGTGATGAGGGGGCCACAGAAACGTTAGAACATGTACTGTGCGGTTGCACGGGACTAGCCTGGCTGAGGTATAAATTCTTCGGAGTGCAATTTTGCGAACCGGAGGAAGTTACGGAGATTCCCATGAGCGCATTAGCTCTCTACATAGAGAGCACGAAGCTCATAGAGAGAGAATAAAGGGAGGAACGGCAAAATGGACTCAAAGTCTAATTTTCCACGACCGCACCCTCAACCATATAAAATAAAAATAAATGATAATATAATTTTTACACGCTTTATATTAGCTTGACTTGTATCTATCTATGTAACGGAAACGATTTTCACCCACTTAAAAACATCGGATCGACTTGAAACTTTGTATACTTTTAAAGGACCGATGACATACAATAATTTCTTAAAATAATTTCTTAAAAGATTCTGGCCAGTATCATTAGTATATTAAAAAAAAAAACCCGAACTAAAAAATGAAAAATATATAATAGTTTAAAAAAACTAAAACAACACGCTTTATAAGAAAACCACCAAACTAAAAAATAATTTTACAATCAAAAGCATCAATTAATATATTTGATAATGAACAGATATTGGTAAAAGTAAAGTCTCCAAGAAGAAAACATAAACATCATAAAAAGCACCCCACGCTTTTGATTGTAAAATTATTTTTTATAAATTATTATTATTATATATTTTTTAGTTCGATGGTTTTCTTATGAAGTGTGTTGTCTTAGTTTTTTTAAACTATTATTTATTTCTCACGAGTTTCTTAAAAAAATTTAAATGTTATTAAAAAAAAACCTTTAAAATTATTACATTAAAAAAAATGCGAAAAAAAAATGTTGTTACATAAATTAATGTTTATTAAATGAAATATTAATGAACACATCTTTAAATTGTTTATAAAGGTTTTAATGTGTTTGATAAACTTTTAGAGTTTGGTGGACTACGAAGGTGGAGATTCGGACGAAGAGGACGAGGAGGGTGAAGTGACAAAAAGGCCGAGACTGTCATAGTCGAGTACACGATCTGCAGGTAAGTGCGTTACAGACACTGGTAACGTACAGCAAAGTGTGATCTCATAGTGAATTGTGTGAAAAACACGAACGGTCAATTAAACTAACGCAACCAGTCAGTGGCAAAAACTGCAGCTGTAAAAATGGCATTAAAAAATGTGACTTTCGCGTTGTGTTATTCATATCTTACAAATTGTTCTTTTTCTATTGTAGAAAATACAATTTTTTAAGATCTTACTTTATATAGAAGACTACATTTCTGAAAGCACAACTTTTTTAACTTCCGATTGTATAAAAAGAAACATTCAGTTATCGTATTATGCAACAAACTTGATGTTTCTGTAATTTATTACTTAAAAATACACACAAAACAAGAGATTTAATTCCATGTATATGAATTTTTAGAGTTTTTTAAACAGATAACAAGTCTATTTATATATGAAAATATATTTAAAAAAAATTCTTTCTCCTAAAATGATTCAAGATAGTAGAAAAGGGCATATGATATGCAGTTGTAAATAATTTTATGGTGTATGCTTAGATTATCTCTAAAATTACCGTTTTTATTTCAATTATGAACATCACTTTGTACATTTTGTGACTTCTCAAAGAAAAGGCATCCTTATTACCAAATACATTTGAAGAAATAACTTTTTTAAATTAATTATAACTATGTATATACATACATATATAGTTAATAAAAATAATAAGCTTGGTTGTGATAGTCTCAAGTTTGTAACTATAGTATTGAAAATTATTAAGTTAGACAATAAATAAGTAAGTATTATTAGAAATTGAGTGAAAACATCAAAGTTGTAAGTATTTATTTAAAATGCATCTCTAAAACGAATATTTCTGCAGCCAAGCGAGAATTTAAAATTATTTTAAAAAAAAAATTAAAAATTGTTTTCAAAAAATCGGTCGTAGAAATTTTTTTTCCGTTTTTACAGATTTTTCGTCTATACGACCATCTTAGTGGATAAAAGTGATAAACATTTCGTCGACAAAGCTGAAGATGATCAACCATGTAAATATAGCTGAATGGTCTGAAAAAAAAATGTTAAAATACGTGAATCTCACTTTTAATTCTACGACCTACTTTTACAAAACGATGTACAAATGAATTTAAAATACGTCCGAATTCTTCTACATTTGTAGTTGAGGTAGTATTTTTTTTATGTAAATTTCAATGAAATATTGATCCTGACAGAATATTGTAATGTAAATGAGTTTTGTCCAAAAATCAAGAGTAATTTTCGTGGTGTACATTTTATTTATTTAACAATTATTACTAAAATTGAACTTTTTGAGAGTGAAAGGAAAAAAAGACACTTCACTATGCATGTTTTTATTTAATTATATAAATAATTTTAGGATACGCCAGTTAAATAATATTACAAAACGAAATGAAAAAAATTATTTTGAAAATTGTCAAACAAATTTTTATTCATTGAAAGTTTACATTTTTTTTAAATGTATACGATTTTAATAGATATTGGAAAATTCGATGTGTAATTAGAGTTTTATGATACAACAAAATATTGTTGGTAATATTCAACAAAGAACATTTGTTTGGGAAGTCACACGGTCACAGATCATTGAATATTAAAACCCCAACGTAAAAAACATGTTTAAATTCAATTTTGTCAATTAAAAGATTCGCGAATATCGTAGTAAATGAATAAATTTGTGGCAAACGTAAAACATTTTATTTCTAAATCCAAGAACCTACGATTATAACAGAAAAAAACTTGTGTGTTTTTAAAACAAATCAATGATAATCTGCCAAAAAGTACTTTTCTTTTTTCTAACTGATTTGTTGTCACCGATATATTGCTACTATAAAGTTTATTAAAACTTAATTTATTTAAAATATAATGTACACTTCTAATATGAAACACATTTATTTATCCGAATTGTTCGGTGCATTCATGACTATGAGTTTAAATATCTCTATTTATCATCTGATTTCGGCGGCTCTCCTTTTATATAATTAGTTATTTCTCATTATCTATCTTCTTCCAGTTGGTTCTCATAGTTCCTATTTACGTTCTTGATCATGCGAGAACGTTCGTGTCGGATGATCGAAAGATATAGAGTCAGAGCGGCGTCCCTTTGAAAAATAGGACTCTTATGAGCCACATATATAAATTATCAGGAAGACATGATAATTTCGGGAGGGGCCGGATCGGATATACCCAAATTGAGAAATGGCTCGTACGACACTAACAAATGGAAAATCCACCATATAAAGTGTCTCTACTTAAGTTCGCAGTGTAATTAAAACAATTTTATTATTACAAATTGTGAAAGGCTTTCGCGGCCATCGTTTAGTGGTGAATGGATTTTCGGGTTTATAGGCCGTCGTAGGTCTGAGTTAATTCTCGACGTATCGCCATCGCTACTGGATGGCATCTTCAGGAGATGTAATTTTGTCGGCTTTTTAAGGCTGACGGTTTGTGACATTTGTATGCTACGATCGCAGGTTATATACGTTTTGGTGGGCGGGGCATATTTCAGGGCTGTTCAGGAATTGGTCACGTTCCGGAAAAACATTCTTCTTATGTTTGTAAGGAAGCAGCGTTGTATTTTTAAGTACAGGTATTCATGTTGGATGATTTTAAGTGTTTCCTCAGATCCATTAAAGTTCTGCTGGTGCTTATGTATTTCAATCGCTTTCCTATAGAGCTTTGGGTAATATGTAGATGTGGTGCACCGCGACGGCAGATTTTTCTGTATGTCTAAAACGACAGTTGGTTTTGTGTTCTTTGCCCCTTGTGTTAATAAAACGTTTAGTTGTTCCAATGTAAACACTTCCACAAGTGCATGAAATACGATAAATATGACTCGCTCTTAAAACGTATATAACCTGCGATTGTAACATACAAATGTCACAAACCTTCAGCCTTAAAAAGCCGACAAAATTACATCTCCCGAAGATGCCATCCAGTAGCGATGGCGATACGTCGAGAATTAACTCAGACCTACGACGATCTTTGAACCCAAAAAACCATTCACCATTTTTATTATTAATTTTATAAAAAAGTTATTCTTCAAAAAAAATTCTACATGGTTTAAAACCTAAAATACAACCATCAGATATCAAGTCCTTTTAGTCTGTTAAAAAATCTGAATTTTATCCAAAAGTAAAATACTTTTTTTTGACAATATCGAAAACTGTTACCAGAAAAATTTATTTGGAATTTTAAAAAAAAAATGTTTATACACAGTTATATCTCTTTATTCAATAACAAAATTGACAATCGTTTACTTTTCTTAACTTCTGTGCTGCGGCATTTTGATGGGGTTCATTACAGTGGAAGAATTAATGAATGGTATTTTACATAGAAAAGTTTTTTTTTGTAATTAATGTTATAAACTTATTGTGTAATCATCTAATATTAGTACATTATTCGAGTCGATAATTGTAACATAAATAATTTTGTTATGTAGTTATTTTAATACATTATTAAAATCCTGCAACTTAAAAGTCAAGAAAAGTAAAGATTCTCAATTTTTTTTAATAAAGAGATAACTGTTTATAAGAAATTAGTTTACAATTCTAAATAAACAGTTGGGTAAAATTCATAATCTTTTACAGACCTTGTATATCACTGGAAAAGTTTGATAAATGATGATTGCTTTTAATGTTTTACATATGCTGCCAACTTAAGTAGACACACTGTATATCGCTGACCTGTTTATGAATAAAAAGAGTTGTTTCGTCTCATTAAGACGATATGATGTTAGTTTTATAATAATAATAATATTCTTTAATTCATGTTCCTCAATGACTCGTAACCGTCATTATATCACAGATTAACTACGCACAAATGCGAAACCCGGCGAAAGATCAAAGGATTTTCTGATTTATGTATGGGCGTTTAAATGGGTCTGATTGCATTATTGCCACTATCGTTGCTCAAATTTAATAACGTTTCTGAGTGCTCGAGGCTTTCTCCTTCAACTTTCGCATCTGTCTGTCCGTAATATGTGCTTGTATCAAAGAATTTTTGTCACTTTATTTAAAACCAAATGGGTGGTCGATTAAGGGAATGTTGGTTTAACTACATAAAAATAGAAATTCGACAAAGTTTTATAATTATCTTTAGTATGGTTAATACAAAACCAAATCCGATGTAAGTTATTCAATTTGATAGCGTCACAGCTACACACCGTTGCCAAATTGTCAGAATTATAGGAGAATCTAGAAATTTTAAGTTATGTTTTCACTTGAAAATATGATACTTACTATTTTTTTGTCAACAACAACAATTTTTTAAGAAAAATACACAATAAGTTCAACATTAAACGAATGGCTTGTGAATATAACCAAAACACATCAAAAGATACTAATTAAAGCGGTAACAAAGCATTTTAATCAACATGGCCGCCAACAGCGTATGTTTTGAGTCGTATGGAAATGTGTCATGGGCGCACGGAAATTCATTTTATAGTTTTTGAATATCATGTTTTTACGGTTATATGGGTACTGACCTAAACCAGTTTCGTTATGTTATATCATCCTATTTTTAAAGAATAGTGCAGCTGTGTAAACTGTTGTGGAACGATCTGTACAAAGTACCTAGTGTAAATAATTTATTCTGCAAAAATTTGCGCACGCCGATAGACTTCAACCAAACTGAATATTTCAATAGGTGGTATCACTGTTTTGAAACATCTACGTCATCGATGACGTGCATTGTATTCACTATAGTAGTACATTGAACCTACATATTTAAAATGTGTAGAAGGTTGTAATTTTTAACCAATGTTATTCGGTTAATTATTGTTAACAAAGAAATAAATAATTGGTCCAAAAATTCTCCTTTAAGTTTCTTGTTTACATAAATTCAGTTGAGTATATTTTATCTGTTATGTAAAATAAAAGTAATGTAAACGAGGCAAAATGTCGGCTTTCTCAAGCAAGTCGCCCAGATGTTTCTAATTGACATTAAAATGGTAAAAGAGAATAAGGAATGTTAATACAAATTGTTCATAACTGTGAGATTCTAAGCATCGTGAAATTAAACTAGACTAAGTTATATCTAGCGGTAGATAGCATTTAGTATCGAATATATCGTCTAAAAAAATGTGTAGTGTCATTGGAGTGCTTAGAGTTGTTCAATACTTCATACTGTTTTTAATGTAGATATAACAACTGATATTAAAATCATTCTTATTATTCTGGAACTGAAACCGTCACACGAGATCGCCGAGTATATTCTATCAAACGCGTTAGGTATATATTTTCTTAACCTTCGATAAATTTCACTTCGAACGCGGCAGTATGAAGTATAAAATTAGACTAAAATATTTTTAATTTTCTCTCTTATTTTGTATTTAATGTGATCAATAAATTTATCTTATTTTGTCCTATATTTATTTATCTATTGGATGTTGTAACGCAATAAAACAAACAATAATTTTATGAATATTTTGGCGCATTTGTTTGTGAGTTTTAATTGTGCAAATGGTATATTTTGAAGGATTTTTAATGTTTTATTTATTACTTTGGGGAGTTTAGTTTTTTTTAATTTATATGAGGTTATTAACGTTTTTTGTTGAAACCTCGTATAAATTTTTTACAAACTCTTGTCTGTATTTTCTTTCCTTGTTATATTTTAGTTTCTTTGATAAGAATATTAAAAAAATTCATTTCTTACATTCAAACCCTGTCATTTTTCAGCAGAAAGAAAATTGCTTAAAATTTCTATTTGCATTTTTAGTACAAGTAAAAAATTTCATTTTTTTCATTTAATATTGTGCTTATTGAAGAATACCGAGTATAACATAACACCAAATTTGCATTACCGAGGTATGTATGCGGAAACCGATTTTATTTAAAAAATAATATTTTTTAAATATGTTTAAAGTCCTCTCATTAAAAAATATTATTAAATATTGAAAAAATGTACAGGGTATTTCATTTAATTTACCCAAAGCTTCTGACAGTTAAATTACTAAATCCAACCTTTTGTTTTTAATTGGTCAGCTAATAAGCGTGAGAAATAGACGAATATTTTGACCACTTAAACATATTATGCATATTAAAACAAAATGTATGAAAACTATCCCGTTGTTCATAATTTACCTTTTGGAAAAATATTAAAACACAACAGGAATATCAAAACACAAATATTGAAAATCAACATTCCCATTGGCACCGCTACGTTAAGCATCACTTTTGAAATACTGAAATATTTAAAATTAAGTCGCCATTCAATTTAATTGCTTTATTTTTATTTCTTTGTTGAAGGTAAATAAAATTACAACTAAATAAATATCAACCATTGATTATTTTGTGTGTCTATTGACAACAAAATTTCTTTAAAACTTTATCATGATCAGATGAAATTTGAACGCAATACATTTAAATTACACTTGTCAACACGAAATTTGAACTTTAAAGTATAATATTTTGATAGTTTAGATCATAATTAGACGAGAAAAAAATATATGGCATGAAAAAGTTTGCTTTTGCAACTAGAAGACCGTTTGAACGATATTTTTCAAAATCTGTGATTTTAATTTTTATTTGAAGATGAAACCATACAAATAAATATGTTTATTATTTTTATTAAATTTACTATCAAAATAGCTTACAAAAAAGTGGAAAATAAATTAAAAGTGGACGGTTTTTCTTTTTTTTATGTTCACAAATACTTTCTCTCAGTAAACCCCAAATATAGTCTCCCGTCATACTTTCATTGTATTGACCTTGATAACGTTGTTCGAAGTCCATAATGTCCTGATAAAAACGTTCTCCTTGCTCTTATGAATAGGCTCCCATGTTGTTTTTAAATTTATCTAAATGTGCATGCAGCATATGTACTTTTAATGAACCTGCACCCCATGACCTGGAAGTTTTTTAACATATCTTTAACTTTATTTTTGGTAATTTTCAGCTTTATTATTTCCTAAAAAACCAGAAACTACAGCTTGAAAACTGTTCCAACTTACTTTTTGAGTGCGCAACTCCGGATTTTTTATCGGCAAAATTTTTTCTAATTTGCGGAACAACAAAAACTCCAGTTTTAACCTTTGCTTCTGATAACTTTGGAAGTACTCAAAAGCTTCTGAATTTTTATCCTGTTTTTTAATGAATTCTTTCAGCAACCCTAACTTAATGTGCAAAGGCGGCATTAACACTTTTTCCGCTTCAACAATCGACTCAAATTTCACGTTTTGTTTTCCGACACAAAATTCTGTTCTTACAGGCCATGATCGTTGAACATAGTGCTTAGCATCCGCTCTGCTGTCTCATAAGCACAGATAGCACGGATACTTTATATATCCGCCCTGTAGTCCCATTAAAAATCCCACCATTTTAAAATCTCCAATCAGCTGCAAATTATGTTCGTGATACTTTACATGTTCGAGTAAGATTTTAACACTTTCATAATTTTCTTTTAGGTGTACCGAGTGAGCGATTGGAAGAGATAGGAATTTATTTCCGTTATGTAACACAGCTTTCAAGCTTTTTGTAGAGCTGTCCATGAATAAACGCCATTCGCTAGGAACGCAGGGTTTCCCAATTTCTTTGAACATACCTTTTATATCGTTACAAAAACAAAGTCCATCTTCTTTTGCGAAAAATGTTGAGAATCTTTTATGCCGAGTTCGCTAATCTGTGATATTGATATCAACAAGCAAATTCCTCTGTTTTAAGCGAGAGCCCGAAAGCTCTTCTTTATTTTTCGGCAAATTTAAATCTCTTATCTAGTCGTTAAAATCTTCTGAAGTAATAAGATGGTGTTTTGGTGTAGGTACATATTCCCTATCTAAATTACTCTTATTAGAACTAAGAGATGAGCTACTTTTCTGAGATTCTTGGTGTTGCAAATTTCATAGACCTTTTTTCACATTGATACCAACCTAAAATAATTAAATAAAAATTAATATGTTTATTATATTTGATTCGCTACTTAAAAACTGTTCAACATTCCAAACATCTTTTACAGTTGGCACAAGCGACATGTGGAGCCCACGGCTTGTCTTGATTCCGAACAGGGCAGACAAAATATGCTTCGTAGGCTTCACAGAGATTCATAAAAAAATTCGAGAATCAGTATTGTTACAATAACACTATTAGAAAAGCAAACTTTATGTCAAAAAAGGGTATTTTCTTTTCGTTTTTGTGAATAATTAACCGAAAAATCATAAAATAAACTTCAGGACAAAAAACGATAATTTTTTTGTAGAGCCGTGTTATTTTATTTTTATGGGATTACCACTAACATATATAAAAATATCGCAAACGTTATGGACAAATCTCGTTACTTGAAATTTTTGCACTGAAAACAATACCTATTAGGTTTACCCATTTTTTTTTAAACCCTTAAATCCTATTTGACATTCGTTTGGGTATAATTTACACTTCTAGGCATCCCAAACACAAAACTTTTTAAACCGAGATAATGATGTATTTATTTTCTTGTTTTATTTTTACCAGAACTTGGGAATGACGTCTACTGTACAATAGACAATTTCTGTGAATAAATTTAGTTGCAACTATAGTAAGTTTCCAACTTTGTCAAGAGCAGACAAAACAATGAATAACCATGGATTTTATTTACATTTGACGGTTTACATGAATCATGTGAGAATTTAAAAAAAACCTTTGTAAAGCACTATAGTACATCTGTTTCTGCAGTATTTTAAATTGAAGTATCTGCTACATATAAGAGGTGTAAATCAGAATGTGATCAATGGGCCAATAAAAAATTTTGTTTTTGGTACCTAGTGTAATTTCAAAGGAAGTGTGTATAATGTGGTAATTTTAACAGTTTTTTTATTCGTTAAATGTAAAATTTAACAATCTGATCTCTTCTAAGTTCAGGTAGGTATATTTTATGTATTGTCTCTATATAACTGAGAACATGGAGGATGTAAAGTTTTCAAAAATAATTATCCCGCGCAATGCTTTATATGACTGTTTCCACAAAAAAATTATTAAATTTCTCAAGCTTTTTTTAACACATTTAAGGACAGTATGTCACCAAGTTTAACAAATAATCCCTCGATTACTTTTTTTAAAAATAAATAGGTACGTTCTTATCTCTGTTTGTCTGACTTGAAAAATTGCTTTCTTGTTTGTTACGAAAATGGCAGCAGTGGCATCATAGTATTTTTTATACAAGGTCGATAAGTTTTTAAGCAACAGACGAAAAAGTCATTTTCTAATATTCATTTTTATGTAATAAATTAATGTTTTAAATAATTGTAAAATACAAATTGTAATCATTATAATTATATTTAGGTAATAAATAATAAGTAAAAATAAATTTTTGTTTACTAAATTACAAGAACATATTAACCTATTCTCCAAACCTTAATTTACATGAATCCAAAATAAATAACTACCCTATTTTGTAAAATCAATTAGGGTTCCGATGAAGAAAGCATTCAAGTTTTCTCCTGTAACAAAGCTGTTCGACGTCGCCTCACACATTATGACATATAGAATAATAAGTGAACATTTTAATTTTCAATATGTCTAACCACAAGATTTTTGAGTGTCCCTTGCACCTAGAAAGTACTAAAAGGCTATTCGATGAATTATATAAATATAAACTTACTCTGCCAGCCAATTTAAACTGTATAATTTTTAGTAATAATATAAATGTTTTTTATTCATTATATCAACACATAATAAGATGTAAAATGTAATTGTAACTAACAAAAAATTGTAAGCAATTGCGCTAAATTATACGAATTATGTAAGTGTGTTGACGAAAAATAATTTAAAAATATAAAAATAAACACACATAACTAACATAAATTACACGAATTAAATTTTTTTATGTGAGTATATATATATAAGTGTAAGTACATAATATGTATAAATAAAACAAAAACTGAGCATTAGTAAATTAAGGAAAAAAAAAGTCGCGCTAATTGATCCCTACCAAAGCCATGTAACCATTTAATCAAAAAAAAAATAATATGTTTAACTAGTCCTAGAACTTACTTATTATGGTAATTAAATTATTAAATGTAGAACAGCTTATTCTAGCCATTAAAATAAAAAAACAAAGCGTGTAGTGTCATTGGACACCCGCGATAGGAACGAAGTTTCTTACGCTATTCGAAGAATATGTTTTTTTTTTTTTTTATAAATTTTAAACAAGGTATTTTGCAAAAAAAAAAATCCCTTATAAATATTATCTTATGAGGTTCAATAAATTTACAATTATTTATAAACTTATGAATTAATGATATAAAAAATGGTTGTTAACATAAAATAATACTAATGAAATCTAACGATGTGTATTCTATCATAAAAATTATAGGCTTGCCTTGCTTGCTTGTCTTCCGAATTAGATTTTTTATTTAAATAAAAAGTTTTTCAGTTCATTAAGATTCGCAGTTTAATCATACGGATCTTTTTTTATTAAAGAATTAATAACTCGAAAACTATTGATTGCAGAAAATCTAGATTGGTCTTATTTTTTTCTTCCTAAGAATATCTAAAAATTATATGCACCATGTACGACGACCTCCAATGCGTTGTTTTCGAGTTATTTAATAATAAATGTGCTGTGCGAGTAGTCGGATTTCTTTCTCTCTCCCTCTCTCTGCAGGCAGTAAGTGTAGAGGAAGAGACTAATGCATTCTTGTTAAGTACAGTTTTTGCTGGCTAGCCCCGGTCTCCGCAACTTCGTTTCAAACAAATACAGTGACTAACAAATTTTTTTATCATTTTTGCTGGTCAACTATTTTTACACAAAGTTCAGAAGTAATTTTTTCTAGATTCATTTTACTGTTTGTTTACAGTTGTTACTATGGTAATTGAATGTATACAAAGAGAGAAACGATAAAATTATCCATTGTTTTTACTTACTAAATTATTTTTCGAGCTGTATAGACTAGTAACCCACATAAACGATTTAAAAATTGGAGGACACACGTTTTCGAAAAATTCGTCCTCGATCATGGAAGAAGACAATGCTTGGGTATTTGATTCGCTGGTGACTTTCCTGAATGGGCCAATATGGAATGCACCATTACAGAGCTTTATTGAAGAAAAATCGTTAAGTAAGTACCTACAATGTATTTAATAAATATTTGTTATGGTTAACTATTTCAAAACTTAATGCTAGTCATTTAAAAGCTCGTTCTATTTTCTTTTAATTATTGTAAAAGGAAAAAATTTTTAAAGCTTGATAAAAAGATAAATGCTTTTTTAGTTTTTGAACCAAATGCAGAGGAAAACGAAGAGCACAAAAAAATTTTCGACGAATTTAAAAACTTGGTAAGTATATATACATACATATAGTCACGCCTTTTTCCCGTAGGGGTAGACAGAGACAACTTCCGCTACGGTTCTTACACACATCTTTCATCAGCACTCTCATACATGCTCGTCGGTTGTTGGGACTCTTAACCTGGCCTTTTTTCAAAACAATGTTGATCTGATCCAGATTCGTTCACCGAGGTCAATATTTACCGACTTCCGCCCATTCAACTCTCCTTATAAATCTATTTCGTCAATCTTCTTTCATCCATCCGCTCTACGTGTCCAAATCATCTGTGCATTCCTTTATCTTTCTTTGTTACCATATTTTCTTTCACACCACAGCGTTTTCTTATCTCACTATTCTTTACTTAATCTATCAGTCACTCTGGCTATACTTCTCTGCAGCATGGATCTTACTTTCATACTTTTTCTGCCAAACTCAACATTAACTACTATACATCAGTGTAGAGACCAGCACTCCTTTATGCACAGCCAGTTGTGTCTTTTTTGGCACGTTCTGGCTGCTCATAAAGTTATGCAGTGCCCCATTAATTTGTAAGAGTATATTTAATGAAGCAGTTTGATTTATAAATTATAGGTCGACTTTATGCTTGGAAATTTTATGGAAGATATCGGCATCACTGCGGAACAATTTGAAAACGCCTGCAAAGAAAGCAAAAAATACAAAGTCGCTTTTGATACTGTAAGTACCTAAACAGCTTTAATCTTAAAATTAATTCGTGTGTATCTCTGAATTGAGGTCGACTGATGTGTGACAAATTAATTTATATTTACAGTACCGTGCTGGGACCTAATATAGTACCCCTACAAATCAAAAGTACCTAATTAAATAAAAAAGGTTTTGCGTTTCAGAGACACCTGACAAAAGCGATAACTTCAAATGATTTGCGTAGAAACTATTAAATATTGAACGAACGTATTTAACGTAACAAATATTATTATTAGTGACTTATTAATGAATTATTTTCAACAAACATGACGTCACAAATATAATTTTTTATATAATCTTGGACGTTTGAAGTAAGAGTGTGTAGTGGCTGAATGGTACAGCTATCTGATTACCACTTCAGTGAATTCAGGTTCAAATCCCCGAGAATCCAATTTTTTTTTAAAATATTAAAATTTCGTTACGCTTTTGGGAACGCGACCACGCGTCCGAAAAGTTCACAGCGTGCCATAAGAAGTTATCACTTCGAAAAAATTTTAATTGAATAGTAACATTTTTAATTTTTTGCAAGTATGTTTTTTTTTCGATATTCAATCGCCTTATTTAGTGCTGATTTCAGAATTCTTTCGAGCAAGTATGGGCCGCTAATGATTACGATATGTTTAAAAAAATGATGGCACAGAGAAACGTAGAATTACAATTGCAAGCATTGGAATTGATTGAGCAAAAGTATGGAATCACTCCGCAGTCGTTCGTGCCCGGTATAAACGAACACGTTGACACTGTACGAGAAATACCTGTGATCATCGAAAAATCTGAGTTGGAACAAAATATAATGGAGGAAGTCTCTAAGTGAGTCATTTAGTGTATAATTTTATTGAGGTAGGAGAGAAAACATACAGTCAAAAATCCACCAGAAAAAATCTTTTAATAAATAAGGCTTGCATCACAAAGAAAGCTTACAACAGTAGAGACATGTTTCGGAGTAGCTAGTTCTGAGTGGGACTCGGTATAAAAATGTCTCAGGAATAATTCTTTAATTTTTTAGAAATTTTATTCCTGATACCAAGAAGTCTTCTTCGACGCCTTTAAAAGCTGAAAGTATTCTGAAAGAAAAAGAAATTTTGGAAAAAGCTTTGGAAGAAACTAAAGGTAATTATAAAATACTAAATATAAATATTTTTCAATACAGTATCGTAAAGGTAGCAGTACCTTAATATGGTTAGCAGGAACACGAGAGGAGCAAAATGGTCGCACTGGTGAACTAGTTGCAAAAGGCGTTATAAGCGTCCCCTCCTTGCCTAAAGAGTTATAATGTTGTAAGCAAAGTTTTTTACTACATTTAAGTTTTAAATAAAAAGTATTAGTTTTTCATTAGGAAGGCCAGCTATTTGATTTAATTTTCCTTCCGGTTTTGGTTAATTTGAAGAACGGAAAAACATAAATTTTATACAGTTCTTGAGGTAATAAACTAAATCATGGCACCCGCAAAGTTCACCAGCCGATGAGGTTGTCAAAAAATCATACTTGTATGTGTGGTGACATTCGTTTAGGCCCTAAACTTTAGGGTATAAATGTTAAAACTCATTAGACATTGCTAAAATTATTTTTTTGTGCAACTCCTACATAATTTGTTTTTTATACATTTTGGTACGAGCCAAACCTGTAACTAAGAAGTGCCTTAATTATTCCCAAAAATTATGAGTGTAATTAGACGCACTATTCGGGTCTAGTTACGAATTACCCAGATCTCAGGTACTCACCTTTACTGTAATATAGTTTTGTTAAGGCTTCCGCTAGCCTATGTAGAATTATGTATACTGCCAGTAATTCTACTTTTAATCTCAGGAAAACCGCTGACAAATAGACGGGTTTTATCACGATGATAAACAGCGCGCCCCGAATCAATTTTTACTATATTTTTTTCTTTCTTATAATCTAATGATGACGGTATTTCTCCGCGGATAAAAATTGCTTTTTTATTCCAAGAAAGGTAACTCTGTTTTTATTGCTTTCAAGGGCTTTTTACTACAGAAAAACCTACATCGAGTATCAAGGTCGAGAAAAAAGAAAATAGTGTCGAAAAAAAGGAAATAAGTCAGTTCGAAGGAGCGAGGAAAGAAGTAAGTAATTTAAAATTTAAAAAGCCACTTACGATCCTATCATATATCACATAACTTTTAGCGTTATATTGTATTTGATGAAAAAAAAACTGAAACAGTTTAATTTGGCAATTTGAAAATTTGCAGTATGAAAATCTTACCCTCTTCTTGCACCCCACCCCCTCTGAATTATGAGCACCCCCTTAAAAATTTAAATCAAGAGATTTTCATTTTCTGTTCAGCAATATTAAGTTTTTCAAATTTGGAGCAAGTTAGGATAACGGAAAGAATAATTAACAACATAACCCCCGAGGTCCTACAAAATGTTCTACGAGAATTCAAATACCGCCTTGCTTATTGTCTAGAAGTGATTAGTGGTAATTTTGAACATTTAACTTAACTGTAAAATTTATTGAATTATACTTCCTAAACATTATGATACATTATTTCCTTCATTCTACGTAAAGTATCGGAATTTTTCATTTTCAAAATGAATTTTCTCAGTTACTATTGCACCAAATTTCTTCTCCTTAAGTACCATGTCCTTCTAGAACGTTGGTCACCAACAAGGCTATCCTTACTCTGTCGACGGCATGTCTGAACAGAGAGCTCGAGTTGAGTTTATTCCAGTCACATAGATTCTTGAGCTATGATGCTTTTCTGCGGTGCGGCTTTCTTTTACCATAAATTTTTCCCTGCATGATGTTCTGCAGTAATCGGTATTTTTCGCCTCTCATAATATGCTCGAAATATTGCAGTTTCCTTCTTTTGATGGTAGTAAGAATTTCGGTTGATTTATTCAGACGTTGGAGTATTACCAAGTTACCACCACCAAATTTAAAAAACTTAATATAAATTAACAAAAAATGAAAATCCCTTTCGAACAAGGTGTCACACAACCCCCCTTCTTATTTAAATTTTTTAAGGGGGTGGGATGCAAGATGCAAGGGGGTAATATTTTCTTATTGTAAATTGTCAAATTGACAATAGAAATCGACCTGTTTCACGACGTCTATTTGTGTGGTTGACGTGTTTGTCAAAATGACAATTGCTAAATATTTGAATATTTTTGCCATTTAAACGTTAGAAGTTTCACTTCTAATATGCGCACATAGTGCACAATTCAAATTAATTTTTTTACTACTTTTTGTTAAGATCGATGCAATAGAATTAAAGAAACGACAAGAATATTTAAGGACCCAAAGGGACAAATTGGTAGCTCTGAAAAAGGAAGCCAGGCGTAAGCAGCTTGACTCAGGTATTTTTTTACGCCTACCCAATGTATTTTTTTGCAACATTCATTTTAAATTAAAAAATCATAGGAGCGCGAGAAAAAAACTAGTTTTGATTGTTACAAATAGATCATCATCAAGCATATGGCATAAATAAGTCATGACAGTTTTTCAAAGACATCCAAGAATTTTTATGTCATGGTCTTGTTGATGAGTCCTTTATTTTCGTTGCGAGGGATGTCTTTAAAGTTTTTTATAAAACCCTAGAGATTTAACTATTAATTATATTTATTAAAACAAGACAGGTCATTTATCCAAAGTAAATAAGGTTGGAAGCAGTTTGGCTTTCGAAAGTTAACAACAGTAAATGGATAATGTTGAAACGCCACAGTTTTCTATAGTAGGTACTATAATAAATGTTGAAGAGGATCGAAAAACAGCTCCTCCAAAAGACGGCAGTTATACAATGCAGTAACAATTGCGGTTGCCTCTGTAAAGTGGAAAAACTGCTTTATCAATTTGCGAATAGAAAACTGAAAAGACGACCCTCGTATCACTAATACGTGTTGTAACGATTCCTAGGTTCCTCAATGACTAAAGCAGGAAGACCAAAATCGGCTAAAGCTGCGGAGGCAGTATTGACTGGAGAAAAGTCCAACATTGAGCCGCAACAACTGCAGCTTCGAAAAACTTTGGCCGAACGACTTAGAACTGAAGTCGTCACCACAAATGAATAAAAACGAAATGTACTTTTTTATTTAGCGAATCTATTTTAATCAAGCGTAAAACTAATGGCCTTCATTTATATTTAAATATGTACATACATACAGAGTACGACATAATTTTACCAACAGCAGCAAAATATATATGTATAACGGCTAGTGCAGTGCCCATTCCACCTCTATAACTGTAAACGAGACGTGACGACGAAAGTATGTTGTGTTGCATAAATTAAGGGAAAAAATAATCCACTTTAGTGTAAATATTACCTGTGATAAATTTGGCTTCCGTTTATTTAGTACAAAATGATGTATTCTTTTATCTACACTTCTTACATATAAGTGTCGTGAATTTCTGTTCAGTGTATTTGAGGAGGAGAAAAGTGTACACTTAATTATGCGTGCTAAAGTGTAAAACATGGCGCTTTTGATCGAGTATTTTGAAACTGCGTAAATATAAATAAAAATATATGATATGTAAATAAGAATTCGAAATTAGCCCATTTTTCCGAATCATTCATAAGCACTATTTTTGCAAAATATTTTTTATTTTTGTTTTTATGATTTATAAGTACGATTAGTGTGTTGTGCTGACAACTCAATATAATTAATGAAATGTTCAAATTATTTGTACAAATTCACGATAGGTTTACAACTATTTTAACGTAACACTAAAAAACATCATCAATAAAATTTTTAATTTAAATGATAACACAATCAATATTGTATATTTTGATTCACAATGTCATGAAATTTTGATCTGCCAGTTTCCAGTATCCACATTTTAACCTTTCCTTTGATATCCCTTATGAAATTCTCGGTACCATATTGAACAACTGAGGTCCTAGATATGCTACCATTTCGTTGACCTATAGTTTTATTACAATGAGGTGTTCTCACAGTCTCATCTCTCTTTCTCATAAAATTATTATGATTTGGGGGTAGTAATATGATATTTCTTTCATTTCTTAAAATACTCGAAACAGAAAAGTAGTCTTATTATACATGGGTGGCTGCCAAATTTTGAACAACCGGCTCGCTATTATTTCGAAGAAAAAAAAACGGTAAATTTTTATCCTCATCCATATTTCGTATTATTTGCCACACTATCTAATAATTTCTCTCTGGGAAGAGCTACAAATTTATTATTGTAATCAAATGGTATGCATTTGAACTCATTTGATGAAATTAAATTTTGAACTTTTTTTTCGGAGACATTCTTGTGTAGTTCTAAAGCTTTTATTGAACGCTTAATTAATTAATCAGCTTTATATATGGTAATTTTTCTTGATTGTAGCGCATTGGATAGTATTGACAATTCTTCTAAGATATCTATCATTAAAGCTAAATCTTCAATAAAATGTGTATTTGCTAATCTTTTGGCCAAAGTAAGTTTTTATAGTAAATATAATCTGTAGAAAACGAACAAATTATAAAATAAATAAAGTTGCAACAAGTAACGAAGAAAATAATAAAGCGGGCGATACCATGTGAAGTGTGCCGAAGCTACACAACTTGCGACTCACTCACAAGCAAGCGAAGCACTTCGTATTTTACTTACGCACATGATGTGTATAGTGTGTTGCGCACATGATATGTTTGCCCCTGGTCTTATATCAAGAAGATGGGAATCTCTGACATTTCTGTAAAATTAATAAGTATAAATATATTACAAACCTAATATTCATTCAAATTATGTTTAATCATAATTTAAAAAATCACTTTGTGAACTGCAAAGTGTTTTTAGGTTAAATTTTGTTTACTTTGAATATAATTCCAGTGTACACATTTACTCTTGCTCGAGATCAAGTGTAACATAAGGTGTTAAAGTGTAGGTACACTTTTTTCTTCTGAGATGTATTTATAAAACGAACAGCTTTAATGACGTCACTACCGTTAAAAAGAACGATTTTAGTGTAGACTGTGCACTTTATTGTAAAAGTGTAGGTAATGTTATGCGTAATAAATAAAACTAGTTCTAATCGTACAGAGACGGTTTATCGGATGATGTTTTCCATTTAAACCAAACTTGCGATCGTTCGTAAATCAGTGTTCTAAACTGCAATTTTGGTGCATCGTCGAATGTAGAAAAGGTTTAGAATAATATTTCATCTGTTGTCGCTGTTATTTATTTTTTATTGGTCAATGAATAGTTGGGGTAATTCAATATAAAAATATTTTCCAGTATTACTCGAGGGAGCACAAAGTTTGGCGAATACAAAAGTTGCTGGTTGGAACAAACCTTTAATTTTGGTTTTTATTTTTAAAAGAATACAGCTTTTATTTTATATCACTATGGCTGCAAAAAGAGTTTATAAGAATAATAATAAGAGGCTATAAGAAAATATCTGTCATAAATAAATCAATTCTAATAACTAAGATTTACAGACAATGTAAACAATTGCAAAATTGTTGTTTTGCAGGACGCATATACCTCTCTACAATTACTGCAATATTAAATTCACTCTGCCCACTGATGTATTCTTGCTGTGACTCACTTTAGTGTGGTGAAATAAAGATGTGGTAATTAAAACCCTACGATTGGTAAAATTATATCATACTCTCTGTAGGTAATTTGTTACATTAAAATAAAATATCCATCATACCTTTATATTTTTTAAATCCAGCATATTATCTAATTTTTTAAGAAGTAGAAATCCATTTTATGTCTTTATTTTGCAAATGCACTTGCAGTTTATATTATAAGAAAAACACATCAAATGTAAAAAATTTAATTTTCAATAAAATTACAAACGTCAAGACTTTTCTTCAATATAAGGAGCCCCCTAGAACAGGGGGCTCCAAACTTTTTTACTCAAAGGCCACATAGTCTCGATTTGTATTTAAAAGCAAAAAGACGTGTATTTTATTGCTGTTAACAATCGCGCTACGATAAAAATTAAATTAAAAACAAAAACGGCCAATCATTAAAAATAAATTACTACTGTAGTGAAGATATAAAAGTTAGTTTTAGCCAAGAAACCATAACGGTACCAAGTAGGAAACACCACGAAAGGTTGGGTAACCATGAATAACATACGTTATTCCATATACTTTTAGAACCTCAAGGCGGAAGAAGACTGAAAATAAATTGGCCAACAGACCTACAAAATGGTTAAAGAGGACTTGTCGCTGGAGAAGACCTCATCACGTCATAGTAGAGCTCATATGCTCTGAAGCCATCCCATTAGCTTATAGAACTGTACCTGTATGTTTTGATTGCTAATAATAAAAAGAGGCCACGTGTACATTTTTGAATGCGAGGTGGGCCAAAATCCTACAATATTTCAGTTCAGATGGTCTAGTTAGTGCTAGCCCTCCATATACCCACGATTTTTTTTAATTAAGCGCTCAGTGGTGATTCTAAGATGTTATATTTTCTTATAATTATATCTTTGTTGTTAGCTAACTTAAATTATATTTTTTGTGTTTGTTAAAAATAAAGTTGTGAACAAAATAAGAAAATGTTTACTGATTTTTTACCCATTTTTTTTTACTTTAATAATTGTTTTAAATGTTCATAATTATGTATGTATTTATGTTATAAACTCGTAATAATACATTAGGTAAACTTGTAAAAATGAGAATAGTTTAAAAAACTAAATTTAAATTATTCTTTGCCACAAAATAAAATTTGTTCTGTAAAAGGAGTTTTCAAGTAGGCCTAATGAAAAATCAAGATGATGAAAGACCAATTCATTGCAATGTACCACAAATTTATTTTATTGAATTTTAATTTTTAATGATGATAAGACGAACTTGACAATAAATCCATACACAACAAGTGTAAAACTTGAAAAGAACAATTATTTTTGACGTGATAACGACTTATAAATTTATGAACGCCGGCTGCACGCACGAAAAAGCAGACTCATTGTTAACGAGTGCAAATAAATGTTAATTTATCGAAACAATTGTAATTAACTTCTTCTTTGTATCATACAAAATAATGATAATTCAGTGATAATAATTCAATTTAATTCATAAAAGTGTGCAATTTTTCATCAATGTTTTCTTTTGACGTTATCACGTAAAATTAAAGTTTGACACTTCAAATTTCAGTTCATTTAGGTTCAAACTTTGTAGTTCCGATCATTTTAAGATTTATTTCAAATGTTCATCTGTATTTAGATTTAACAAACTTTTTTTTTTTTGCTTTGGATAGCTTGATCCATTCAGCCACGAATTTATTGTACTGTTTGTTACAATAGTCAGCATAGGGGGTTAGGCGTAGTATTTAGAATGTACAAGTATATTGTAAACACTACATTGATCAAGCAAGTACTCACCATTCACGGCCCTAATCAACTATAATGATAGTTACTTAGTACTGAATACCTCACAACAGGATTAAACAGGGGCTTTTTTACGCTAAGGTGCCTTTTATAGCGACTTTACAACACACAAAACGGGCAACGGAAAGAAGGTGAAATATATATAACATAGGGATAGACACGGGGAACAAGACTGAGCATATATACACTGAAACAGACATTCAATACTAAATTCTTCTTTTAGTCCTTTTTTTAACAAACTTCATCTTTCAAAAAGTCTGCTCACACTTGTAGGTGGATCCAAAAAGAGAAAACATAGCTCAAGCATGATTTTTTATGTTCTTAAAGTCTTTTTCTGGGAGAGAACTGAAAATGGAAGTAGTTCTTTGTAACATTTCTAGAAATCCGTCTTTAGTGAGTGATTGGTGTTTAGCTCGATGACTTCAAGTTGAATTTCAGCAGGCACTTTGTCAATGTCACACTTAAAAAAAACGTGGCAGTCGCAGGACTGACCGATAGAAGCTTTGCTTAAACTTCTTACGTAATAATTAGAATAAACGTTTGTAGTACGATGATTTTTTTTAAAATGTCAGTTAGATTATAAGTTTCAAAGCCTGGTAAAAAAAATACAATGCTCTTATATAAAAAAATATGAAAGTTATTAAAATATTTCTAGTAGTAATAAGTCAAATATGCGCGCCGCTTACTCGATAGCCGCGGGCCGCATGCAGGGAAAAAAAATCGTCCCAAGTTGTTTACACTGTGCTTGCATCGTAGTGCTTTCTCCTTAGTATTCTAGTCTGCTTGATAAAAACGAAAGAAGATAATAAAAGATAAGTTGGGAAATATTTAAGATTTTTGTATTTTACAAATACCTAATCATAAAATTTTAACTTCGATTTGAGAATAGTTTCAGTCGGAATCTAAACGTCAATGCTTGATTTGTAATTTTGGCTGGTTCTTACTCTTCTATAGGTTGTTGACTCTCAGCAAGAGGCTGAGTTCCCTCAGGTTGTTCACCTTCAGCAAGTGGCTTCTCTTCTATAGGATTTTGACCGTCCATTGGAGGATTTTCTTCAGTCGCTGGTTGACCATCGACGGGAGATTGATCTTCAACGGCAGGTTGACCTTCAGCTGTAGGTTGATCTTCAACAGAAAGTTGACCTTCAGGGGGAGGTTGACCTTCGGCGGAAGGTTGACTATCGGCGGGAGGTTGACTTTCAGCGGGAGGTTGACCATCGGCGGGAGGTTGACCATCGACGGGAGGTTGACCATCGACGGGAGGTTGACCATCGACGGGAGTTTGACCTTCAACAAGAGTTTGCTCTTTAAAGTATATTATAAAAATAAATATCGTTTGCAGTTTTAAAATTAACATTTTTAATACGATAAAAGTACCCACATCAAGTAAAATTATTGCGATATGAAAGACTAGGTAAAGGTTTTTTTTTTATTATAATTACCTTCAATTTCTTGTGCTATTATCCCTTTTTTCCCTTTCTTGCCTTTTTTGCCCTTTTTTTCTTTCTTCGGCTTTGGAGGAGGCAAGCAAGTATCTGGCCATAGTTCCATATATGCTTGAAGCATAGCGGCTGTATCAATTTTGTTATTTTTCTTTATTGTAAACAAATCTTCAAGTTGCTTCACAAGTGGTATATCAAGCTTTTTAATTTTTTTCTTTTTTATTAGTTGCTCAAAATCTACTTTTGTTAAAGGTTGCTCAGGAAGAACAAGAAGAAAATGCCTGCCAAAAAGCAAAAATACCTAGTAAGAGAAGCTGCTTTTGCTTTTAAGTAGGAAGTGACACAAATCGTGTCATCGATTTAATACATAATTGTAATTTTGTGTTAGCAATAATTAAATAGGGGCTACAGTTTAAATTAAAAAAAAATATTAAAATTTCACATCAATGGTGTAAAAATAACCTCATTACTGATTGTATGTGCGGGTTTACATATATATTATCTTATATGCATTTATAGATGGCACGAAAGTAGAAAAAAATTTCATAATTAGTATCTGCATTGTCTAGGGATATTTTAGCACGAGGAAGATGTAGTGAAAAGAAACAGGAGTCGCGCTCGTAATAAAGCCAATGTGCATCCATTTAACTTTGAGGGTTAAAACATTTTAATGGGGTAATCGAGGAATACACGGCTTTTGTGGGCTGAGGGACATTCTTTATGATTTAATGAAATATGGGCAACTGTGAACTCATTTCGAGGGAGAACAATTATAGTCTGAGGAGGAATTAGCATCGGGGGAAGAACAGACGTTGGAAAACTTTTTAACTGGTATATCGAACGTGGATCAGTTAGTGGTACCAGTTGTTGTTCCATATGCAGCAGCTATTGTTCCCAACTTTCTTTACCTGCATGACAATGGAGAACATATAGATGTGTTACAGTCCCTAGACCTTATCCCATTGAGTACATGTTGGGTATGCTACAAAAGAATGATTCCTATAAAAAGTACAAGAAACTCTTTTTTTAGCTCTTGGAGGTGCATTTATGTTGTTTTTGAAGTGATAACTTTTTATGGCACGCTTTGAACTTTTCGGGCGCGTGGTCGCGTATCAAAAAAGCGTAACGGCGCCAGGCTGTCGCGCCAGCCATCCCCTATCTCCTATCCTGACTCGATGCTCACCCCATTCTCTCTCTTGCTTCATTCTAAGCGGAATTTTCGATGTTAATTTTGCTGCTGATCGAGCACAAAATTTAGGATCAATTCTTGATTTTAAATTACAATTAAAGATGATTAATAATCCAGACACTGCTACTACTAGTTATGGTACTACTCTTGATGCAGTATTTGCAAGATTTCTAAATAACATTGAGTGTAAAATTTTTGTTCCTTATTATTGTTACCATAAGCCCATTGTTACTTTTGTAGGCTTAGATAATGATAAAGTAAATGAAAGCGAGTAAACTGTATCTATTGAAGAATGTTACTTATTATACATAAGATATATTTTATATTAAATAAATAAGCTGGACGCTTTCTTAAAAAATGTATGTCACTAATTTACCAAAATTTTTGTATTCATTCATAATCCTCACCCAAACAATCTTTTTAATTCTAATAATAAACTAAGTATTTGTTACGTTAAATACGCGTTTAATGTTTAATAGTTTTTACGCAAATCATTTGAAGTTATCACTTCTGTCGAACGTCCCGCGACGCGCACATTTTTTTTTTTTTAAGTTTTCATTCGTACATTTTTATACATTTTCAAATTTTTCATTTTTATGTAAAATAAATTTGTTTTTTGCACGTTTTTCTTTTCTTGTATTACTCTACAAGTCGAATTTGATAGCAATATGCAGGTCTTAAAAAAATATTTTCTTTTAAATTACAGGCATGTTTTAAATAACCCTAGACAATGCGGTTGTATGTATAGTTAAATATTATAGGATAGATATTTCCTTTCGTTTAAAGTATCTTTAAAATATTTATTTATGTACATAATATGTTTGGGAACTTAGTAGATAGGTACATACCCAAAGTCTTTGCGAGCTTTTTTCTTTTTAGGTTTATTTAAAATATATCTAATCCTCTTAAATATTAATTCAGTCATATTTGGTGTTTTAATTACCCAGTCACCTAATAAACCCCCAATTTTAAGAGTCCTTCCTAACGATTCTGCCGTTTGCATAACCTGAAATATTTTAAGTTTAAAAACAAATGTCTACCAGCAACAAGCAATGTAGCCATTATTTTCTTAGGGTCACAAAGAAAATTTAAATTGAATCCTTAAATTTTGGCAATTTAAAAAAAATAGCCTGCATTATTTATATTTAATTTAAGTAAGTACCTACTCTTAAGTCAAATGAAAATAAAAAAAATTTTGAAAAATAGGTATTTTAATTATTTAATTCGCAAAATACATACAGTATCTTATTATCTTTGATTTAACAAAAATAAAAAAGATTTTAAATAATATAGGGAATACGACATTTTAAAAATTTCTTTATTTTAGAGAAAATATCTTATTATTAAAGTTATGTTTAAATTTAAATACAAAAAGTAGAATCATTTTAAAAAAATTAATGCATTAAAATTTCCATTTGCACTAATCGGCTATTAGTATCTCCTGGCATTCTGTAAGGCAACATACCAGCAAAATTTGTTAAGCATTTGGCTTGTTCTCTCAAATTTCTCAACTGAATTCCCATATTCTCATCCTGGAATCTTGGTATGTATTCATTATTGGCTTTAACTTTTTGATATTGAGCAAACAGCATATTCATTGCAGCTAAAAGAACATCGGGAATTGTTTTGCAAAGATCTTGATGAAAATTTTTAAAATTTTTAACTCTCTCATCCAACTCTTCGAGTCTCAATGGCACCAACTGTATGTCACCGAGTGTTTTTGTAGCTTGTGCAAAATTCTTGGCATGATATTGGTCAAAAAATACAACTAACTCCTTAAGTTTTAGGAATGCATTAACAATTTTAGGTGTTGTTTTGTACCCATCTCTTAAAAATCTATCTGCAAAATGGAGAGCTTTTTCATAAATTCTATTTCTAAGTGAGCCTACCTCACTTTCTAGGTGTACAGTTCTAGAAAGTATTCCAGATATAAGCTTCAAAATCTCTTCTTGGTTATTTGCTATATCAAATGGATCAATAGCCTCTTCAAAAAGTCCTTTTTTTAATAGATTTTCTCCAATTAACTGGGCTATACTTTCAGTGCTTACATTGGCATCGGTAAATTGATCAACGAGACCTTTGGTTCTTATACCATTTCTCTGTACCTTACCTAAAATCAGCTCGTACTGTTTTGATTCAACAGCTAAATATGACACACTAATTTTGAAAAAATTTTCACCCTCACTGTCAACATAATTTCTTAAAAAGTAATAATAGTGCAGAGCTTCATTTGGGCAGGTTAGCTCAATTTTTTTTACATAATTTGTGACAAATCTAGCAAGATTTAATCTACAAGAAGGTTTCTCATCCATGGGATCAATACTCAACAATGGAGCGCTCATGTCATGTGGCCCACCAAGCATATATAACTCATTTAGAGCCAAGGCCATATGAAATCCATGTGCTTTAAATTTTTCTGTTCGGGAGAGAAATTCAAAAGCTGCCTCAAACTGTCCAGTTATTGCCAACATTTGGAAATATAACTGTGGTTGATGAAATGCATCATAGTGAGTTTCTCCATATTCTTCTATAATGATTCGTTGCAAATCTTTATATTTAACACAATCATCTTTTATCGATGTCGGTTTAACGAGGCTTAGTTTTAACCATAAGTAATCATCAGCGGTTCTCGCTACCTCTGAATGTTCATCAGTTATGTCACAACAACCTAAAACTGACCAAACCATTCTTTTAAAAGGGTCAGTATCATTCCTAATCACCCTTCTATATGAAAATTTTATGGTGTCTTCTAAACGTGTTATTTCAGCTGTAGAAGCTCCACTAAACTTGGATTCTAGTAATGAAGTCAAATCCTGAAATTCTGGCAAACCACTTTTTTTTAAACAAAATATTGCCGCCGAGAGATCTCCAGATCTAATACAATAATATACCATTGGCCAAAGGGGTCTATCTTCTATGAATCCATCTTGAAGTCCCAAATATTCTCCTTGTAGTCTTAGGCTTACAAAACTACGAACTAAATGGTAAGTACCAGGAATCCCCCCTCTAATAGCGTGAACTAAGTTATCATTGACTATGCTATTCATATATGTTTTGTAACGGCTTTCTAAATAGCTCTTTCCTTGCTTCACCAATGCTTCTATAAATGTTACAGTATTTCTAGTTTTGATAGGATCATCTGCCTTAGGAAATGGAGGTATTTGAACCATGTACTTGATAATTTCCCACATATCTGCGACTTTGGGGTCTTTAAAATCGTTTACAATACCGGAAAATATATTAACAAGATTTGGTTTTTGTGTACCTTTACTGATGGTTTTATTGTAATCTATGACCTTAGAAACGTATATTGTTTCTGTTGGGTCCAGATTGCCAGTGGCATAGTTTGAATTATCAAGAGTAATAGTGAATTGTTTACTAATTTCAATAGCAGCTCCAGAACTCGTACTCATGGCATTGAGTATCTTCCTTTTCTCTTGTTTCCACTCAGATTGCTGATGTTCCCAAGCCATGTCATATGAATAGGACAACATTCTATTGTAACCTGAATCAAAAACAGCCAAAATCTGATTTCTAGTTTCATTTTCCAAAATATTGTAAATATCTAAATCTGAAACAGGCTGTATAGGTTCGAATGTTTTTTTTGTACTCAATGATTCTAGTTTTTTAGCAATTTTAGGAAGATCTACACCTTTTGAACCCAACACAAGATTAGCTTGAATATCTTTTGCTCCTGTCTGGGCAACTCTTGTGTACAGGTCGGTAGAAGCTTCTAGAACTTGCCGTAAAGAACGTTCAACTTTTGGGAGTTCTGTTGTACCCCCAAGATCATTTGTTAATTTTTCGGCTTCTTGCAGAAGCTCCGAAAATTCGGACATGTTTTAATAATTTAGTTGAAGTTTTAAGCTAAAATAAAAACAGAAATTAATTAATTGTATTTTACATATTTTTTCATATATCTTACCTGTTATTAATTACAAACGATATGTACAAAAATTTGCTACGCACTGTGACTTCAAATGTAAACGACTTTTAAGGTTAAATAAATTGTCGTCTGGCGAGATTGATAATTCAAACAATCGATTCTTTCGATAATTTGATGTTTTAAATTTGTAACGTATTTAATAAATGTTGTTGAAACTTAATGTAAAACATTTATTTTTAGTCATTAGAAATTCGAAATTACATTTATGTATGCAAACATGTTTTTTTATAACGTTAAAATAATTAAAGAATGCAACTTTACATACAGTTAGAGTCATTCTTAATTGTCTACCTAGTAGGAACAATCAGGGACGGATTTGAAAAAATGTTTACTTACTTTTTTAATATCTTTATTGAAATAAATGTTTTCCATATCTAAAAGTTTTATGGGATGGGCTATTTTATTTTTATTTACTAATATACCCGCTACGAATCCCGCTTTTTCCGGTGTACAGGGAATACTACCCAATTTCACAGTTATTAGAGAGCAATTGTTAAGGATAGCCCTTCTAACAGCGTTTATTGCCTCTTCTTCAAACCTAAAAAATAAATTACATATTTATAATGATAAAAGGTAACATAAATATAATATATACCGGTTCCAACTTAAATCTAATTCCTCGAGAACTTCAGATTTTCGTATATATCTACAAAGTTGTGTAATTGCAGGTTTTTGACTAATTCCATTCCAACTTAAATTTAAAACACGCAAACGATCTGTGTTTTTTAAAGCCCTAGCGATCAGTTTGTTACCTGTAAATATGAATAAGTAATATTATTAATAAGATTTAGTTTAAACTTAAAATAAAGTTATAAATAGAGGATTTTAATATTTTTGTACCTCCAGATGTGTAAAATCCATTCCATGCCAAACTCAGTTCTGACAAGCTCTTATTTTCCGTGATAATTTTTTCTACGACATCCGCTGACTCTTCTGTTAGTTTGTTATTGCCAATATCTAGAATCACTAACGAGGGCATGTCGCACAAACCTTGTTCAAGACATTTCATACCTTTATCTTCTATATTATTAAAACTTAAATTTAACTCGGCCAGAAATTGAGAGGTTGACAGAGAATCGCTTAAAAAAACGGCACCTTAAAAAAAAGGATTACATCTTGAAAAATAGCGTTTTCAAAAATATTAATTATTGCGAGATTTGTTTTTACTGCAATAGGTAACTTTCAACTTTTAAGCGTATAATAAATGATAAAGGTTTGTAACAAATTTATTTTGGTTTGAATAGATTTATAGAGGCAGTAATAATAATCAGAACATTTAGATACCTTCTGGTCCGATGTTACATTGTTGAAGGCTTAAAGAACGTATAGTTGCATTTTCTTCGATCATATAACAAACCATTTGCGTCATTTCAGTAGTTAGAAAGTTATCTTGCAATATTAACCTTTCAACATAGTGATTACCTTTTAACGTTTCCATTATTGCTTTAAGCTGCTTCTCTCTTAATCCATAAAACTAAAAATGAAAATTCATTTATAACGCGAAGTTTTCTATTTTATTATTTATTACATAGATCACAACCAACATAAAATGGTGTCATATTTCTTACCTACCTTTAAGTTAATCAATTTGGTTCCGAGGGTGGCTTTTATTCTACTTAATGGAACAATTTCAAATTGTTTGCACAAATATTCATATTTTTCCACACCAATATCATCGTAAACCGGTACTGGTTCTATAAAGGAATTCGAAACGTGTACCTACTTTATATTAAACAGGAGATTTTAAAGATTATTTTATTATTCTTAAATTTTACCACTGTTTACTTGTAGATATCTTGATTCACAAACGTTTTTTAGGCTCTCCGTCTTTAGATTGGATTCAAATATTCCTACCAGCTCCAGAACCTTCTACAGTTATATCTATCTATCCACTTAGGCATATTGCAATAGCCGGCATTGATAAAATAAATTTTTTTTGGATTGATTATTGCCAATTGCTTTTACATACATTTGTATAAGAATGTAACAAACATAAAAATATTGTAATAATAATATACATAGTAGGTACCTACACACTATTGTAAAAAATACAAAAAATAAATGTTTGTACATTTCGCATTATTTCTAATTCATTTTTAAAGTAGGAAAGCATATGAAACAAGTGTAGGTATGTATTAGTAGGTGCCGTATATCGTACCTACATAGTTAAAGGCATCATCTATCCCGGGATCCTTTAATGGGGGAAACACGTAATTTAAATTTCTCAAAAGTGAGCTACTAGAGAGAACTACTTGTTCGAAGCATGTAAATGATGTAGTTCTTTTGTTCAAGAGTTCTTCGCTTGTACAACCCGAGAAGGTCATTTCTATAAACACTTCATCATCGTCTCCTTCTTCTCCTCCTCCTCCTCCTTCTTCTTCTTCTTCTTCTTCACCTTCCTTCGGTGATTTTTCTGCTTGATTTTGTTCGGGTTGTAAAGAACGAGGTCGTTTAGGTGGTGGTTTAATGATCGGCTTTTCCTTCTCTTCATCAACTTCTTCCGCATATTCCTCATTTTTTGTTAGAGAATTTTTTATCTCTAATGACATTATTTTTAAAATTTTAAACTATCCTAAAAAAATTAAAGACAAAAATGTTTCTTCCCCAAACCTGCTGCCACTTTGACAAATAAAACTGGTGTACATTTTAGGCAACTGGATTTCAAAATCTCAATTAATTATGATTAGGTACAAAATATCTTCTAGCTGTACACCCAGGGCCGTATTTAAAGGAGGGTTTCGATTGTTCAAAATCCACTGCTTGAAACAAAGCGTAACTGCCTAATTCATTTATACCAAAGAGAAATAAAATGTTCACTTTTCTGATAAAAAAATTACCAGATAACAAGTACAATAATGACCAAAACATCAGTCACTCGGAAGGCTACTAAACTTAATAGGTAATTCAATAATATAATAAAATAGGCCAACGTAAAATTGGCCCACCCATTAAACGAACATTAAAAACGATTGGCAAACGGAAGATATTGACGGACAGATTGGTTTTCCAATTGAGCAGGTGCAAATTAAATACAATGGTCATGGTATATCGTTATGTAAGTAAGGAAACACGTACCTGATCGGCGTACCAAATTCTTAATTAAATTTTTTTTCTTAGAGTACCTAGGATGTATATATATATATTTCAAGTTCGTTTAACTTTTCTAGAGACGATGATTCACTCGCTGCTAGTGCTTTAATTTAGCGATAACATGGAAATTTTTTATAAAAGTTTTTCGTAGGATACGTAAGCATAACAATAAAAATGTTTTTGATTCTTTTTATTTTAATTTAATAAATACATCGCACATGACCAGCCAGGGCCATATTTGAGAGCGGGTTTAAACAAAGATAAATATTATTTGTTACCTACTGTTTTTTCAAAAAATTTACTAAATTAGAAATGAGGCCAAAGCACTCAGAAAAGCCTCAGGAGGCTGATTAGCTAAATAATTCAATTATAAATCGAATCTGTTTCCAACAAACACCCTTTTAACATTTCTTGAAATATTACTTGTATTAAAAGCATCGCCAAAAAGATAGCTTTTAACCGTTCATAGGAACGGTCTTAAATCATCGCTTTATAGCTATTCAAGAAAAAAATCATGGATGTTGCTATTGAAGTGTGTGATGTAAGTAGAAGGAAAGGATGTAAGGTAAAAAATGTGCGAAGAGATTCAAAAAGCAGTGTCAGAGAAGAAAAAAGCCTGGTTGGATTGGCTGACTACAAAAGCCAATCAAAGAACGCAAAATGTAACGATTGAGGATGTAAACAAGGTAAGGAATGAGTAAAAAAAGGTGTGGCAAGAAAGAAGGAGAATGATAAAGATGAATTTAATAGAAGCTTATCTGACGTCTTCCATAACAACATTAGATTCTTCTGGAAGTCTATAAAAACAGCCAGAGGTAAAAATACCACCTCGCAACTGGAAACAATCAGAAACCGAGATGGAAGTATAATGAAAGGAGAGGAATTCGTTTTAAAGAGATGGAAGGAATACTTCAAAAGTTTATTTGAGAAAGGGGATAAACAAGCGCAGGCCCCATTCGGAGACACGAGTGAAAGTTGTAATGAAAGTGAAATAAGTACGACAGAGATTGTGGAAACGGTGAACAGTACGAAATTGAAATGCTGAAGGCTGGACGGGGCATGGTAGCTAGACCGCTGAAACTCTTTTTTAACTTTTGATGAAGGAGCGGTAGCGTACCAGAAGACTGGTGCAAGGCCGGTATTGTTCCGCTTTACAAATGAAAAGGTTCGCAGCAGGACAGTAAGTACTACCGAGGCATTAGTTTACTCAGCATTGTCGGCAAACTGTATGAAAACATATTGATTAAAAGAGTGACGAATGAAACTGATTCGAAGATGTGCAAGCAGGATTTAGAAGAGGAAGGAGATGTTTGGATCAGGTCTTTTCATTACGAGGTATAGTCGAAAAATTCTTGGCTAGAAGTCAAAAGGTCTACTGCGCTTTCGTAGACTTGGAAATGGCCTATGACAGAGTGGTGAGGAATGAATTGTGGTCGACATTGTCTATGTATGGGGTGAGCGTTAGTTTGATACGAATACTGAAATCACTTTACGAGGATTCCACTGCTTGTGTCAGGATAATTCCCGCTGGATTTTAGAACCATCTATCACTAATTTTTTTTATGTTAAGAGACATTGTTATATTGTGGTGATCGCAAAAGAGTGTAATGATTATTCGTTTTCTTCCTTGTTCCATCTGTAGTTTTGGCGAGCCTACCTTTTCTCTTCTAGATCCACATTTTCATTGTCTTTTATTGTTACATTCATGGATGTGTCAACTGACACTATATCATGAGGCTCGGATTCGGACTGTATGCATCCATTCGGATCCAGACACCTGAAAGACTTCTCAACTTAACCAGTCATGGTTAGGTATCATGTGAGTGGGGCGTACGTCGCCCCTTAGAGGTAACAGTACAGCCCTTCTCAGGAAGTTTATGGTTGTATGGGGTGAGATTTTCTTGAAATCGGTAGGTTCTAGGTTGGTATAACCAAATATGTGGAACCTTATTCTTCACAGGCTGAACATAGTATATGTTCAGCAGTTTCCACGCAGCAAAGCCGATAGTCAGTTTATTGATTTAGACCTAGCCTTCCGAGGAGGTATCTTAGACGACGGTGTCCTGTAAGCAGTCCCGTTAGAATTCGCAGGTCATTCCTGCTCCATTCTAGGATCTGCTTCGTTGTGTTTCTTGAGGGTTTAGGTAAGAACGCCTTCGAGTGAGTCAACTCTGGTATTATATCGGACAAGTACGTAAGTATTTTCCTCTCCGCCTAGTCCGAAATAATTGTTTTGGCGGCACTTGTAGTCACTCCAATTACCGGTTCTGGTCCAGTGAACCCAGATTTGGCCCCTGTTTTGCAAGGGTGTCGGCTTTTTCGTTTCCCTCCACTCCCTAGTGCCCAGGTATCCACAGCAGGGTTTACCAGTCATTCATTGGAAGAGACTATAAATTGTAGAAGCCCCGTTTCACATGACGTTATTTTGCTAATCTTAAACTTTCTTAGATCTTTTGTACTAGAAAGTGGAAATGTTGAATTTCAAAAAAAATACTTATTGTTTTGCTAAAAATAATTTTTTTTCAGACGCCAAAAAGGATAAAAGACTCATTACGATTCTTCCTCTCGCAAACTAAAATCTACGGCAAGATGATCGAACGAATGTGGACACGATTAATTATTTCCTATTCAGTCAAATAATTCGTGGACGTTACTGCGCTATAAGACATGCACAAAACGTTCAATGTGCGATTTCAAAACGACAATTTAGAATCATCCGAACTCGCGAACTAAACACATCGAACGTAGTCGTGAAAATATTGCCAGGCAACGACGACACAACGTTAAATTCTTTTTAAATTTGCGGTCGGTGTGGCGTACACTCCTTAACAGGTCCGTCAAAAACTGTTAAGCCCGTTGTTGTTTATTTATTTTTTTTAATAAATGTTAACTCAAAAATCCGATTTTGCGACAGAATTTTAAGTAAGTTTATTTTTTGTATTACTTTTGTCGAAGACCCAAGTTGGATGGTACCTAAGAGTATTTATGTAGCTATACATTTTATTTCATTTAAATACGATAGATAGGTACATTTTTTGCAATAAATAACCACTAAAAATATCGTCAAACTTACTTTTTTTAATGAAAGTACTATATTTTTCAACGTTATTATTACAAAAACATGAAATTTGCAAGAACAATCGATCCATCTTATTTATTGATACTCTTTAATATTATTTGTAAATGTGCCTAAATCGAAGGTTTTGAATATAATATACGAGGTCTATTTTCCATAAATTATTTAATCACTTTTTAAAACACCAGCTGTAGATAAATAAAATTAGCAGTTCATTTTTTAATGTAGGTATATTTATTACCTAGATCGTTTAAAATATTTGTCCTTCAAAATGTTAATTTTAAATATACTTTTTAACCATTCCCCTTTTTGAGGAAGGTTGTTGCCTTATCTTTAGCAAAGAAAAACACATTTTCCAAAAATATATGAAATTACTTATAGCCCAGATGATGGACTGCAAATCACATGCAAAATTCCTAAAAACATTTTTTTAATGTTGTGTTTTATCGACAGATACAGAGCTAACTTAAAAAGTCAGCGTTTTGTACCAAATATCAAAAACGGCAGACTTTAGGATAAAAATCGTAGAAACCTTTTTTGTAGATAAAATTAGATTCCCCATCTTTTCTTTTAATATTTAACTTACCAATTCCTCTTTTTTTCTCACTGAAATTCCCTGAAAGATCGATCTTCTGCTAAAATTTCTATTCCTTTTTTTTATCTACAAATTTTTTATACCTATAATTTTTTTAGGAATCTAATTATCAAAACCCTTTTTTAAAATCCTTGCAACATTACCTGTATCCAGAGGCGGCATAAGGCGTGGGCCACCACCCACGGTCTCGCGGTGCAAAAGGCCTCGTACCTCACAGCCGAAAATAAATTTGAAAAAGTATGGAAAATCCAAAAGTTATTTAATTCTCAACTTAAAGATATTCCACTCTTCGGCGCACGAAATGTGAATGAAATAATCGATATTTCTCATTAACTGCTTATATTATTAATTAAAAAAATATCATCTCTGTCTTTCTGATCATTCGTTTATATTTAGTTTGGCAACATTAGTTGGCGTTATGCTGCTATCGCTGGGAGTCCCCGGTCAGAGACGGGGCATAGCTCCGGATTTCCCCTTATTAGAAAGCCAATCAAAGTACCTATCGCATGCAGACGCAGTTTCGCTTAATGTTTCTTTAAAATAAATAATAGAAGAAATAATGTTACATATTTTTAAAAAGATAACACGTGTTTAATAAGTAAACATTAGGTTTGTGTCGTGAAGAAAAATAATGGTACCTGAGTTTATTTGTCAGGAATAAATAGTAGGAATATTTATTATCCATCAACCTATAAAGTCTGCTAAAAGCCGGTATGAAACAGATTTTTTTAATACCATAATTGATTCTGTGGTACCTAAGTAACATGGAATCGAGATTTACGTCTTTAAATCAACATTTTAAAAATTTTAGTTTTCTCTATGACTTAAACAAGTTAAAAAAAATTCTAAAAGAGCAAATACTGAAAATGGGTGAGGATTTACGCACAGTCCTGCAAGTAGGTGAGAGCAGTGACTTCCAACCTTATGAGTTGTATGAGGAGTTACAAAATATGATTCCAAATTTACCCAACTCTATTAAAGACGTGAAACATCTGTTCCAATATATTATAGAGAACGATTTAAAAGAAATTTAGCCAAATGTTTACATTGTCATTAGAATTTTGTTAGCAATACTTGTAAGTACTGCTTCCGCTGAAAGAAGCTTTTCAAGATTGAAACTAATTAAAAATACTATTTAAGAAATACTATGGGTCAAGAAAGACTTTCAGCTTTGGCAGTTTTATCTATTGAAGCAGATAAAGCATCTAAGATAAATTACGAACCAGTCATTAAGGAGTTCAGTGAAACCAAAAGTAGAAAATTTCTGTTTCTTTAATTTTTTCTTTATGTTTGACGTGATAACGTCTTATAAATTGATGAACGCCGGCTGCACGCACGAAAAAGCATGACTCATTGTCACGTTCCGCCTGAGCCGAGCGTGCAAGCGAGAGCGCAGAACAAGCGATAGAGAGGAACGATCGGCCTAAGCATTCGGCTCCATCGGCCGATGCGTCCGAGTAGAAGTAAGACAGAAAATAATTGAATTAAAGAGTGCAAATAAATGTTAATTTATCGAAAAAATTGTAATTTTCAATTAACTCTTTCTTTGTATTAATCAAAATAATGATAATTCAGTGATAATAATTCAATTAAATTCATAAAAGTATGCAATTTTTCATCGATGTTTTCTTCGGAAAAGTATAACTAAAAATTTAGGTTTGTTTCTTGAGGAATATTTTATTTTTATTTTTTATTCCCTTCTTGCACCATCAGAGGGCCTCGCGAAATGTACCTTGCCCACATTAAGTTTAGGTCTTGCGCCGCCACTGCCTGTATCAACAGTTTCGTTAAAAAAATCATTTTCAACGTTAAAACATTAATTTATTTTTTCTTAAAAATCTTAAAATGGTCCTGTATGACTGTGATTCGTTAGACTTAATAGTACCAAAGGAAAATGAAAATTATCGTAGGATTTGGCTTTCGCCTTATTGACGGCAGCCTCTTCGTAAAACTTAAAAGACAGTCTTCGGATTACAAAATATTGTTTACACCCCAATGAGTGCGTAATAAAGTTTCATCCTTATTTTCAGAGCCTGCTAAATCATCGGAAGAGCATCATGAAAAATGGTTATATTTTTCGGAAAAGCACTTGTCATTTTCTTATTGATAAGAAATGGTTCATTAACACCAGTGTTGGAGTACGATAAATCGTCAAAATACGAAGAATATATTGTCGAACATGAGATATCGAGCGGCCAAGCGAAAAATATCGTATTAAGCATTGACTTAAATTCACGTAAGTCTCTACTACGAGTTATGTAGGTATAGTTGCAGTGGTGGGCCCCATATCAAAATTTCTCAGAGTTATTTCTTTAATTTTAATAGAGATGAATTATTATTGTTAGGGACCACTTTCGGTTAAATCAGTCGGAGTAGGATGAAACGTCAAAAAAACACGACGATTGCCGAGTAACCCTGCTTGACAATAAACAAAGAAGTTCGCGCGAATATTCTTAACTGGGAATATGTAATTATGTTGAAGAAGCAAAGGTGTGGTTGGATAATAACCAGTTCGGTTTAAATCGGCACTCGACATCCGCTTAGTTGGTAATAAAGTGGGGATCTTTGACAGGTCTCTTTCTTTAATAAATCATCTCTAATTTACAGGGTGTTTTATTACTAATTGGAAATATTTCAACTATAGAATCCTGAAATCAAAATATGAAGATTCAACCCAAATCACCTAGATAAAATGTGTCTCCTGTCTGATGAGTTACAGGGTGTTTTATTTGAAAATTTAAAAATTATTTGTGCCCAGTACTTTAAAACTATTCAAAGTATTATTGTCATATTTGGTGGGGAGTATAAGTACTATACACCCTACTTAATTATGTTAAATAAACGTTTCTGGCTACTACCAGAGGCACACGCAATTGACTGGTTGATACCTCCCAAATTTTACGCCACTGGCGGAATTGCAATTTTATCACAATTTTTCGATTTTCCAATACTTTCTACGTGAATTTCCGTGGCTGCCTCGAAGTCCAGAATGTAATCCATTAGATTTCTATTTCTGGGGGCATATGAAATCACTAGTATACTCCCAAGCAATAAATACTCGTCAGAAACTATGGCAGCAAATTGTAAAATCCATTAACTTTATTGTCAATCAGCCAAACATATTTTTTAAAACTAGAGGATCGTTTAGCGAAAGAATAAATAAACTTATTGAGGTAAACGGGGGTCACATTGAACATTTGTTATAAAAGGTTTCCAAATTTTGGTTATGTGCGTTTCATTCGCGTAATAAATGCAATAAAATGACCCAAAACACCGACATAATACACATTGAAACTTTTTGATGATCTAATAAACTTTTTTGTAGCAGAAACATCAATATTTTAATTATTGAACAGGGTGAAATGAAAACTCTACTCTTAATCAAAACTTCTATAATTTGTTCTCCCCTGTATAACGTTTAGATATTTGACGATAACGTAACTTTTACGCAATGCGCCAACTTTTATTAAAAATAAAAGTTTATGTCAAATAAATAAACTTTTTAACACTCACAGTGTACTTACTTATTATACACGAAAAAGTTGTTGAGCGTTTCAAGAAATTCATGAAAATTAATCGATAACTATTCCGTTGAATAAATTATTCATGATTCTTACAATATTTAAAAGAATTGTTACATATAACCTTGTCACGCAAGTCTGCGTTGGATATATTCACCCTTACCCTTTCATTTCACTTCCCGGCCAAATTTGTTACCATTATATAGTTTTTGTAAAGTGCGATTAATCGTTTTAGTATTGATTTCTTCTTCTTTGTTTGAAGTACACCCAAGGTAGTTTATTAACTCAAATGTAATTAAAAACATTACGTTATGTTACTCTTATCAAATCTGATAAATAAAGTGGATGCCTATTCGTCGTTTTTGTTGAATGTGTTTTTGAATATTATCTCTAGTTAGAAGGAATTAGACGTCATAACATAGCAGCCTATCATAACACTGCCTCTCTGAGCTCACATTGATACTGCATTTTAGGATGTGTGAGAATAGGCATTAGATATAACTGACACATTTATTATTAAAACGGGAAACTGGTAGTATTATAATATACATTTCGATCAGGAAATTATACTCGTAATTGCCAATTAAAATTTTAAGTGTTCACATAAACAGCGGATATTTAACACTTGATAATTATCAGCACAAATATTATGCTTTTAAATATTTAGATAGGTACCTACTTTACTAATACCTATATTTTTACGCATGTATTGAAATAAAATACAAAGAAGTTCTCTATTTTCGTCAATACATTGTACTTATTTTTAACGCTTCCAGATACACTTACTTCCACATCCTTGACTTTAATTAAGTGTTTGTGGCTCATCGTGATCCTTTTAATTAACCACATATGTATGATTCATAACACCAGAGCAATTTTTACGTAACAAGAATGTTATCTGAAGTATGAACTGAAAATAAAAATATACTCTTTTAACTCTTATCGAGCTTTAATGAATCTATAAAAAATTATTTATTACCAATAAATGTTATTTAAATATATACGTTTTATGCATTAGTTTACCAAACTTTTTATTATTTATGACATGTATTGGACAGGTCTAGAAGATAAACAAAAGGCTTCCCTGCGCTCACGAAAATTCCACACAAATAAAAAAATTAAACGTTATATGTTTGGGGAAAACTTGCAGGTGGGTACTCTGAAAATAACTAAAATGAAGAATTCCAAATTATGGAAGTTGAGAATAAACATATTATATTGAGGACAAATTTGCCAACATATTGTTCTTCATCGTAAGACAAAAGAGAAATATAAAGAAGAAAACTATCAAGGTTGCGAAATTTTTAAAAACGAACTGATAAATAAAGCTTATAATGATCTTGTAAGGGGGAAAAATGAGATGATGCACCTGGTACCTACCTGATGACGAGAATCTGGATTCTCTGATTTGAGTCATCATGAATGACATGATCTATCTACACAGGCCTTTTCGGAAACTTACTCTGGGTCACCAACCCGATCCAATGAGATCACTCCGATCACCTACCCGAGAACTGTAGTTTACGAACTTTAAGGTTTCGTTTTTGATCTGACTGTTAACGTCCTCCAACCTTAATTTTTTATGTTTTCAGTCGATTAATTAGGTATTTATCATTTTTTTATAACTGAAAAAAAGTCGAGGAAAATTTGGGGAGATGGTAGGTATGTGGTTTCATTAGTCAGGAGAGTAATGTCCGACGACCCTTCTCTCGAGGTGAGTTACGAAATGCGAACCTGGGTCTATGATCGAGTCAACAAATCAAAAGTTTTCGAACACAGGTAGGCAACTCGGGTTAGGTAAACGAACGTGCAGGTTAGGGATCGTGTTAACCCGAGTAGGTTTCCGAAAAAGCCTAATATGCTATCATTAGTCAGTTTATCCCAAATAATCATGTAAGGTTTAAAAATAATGGATTATTATAATGAAAGATTGTTGAATGTATTGACAGATAACAGATATTAACGTTAATACCGATCGTGTCTTCATAACGATTCCCAACTTGCTGCAATTTATTTATGACAAAGACTTAAAAAAATTAAAAATATCAATTTTTAGAAATGCTTATTAAAAAAAACTATTTATTTCTGAATAAAAAAGTTATTTTATTTTAGTTTAGGCCAGCATAATTATCTCGATCAAATCGAAATTGTTTTTAAGAAAGACCAGGTCAAAAGTACCTACCAGCAACCGACGATAAGCATGTATGAAAGCGCTGATGAAAGTAGAAGAAGCGAAAGACGTATGTGAGAAACATAGCGGAAGTGGAAAGAAGTGGTCTCTGCCTACCCCTACGGGAAAAAGGCGTGACTATATTTATGTATCTATGTAGTTTAGGATTTAGCCATATAGTGTACCAAGCAACAAAAGACATTATTTCTTTTTGAAAATCGTAGAACAATTAAATACCTTGGCTAAAGAATGTCGTTTATGCAAAATATAAAAGAATTTTCGTACATCCATTAAACAAACAATGAGAGAGCCAGCTATGACTACAGTGTACTCTGTAATACATTATTTTGTTTTAATTGTTTTTTTTAATGTTATTTTGGAATTCAACGCGTGTTTGTTTATTTTTAGTTACAATACCTCCTGGCTGTCAACAATGTAATGAAAAAGAAAGACGTTACTGTCTAGGAGAAGACCTCATTAGTGATCATTGTTGTTGTGATAAAAGATACCATGGTAAGTTAAAGTTTGGTTTCATCTCATTTTTCCGTGGATTTAGTAATTTCGATAATGTGGGTCATAACTATTTCAGTTGTCACTCCATCGCATCCTGTTTCGGTCCAATTTCAGAAACAACCCAATATTGCTGAGCTTTATTTGAGAGAGGTTTGGGGGTTTAAACCCCACCCGAAACAAAGCGTAACTGCCTAGCCTCTACCAAAGAGATATATAGGTACAAACTTTTCACTTTCCAAATAAAAAAATGGCTAAATTATCAATTAGTGCGGTAAAGAGCAAAGCACCGGTCTCATAGAAATATAATGAATCCATGTTTCCCAATAAATTTTTGCAACAATACCTATAGGTATCAACAGATGTGTGTATTAAAAATGATTTTTCTCCCTACTGTGCAGAAAGCGTCATTTTTGGCCAGCTACGCAAAACGAAGTTGCCGCTTTTCGCCTACAGTACGGAGAAAAATAGTATACACACCACGGGCATTAAACTAAGATTACTGCCTAGGTCAGCGGTTCTCAAACTTTTGTTATTCACGCCCCCCTGTTTTAATTTAAAAAATGTTGCGCCCCCCAATCCGTAGACCTAGGAATTTGGACTAAAATAGGCAACATTGTCTCGTCGAGAGCGCCAAAGATGCTGTCGGAAAGTTCGCGGCGTTCGTGCCACGTATTCAAGCTTCCTGATCTTTCTCTAACTGTCTGAACGCGACTATAAATACAGAAGCGCACATACGGTATTCTCAGTCTCTCAGTGAAGGTGTTTTAACACTAAGCAAGCATTATTGTGAAGTGTGAGTGTATAAGTAGATGTAGTATGGATAAATTTTTAAAACGAAAACTTGAGGATGACGGGGCTTGTACATCGACAGGTTCAGGTGGAAATCGTCATACCTAAATTTGGGATTTACTAGCCTTAAAGTAGGTGGCAAAGAAAAACCACAATGCGTTATCTGTTTAAAAGTATTGGCTGCAGATAGCATGAAACCAAATAAATTACAGAGGCATCTAGAAACGCTGCACAGAGAATATGTCAATAAACCGCGAGATTTTTTTGTGGAGAAACTCAGATTGTTTAAAAAACAAAAATCCAGCTTCCATAGAGTACTGGCAGTAAATGAGAAGGCTCTCTTGGCATCATATAAAGTGGCATACAAAGTAGCTAAATGCAAAAAACCGCACACTATTGCAGAGCAACTTATTTTACCCGCTTGCAAAGACATTGTAGAAATAATGTTTGGTGAAAATTTTACTTCACAACTTAACAATATTCCTCTGTCAAATGATACAATCTGTCGACGAATTAACGATATATCAGTTGATATACAGCAGCAGCTTGAATCTGAGCTTACTGGAAATTTGTTTGCTATACAACTTGACGAAGCAACTGACTCTAGTAATGATTCCCATTTGATTTGCTACATTAGATTCTGCCAATGTTCTAAAATATGTGAAGATTTATTGTTTTGTAAACAGATTGAAGGAAGAACTACAGCCACCGAGTTGTTCAAGATTACAAATGATTCTATTACTAAAATGAATTTGCAATGGAAAAATTGTGTTGCGATTTGCACCGATGGAGCTCAAGCCATGTCTGGTAAATACAACAGTTTACAAGCGCTAGTAAAAAAGGAATCCTCAGAAATTATCTGGACGCACTGCATGATACATCGGGAAGCGTTAGCATCAAAATCGCTAAGCCTTGGACTAAACATGATTTTGACAGTAGTTATTGAAGTTGTTAACTTTATAAAAACCAGACCACTAAAAACAAGGATGTTCTCTGTTCTGTGTGAAGATATGGGAGCTGAGCATCAATCTTTGTTGTTTTATTCCTCATCCAGATGGTTGTCACGCGGTAAGACGGTTAAGCGTGTCTTTGAATTAAGAAGGGAAATAGCGATATTTTTAAGCGAGGAAGGTCACAAGCATTCAACAGATTTTTTCGACAAATTATTTTTACTGAAGCTTTCTTATTTAGTAGATAACTTGATATACTTAATCTTCAGCTGCAAGGAAAAGACGTAAATATATTTGATTTAAGTCAAAAGATTGATGCTTTTTGTAAGAAATTGCAGTTATGGCATAACAAATTGAAAGAAAACAGTTTGGAAATGTTTCCCACATTTTGCGATTTTGTGCAAGATTCCCCATTGGAAGATATTCATAAAGCTGTGATGCTAAAAACCATAGGAAGCCATTTAGAAAACTTAACTGAGAATTTCAAGCGATACTTCTTTGCAGAGAAAGATATCAAGTTGTCAGACTGGAGCTGGGTTTTAAATCCATTCGATAATAGACCTGTCGGACTATCACTGCAAGAAGAAGAACAACTGATAGATATTTCAACAAATCCCTTACAAAAATCAAACTTTGGTAACAAATCTTTAACAAACTTCTGGACTGAACTTCCGAACGACTACTCCGTTATAAAAGCCAAAGCGCTTAGAATTCTGTTGCCTTTTCCAACGTCCTACCTTTGTGAAACTGGATTTTCTGCACTTGCTGTCGTGAAATCTAAATACAGAAATAAACTTCAAGTAGAAAATGAACTCAGAGTGGCCATCTCTAACATAGAACCAAATTTAGAGAAGTTGTGCGCCTTAAAACAAGCTCATGTTAGCCATTAGTCCTTAGAATGTTTCTTTGTCATCATTAAGTAAGTAAAATTTCAATAAAGATTTTTTAAAAATCTATCTGTAGCATTTTATCATTACCATTTTATTTTTAATCTGTACTGCGCCCCCCCCCCCCGCAATCATGTAAACGCGCCTCACAGTTTGAGAAACGCTGGCCTAGGTGTGTAATATACTATTCAACGTCGAAACTTTTACTTTTATCATTAAAAACTAGTCAAAAATTGCAATTAATCATTTGATTCTTTAAATTAACAAAACTCGATGTGGATGAATTAATACAAAAATGTAAACGTTACCGAATATTATTTACCTAACTTTTTACACATGATTAGATTTGGAATGCGTGGCTGGAAATTTCCCGTTCATATATATATATATATATATATATATATATATATATATATATATATATATATATATATATATATATATATATTTTTTTTTTTTTTGACTTTCGTCGTTCAGTTTCGGGTAACGTCGACGATGTAGGCGGGTGTAATAATTATCACACAATAGAATTAACACCAAGAATGCTTGTGCAGTTATTAAAGCTAATCTTTTACTTGATTAACCTTAATTAGGTACTAAAGAACATTTTATTACGGTGTACATTACTAGCAATTATGTATTTCCTCTTCATTTTCACTAAACGTTTATAAACATATCACCGATTTTAATAAATCAACTCATAAAATATCCCCACGAAATACAATTAGTCATTTTCCCAATATCAACAATCAAATTTTACTCTAGTTCCAGTTGATTAAACTTACAATCTTTTTTAGCCATTTATTGGTATATATATATATATATATATATATATATATATATATATATATATATATATATATATATATATATATATATATATATATATTATTTTATGCTATTTTCACTTTGAAATTTCAAAACAATTCTAGTTCTTTTTTTGCCGAACCGCAGGTCCGGCTTTCACTATATCAATGATCCTACATTTTAGAGTACACTTTGTTGACATAATATTGTACCTATTTACAATGGCTTGCATGACAAAAAGATTATGTAGGTACGTGATTTTAAATTACAGATATGTATGGTATAAATAAGTGTATTTTCAGGTTAATTTGTTACACATGAAAACGTTTATATAATTTTGTGGTTTTTACAATAAAAAAAAACGGCGGTGTTATCTAACGATGCAAAACATTGAAATTGATTTTACCTTAAAAAAAGAAATAATCAAGGTACACTATACACGTAAATATAACGGTGCCATAAGAACAAATAGTATTTACGAGTGGTGACTGATAAGTTTCAATTTAGGAGCATGGAGAGCGCGGTCAATTAATGAAAGAACCACCAGCGCTAGTCACGAAATAATATTCCTTTTTAGGAGTTCTCGGATAAGAGAGAATTTTTTCATGCAGTGTTTTTTCTATAATCTGATTTGTAAACAATCTTTTGATAACGGATAATACTCTTATTATCAAAAATCTTTTTCGAAAAAATAAAAATAAATCTACTCACTGTTATACTTTTGTGGTCGTTCCTTATTCTCATTATTTTACTGCGGCAATTAATAATCTCTTCTCTTTTATATTTAAAAGAAAAACTAACGATTTCTTACGCATCAAGTTGTTATGCTTGAAAGACATTGATGCGAAAGTATTAAATAAAGTTTTCTCAACTAAATTTTGTGCTGACTCAGATGACAAAAATGTAACACTGGAGTTTCACGATAAACAGTAAATATCCCAAAAGAGTGTCGTCACATAAGATCAACTCATTTGATTGATAATAATTTAAGGCTGATCGGCTAGATTTCATATGCACGTGACCTTTCTAAATGTTTTAAATGGGAATTGAGCACCAAAAAAATGTTTTGTTATTAATCAGATTTTGGCTTTTAAATGGTCAAATAGGTATTCTCCATAGACCTATCACCCAAAGTCTATGCGGTATTCTCGAATTTCAAAATACATTAATTAATTTAATTTTCTGAATAATATCTGTTTTAAAAGTGACTTGACGAGTAAACTACTTTATTGGTTATTATTAGCATATTATATTTGGTGTTATACTAAGAAATATAGCCGGAGTGACTCGGTTGGATAAAGTAAAGAATAGTGAGATAAGAGAACGCTGTGGTGTAAAAGAAGATGTGGTTACAAAGATAGATAAAGGAATATGCTTAGATGGTTTGGACACGTAGAAAGGATGGATGAAGGAAGATTGACGAAACAAATTTATAAGGCGAGTGTGAATGGACGGAAGTCGGTAGAGGTTGACCGCTCGGAGAACATCGATCTCGATCAGATCAACATTGTTTCGAAGAAAGGCCAGCTGTCAAGAGTACCAACAACCGACGAGCATATATGAGAGCACTGATGAAAGTAGAGGAAGCAAAAGATGTGTGTAAGAACCACCGTAGCGGAAGTGGAAGGAAGTGGTCTCTGCCTACCCCTATGAGAAAAAGGCGTGACTTTATGTATGTATGTTATACGTAAGCAAATTTAAAGAACAGCCCCGGTTACGAATTGAAAAATATGGAAATATGGGGAAATACTGGTATGTTTTTGAAAATTCAGAAAAAGTGCCTTCAAATAATGAAAATAATAGGTATCATATTTCTTTATTGAAAATCAACGATTAGTATATTTATTAAATTTCAATAATAATTCAAGGTTTTATTTATTTACTTATTCTTACCTCTCACTTCTCTTTTTTAATATAAGGTTTCACTAAATTTTTAACAAAAAGTTATAATACATATTTTTTTTTAAATATGCAACAGTATTGATATTTTATTAACATTGCCATCAAAGAGCAATTTATTAGTAATTTCCTTATTATTAGATCTTTTCAAAATATATCAGAGTAACTTATTGTTAATATCCACAATAACTTTTGTGTAAATATGCATGATCAAAGATACTTCGAACTGAAGCATCTTGTTCTCGTGAAAAAAGGCAAAAAATTAACTCTAGATAATGACGATACATTTATTTATAATTAGCAATGAAGGGGGTGAAATGATATAAGTAAATTTGTTGTACTTATACAGGGTGTTCCATTGGGAAACGGAAAAACGTCAACAATGGATAGAGGGCACCAAGATAGTTCTGAATATACCATATTTGTTGGGTCTCACAAGTCTTATAAGCGTGATGTAGGGTATTTTATCAATTTTACCCTTTCTTTGTGGGGTCATAGTTTACGAATCACTCAGTATATTTTTATGATATGTGGTATACATGTCTATACAAGCGACTTGCCTATCAGCCAGAACATTTGCTTTGCGAATGCCCAGCGCTTTTCTGCAAGAGGCTCAAGTTTCTGGAAGGGGCCTTCCTAAAGCCCTTCGATGTCAGAAACTTAGCCCCCACTGATAAACTGATAAACTTTGCTCGAAGTCTCGGAATCCCGGGCCTCCAATAGATTAAGGGTTATGCACAAAAGATCTGATAGGTCGAAGTGCTTGAGAGGCAGCATAGCCTTCGCGACCCACCCTACAATCTACAATCAGCCAGGTGAAAAATCTAGGTCCGGATTAACAATAATCGAACATATTTTTGGGTCTCTAAAAAATCACCCTGTATTTTCGAATTTCCGAATTTGCATTGAAATTTTGGTAAATTAAGTATGTATAAGTATGACTGCCTGTACTGAAATGATCATTACAGTTATGTAGTCGTCGAAAAAATATAATATAGCACAATTTATTTGTTATTGAAATATAGCAAAAAACGATATCTAAATGTTATGAAAAGGTCCAATTGTCAACAGTGTTCAATAGGGGGGATATCAAAGAACATTGCATAATTTCTGTAATTCTATGTGGAAAATTGGAAACATTTCATTTTTAAATATCCAAAATGCAAAAAACCTCAAATTGCGAGAAAATGGAAAGTACATAGTTTGTGTCAGTTTTTTGTGCTTTTTCAAATATATAAGCAGATTTTAAAAATTCGAAAATGCAGGGTGTTTTTTTTGAGGACCCAAAATTATGTTTAATTTTTAATAATTCAGACCTGGGTTAATAATTCAGACTTGGGTTGAAGTAGGAGAACGTGTGAACCAAATAATAAAAAAATATAATGTGTAGTTCGATTATAAAACGTGTAAGAACCAACAAAAATGGTATATTCAGAACCACCTTGGTGCCCTCTATTCACAGTTGACGTTTTTAGTTTCCCAATGAAACACCCGGTATATTATATACGAGTATATTAGAAAATAATAAATATATCGATTTTTTTTGTTATATAGAATTCTTTTCCTACATACCGCATACCTGTTATTTTGGTAGTCAATTATGTCAAACTGTAGCCTCTGATTGTACAGAATATCACAGATTGCGTACCTGCTGTTGTACAAAAATTGCAATTTTAAAATGTAAGTATTTTTATTTTTTAAAATATACTATCATTAAAAACCAATTTAAAATTTTTAAATTTGACAAGCGTTTTTTCTAAAACACATTGTATATTGTAAGTACTTTATTTCTATTCAAACCATTCAATTCAAATTTTAATTTAAATCATTTACAGTTCAAGGTTGTTCGTACAAAGAGGTTAAATAGAAATAAGTTTTGTACCATTTTCAATAAAAAAATTTACACTTAAACGAATGTTATTCCTTCAATAACACCATTAGTTAAAGTATATACAAATATGTACGTCATAGTCTCTACCAAAATTTTAATTTATTATTAAAATCCTCCTTGAATACGAAATAACTTTATCAGGGGAGTAAAAAAAACATAAATATGTGGGAGACAACATTAAACTGTATCGATTAATTAAAAAAGAAATTTTCATAGTTTAATAAACATTAAATAGATAATAATTATTATATTTTATATTTTTTAGGGAGAGCTAAAGCCAGTGCTGCGGATTTCGTCGGAGATAAAATTAATATAGCAGCGTTATTTTTATTTACTATTCTTAAATATTTTAGGTATTTTATTTAAAGTAAAACCAAAGAGTTGATGTTTGTTACAAGTTTTATAATAAAGTTATAAAATATTTAATACCTACTTTTTATAAAAAAATTTATTGTTTTATTTCCACCAGGCAGTATATTTTATTTACGTCAATAATGGCACTTTGATCGCAGTAATCTTGTTGGCACTGGAGAGCTGTGAGCTTCAAATGTACTTTAGCACTCGCGATGGTGATTGCTTATTTAGCCCAGTGTATAGAGAGGATCCAAAAAGTGGTTCAACCTACATTCATTGCGGCTTAAGATTTTTTTTGTTTTTAGGATCGTTTGGTATGGTGTGGGTACGCCAAATCTAAGTTTTCGAACTCGAAAGTTGGGCGCTTATAACTCATATTTTGTAATAACCTTACTATATTAAATTAAGGAGGATAATATTTCGCGTCGATAAAGAAAAAAACGCAAAATTAGTCCACTAGTTCGATTTTTTATTGGAGATCTAGAAAACTGGAAATTTTTCCAACTTTGCCAAAAACTGTGTTTTACCAATTTTCAATGTGCTGTTACTTTCCAACATCAAATTTTATTAATACCCTCTTCCCTAAAGGTTGTAGAGTATCAATCCGTGAATTCAAAAAGCACATATTTTTAGTAAATTTTTTTTGACTCAAAACAAAGTTTGGGAAAACCTTAAATTCGCACTATCGGGTTGTCACTCTCTTTCGATGTCTATGAGTCAGGGATTAAATTCCGGCATCATTGTGAGAGACTTAGAGACTTTGGTCATCTACATGCATCTGGAACTTGCTTTAAGAAATTTTGTAAAAATTTTAAAATCTAAATTTTTCATGACTGACCCGTACAACTGGTTTCTTGTTCCTTACGTATTATATTTTAATGTTTAGAGACCTGTATCTAAACGCATTTACTTCTATATCCATATTATACCAAAGTTATCGGGAAATAGACAGTTTGTTGTGTAAGTACTATAATAATAATTTTCTTGGCAACTTAAAATACAGGAAAGTTAAGTTATTTATTTATTTCAACGTTACACAAAAAGTTAGAAATTACATTTTTTTAAAGAAATACTTACAATATTTACATAGATACTGGAAATATTTCAATTTTGGTCGTTTTGATTGTCCCGGTTGAGGCTCTTCTTTCTTACAAGAGTCTAGCGACCACAAATTCTACCATGATTTCGCATGCGCATTTCGTGAAACTTGCCAACTTGTTTATGAATATCCTTGCGCTGTTGGCAACTCAACGTATTGTTACGATATTTACTTCTTGGGTTCGGTAATTCTAAACTTTCAGTACAATAACTAAACAATCTTTATTCCAATATTTTTACACAATAAATTTTACTTTACAAATCACTTAGATATTCACTTTACAATTACTTTAAATACTTGACTTCGAACCAATTAAATTACAAAACTTTTAAAACTGACTTCTTCCCGTCCGCTGTCCTTTTTATATTTCCAAATAATCGTTCTAGAAGAATCGTCATCATTCGAAACCAATGTACCATTTTCTAGAGAGTCCCGAATAATTCTTTTACCGGTCTTTTCTTTTGTTCCAATCCCGCGCCGGTATAATAAAGAAGTTCCCTAATTGTGATCGACTCGCTGACGCCGACAGACACAGTGCCGGTGGTAACAGTATATACATTAGATTAATTCTAAGTAATTCTTTCTTGCGGACTTTGAATTAAGTGCTGCCAATTAGCAGAAATAATAAGAAAAAAATCAGGAGCAAGCGTGGCTAGACATTTTCAAATAAAAAACAATTTTTACGAGTATATATGTAAAAATAATGTTAAAATAAAACTAAAAAATAAATTTAATAACTAAAACACTAAAAAACTAGTAGGTTCCTACAAAAAGCAATATTAATCATTATCAGTATTTTTTAAATGTTAAAAGGATATCTTATTTATATCAGGGGATGTAGGTTTATTTTTTTTGCAAAACTTTGCTTTTTGATGGTAGAAAATCTTTGGGATGTTTTTCGGCACATTAACTTTGTTCACTCTCTGTAATATAGACTTTATTAAGGGCCGAAAATAAAGTAGAATTTTTGGTCTCTGGACTCTAGTTTTTTCCTCAGGCCGATTGGCTCAAAGAACTTCAGAATCTTCCTGTAATACACCACTCTAATATAGGATAGGTACCATTGGTTATACTTTTAGGGGAATTTGGTGATGGTAACAGAAGGTCTCCAAATTAACTTAATTTTGTATTTTTATTTAAGGTGTCCTTTATCCACAATATTAATAGACATCGCAAGCGACAAATTGTCGTCTAAATCACCAATTCTTTGAAAAATCACTTTTGCAATAAATAATAAGCGATGGCAACGATCTAATACTAGCCCGCGGTAAATAAAAATTTTTATCAGATAGCGCGTATGGCCCTGGTTTCGCATCGAATGACTTTTATTTCGTCTAAGTTAAAGTTTCGGTCAACGACCAGTTAATTATTTTTCAAAAATGTGTAGTACGTTTTTTCTAATTATTAAAATACTTAGGTATAGAAAAAACGTTGTAGATATCACACAAATCAATCGTATTAACTTTTTGAAAATTGAAGTAATTATGGTAACAGTTATTGTCATTATAATTAGATCGTCAAAATTGTAAATTTTATAATAAAGACGGACACCTTTCTGCAACAAGGCGATGGCCTAATATGGAAAAAACGAGAATAAAACGAACGCCAACAAATACAGTTATCTGAAGATTCTTGGAACCACTTTGAATATACGGAATTAGTGTAGTTTCAGCATTCAGAATAAGTAATGGCGAATATTTTAACTGTATTGGTGTTTGCAGGTTTTCTTTTAATTGAAACAAAATCGCATGGTAAATATCTTATTCACACTTATTTATTGATAGTAAAAGCGACAAAAATGATTAAAATCATAAAATTTCCGTAATACAAAATATCAGTGGTCTGGGTGCGACCCGAGAGGTCCAGACGACTAACTTCACAGTGGAAAGATTGAAAAAATAACCACATGTTTTGTTGTTATAATAATAATTATTATTAAAATTATTATAAAAACGATTTCAAATTGTTTATAACAAATTATAATTGTCATTAACAATATTCTGTTTATCAGTCAACCGTATTATTTCAAACTTTTTCTTACCATTTCATAAGCGGGAGCTATTTTCAATTGTTCATAACAATTGAAAATTTCTTTTAATTATTATGATCAATAATTATTTGTTAGTAACAATATTCCCAATATTCAATTGTTATAAACAATTCTTGATTATTACTAACAATAATTTTTCACTGTTATAGCGTTTTTCAATGCTATTCTCTCAATAGGTACTGACACAAGTTTAAAATTCTTCAATTCCTATTATTGTTTTTCAAAACTATTTTTTTTTTTATGAAATATTGTCATCAAATTTTTTCATACAAATATTCCTAACATGCAATAATCATATTATTCAAAAGATCTTCAAATTCTGTATTAAAAATAGTATAATTTCTAAATTGCAAAATTCAGGTAGTTTACCATTTTTTTTATTCTTCATAAAAAACAGTTCGACCGATTTTGCTGAAAATCTAATCAGTTCTAAGTTGCGTAATTAAGCGTCGAATGCAATTGGTACCACGACGATATCATTATTTGTTCTCGACATAATCGAGACGAAAAATAATTCCGAAAGTTCACCATTTTTTTCAGTTTTTTGATTCTTCATAAAAAACAGCTTAACCAATTTTGCTGAAAATCTAATTAGTTCTAAGTTGCATAATTATGCGTCGAATGGCAGTGGTTCCACGTCGATATAATTTTTTGTTCTCGAGATAATTAAGACGAAAAAATTTTCCGAAAGTTTACCATTTTTTTCATTTTTTTTTATTCTCCTTAAAAAAAATGTTAACCGATTTTGCTTAAAAACTTATCAGTTCTAAGTTGCATAATTATGCGTAGAATGCAATTGGTCCCACGTCGATATCATTTTTGTTCTCGAAATAATTTCGAACGCACATACGAACATACGTGCATACACACACAGGCGTCCACTTAAAAGCTATTGTATTCAAATGTGGGGATCTTGAAATGTGGAGACATTCAAAATTCGAGATTCGCATAATCGGACCAATTACTGTAGCTTCCACTGTGAATTTAATAATTAGAAAATACCGGAAATGTAAAATTGCAAATTTTTCCGTTCGTAATTTTGCCAGATTGTGAAATTATTTTCTACAAATGTATAAAAATAAAATTTTTAAGTTACGTTATTATATAATTTATTCACAGTTATTAAACAACAATTTTTAAAAATTATTAACTCCTTGTAAATATTTTTTTTTAATAATCGCATGCAGATAATTCCAGAATTATTTATAATGTATTATTACGGAAATTTATAGTAAAAGGACAAATTATAATAAATGCTATTCTCATAGTGATTAAAGATCAGATAATAATATACTCGTACCACAGCAAATGCCCTCATAACAGTGCAACTCCCATGTTAATGTTTAAAGAACAAGTTTGAGCGCTGCACAGTGTTCGGCCGCAAAACTAAACTAGCGGATTTTTTAAAATATTTTATTCTGAAAATTGTACTCTACTCACAATCGACTGGTTTCCCAAGACCGCGTACTTGCGAAAATGCAAATATTTGTAAATTTTTCATAAGTAGGTATTTGGCCATCTCAGAAAGAAAAACAAGTTATTTGGGTATAAAAGAAAATACTAATATTTGTTAAATATTTAATTTATATATTATTTGTTATCACATTTTAACTATGCTACCATTGCTTCAATTATGCAATGATGCTACAGAGGTAAATTCACGCCAAGGGTTGCAAGACAAAATTGAACATCTCTTCAATGACCTCATAGCTAATCCTCAACCGTTTAAAAGATTAATGCACTCTAAAAAAAAAAGGATAGATTTGTGTGTTCGTGAAAACGTAAGAAATGTTAACACATACTCTATAACTAATTGAATATTTTATTTATTTAGTAGAATTCATTTTAATTTTCTTGTGATTCTTTGTTTAATTAATAACTTTAGCATTGGAATAATGTTGTTTTTTGGTTTTCAATGAATAGGTAATTGTTTTAATAATACTTACTTTATACCATCAACAGTAATTACCTTCTTATCGTTTTCAATTAAAAAAATTCCGAAAACCGTCGAGTTTTACCAAGAGTACCTTTTTGATGTAAATTTGAATGACCAGAAAATTTAACCTCAAAAAGTTATGTTTAAAACTATACTCGGTACGAACCGTGTAACTAGCTATGAATCAAATATAAAAACAAACTTATGTGATTTGTCCAGCTTCCAAAATATATATATTCATGCCAAATTGTAATACAATGTCAGTATTTTCGACATAATCCTAAATATGTAAACATGTTTCTTTCAGCACTGTGTATCTTGAAAACGGACGCCGTTACGACATTTTTTTACCCAACTTATTTTTCAGTGTTCTACCCATCCTAGCTACGGGGCCACCTTTTTATGAAACTTCCTGTATATAAATAATTTTATAATTATGTATTTATTATTTTCTTTAACAGATTTAAAAAATTGAATGTCCTTGAAAACAAATTTACAAAGAAAAATATAGCTAATAAAATTGTGACATTATTAAAAATAATTGTGGAACTTAATTGGTACATTTTTAAATTTATCTAAAAATTATGTTTTGTCTTAATTTATGCTATTCTATGTTTTCATTGTTTCTTCTTGTTTATAAGTATATTGGTGGAATCGGACTGCAAATGACGTTTTATTTTAATTGCTATGGCCCCGGTATTATGTCGCAATTTGTACACAATGTTTACGGTTTATTTATAGCATACATTTTACCCTATCCGTAATAAATAATTAGTCTATTGAAAAATATATCTTTAACGAGTCATTATTTATGCTAAACTAATTAATCGATTTAATTCATATAATGGCAAAAATAATTTATCCGGTTCTAAAAGACGTCTTCCGCTCCTTCTACTTTCATCAGCGCTTTTTTAAAAAAAAATGTCGATCTGATCGTGATACGTTCCCTTAGGTCGACCTTTACCGATTTGTCCTTTCACAATCTCTTTCATACTAATTTCACTTACATTGCAACATTCACTCATGTCCCCGAACGGGGCCTGCGCTTGTGTATTCTCATTATAAAATAAACTTCCGAAATATTCCTTCCATCTCTTTAGAACGCATTCCTCTCCTTGATATGCACATGATTTAATTTTTTTGTATTAAATGTTTTAGCTCTGTTTCCAAAGAGACTGGATCTGCCATTAAACGCATTAGGAGATGTAACGGTATTTTCAAATCCGTTAGACCTTTTCCGTGGTACTTTTAAAAGAAGATGTCCCATTTGTGATCCTTCAGTATGCAGTTACTGTACAGACAAACTGTTGCACGATTCTTGTTGCTGCCATAATCCAAATAATCCATACGGTAAGTTTCTGTTTGAAAATAATCTCCAGATTTTTGTAATTTTTTTTTTTAGATATATTACCGTATCAGTGCAAATATGCAGATTGTAGTTTTCTTCATGCCAATTCGTGTTCGGAACATAAATTGATAACTGCTTGTTGCTGCATCAGTTATAAAAAATGAAATTATTATTTTTAGAAAATATGCTTTATTTATTTTTACAATAAATTATTTTATATTGCTAGATTAGTTTTTTATTTCGACCTTCCGTTTAAGATATTCCTACAGAAATGTTATAAAACTTCATGTAAACGAAAAATAAACTCTTTGAGATAATTGATACGATTTGGTCATTATTGTATAAAAGTATTACAATATACAAAATAGCTCAATAAAACATTTCAATGTCTAAAATTAATTACACTTTTTTTTTCAAATAAAAGTGGGACTATAATATTTTTTAAAATTCACACCAATTTAAATTAATAACATGTAACGTAACAAAATTCTATATAGAAAAAACTCTATACCATTTAGTCCCGGCCTCCACATCAATTAAAGAGTTGCAATGTGGCCGGCCCATTTTCGAATGGCATGTGTCCCCACTTGCGATAGTTCTATAGTCGGCTTTTTTTGGTCTTGTTATTTTACTTGTTTACATAACATTTTGTAACGTTTATTCATCTCTTCTTCTTCTTCTTCTTCTTATGGTGCCTATCCGGTCCGGATGTTGGCGATCATTCTGGCAATTATGATTTTGTTGGTTGCGGCACGGAAAAGCCCTGTTGTCGTTACTGAGAACCACACCCTGAGATTCTTTAGCCAGGAATATCTTCGTCGACCTGGCCCACGTTTCCCTGGGATCTACCCTTTTGCAATATTTCTTCTCTATTCCAACACTATTTATCTAAATTGTCGCTTGTTTCTGTTACTTTGGTGTTCGAATCTCTTTGTCGTCTCTTAAATATATAGCTAAATATTTCCATCTCGCTTTTCCCAACAAATTGTCGAAACAAATTTTTGTCATTCTATATTACTAGAAAAACGTTGCGAGCGTTCGCATAATAATTCTTCAGATAACTTGTAAAACTGCTCTTTGGATCATCTTTATTGGCTGTACCCAAAAACGATGTTTGCGTCGTTAACTTCTCGCTCGAAGCAAAAGAGCGATCACATTTTAATTTCAATAACATTCACTGATAAACTATTTTAATTTAATGGTTTATTTATCGCAGTGGGGGTGCACCTTAAAGATATTCTGTGAGAGCGATTTTTTTGTCCTTACGAATAGAAATCGCTAGTGGAGACCGAACCTAAGGTTAGAATTAATAAATATGAAGGTTGTGAAAATGCCATAATGTTTAAAAATTCAATTCCTTTTACTGTCTGTATTACTCAAAAGTTATTTTATTCAAAATAATTGGCAATGTTAATTCTCGTTACTTCTAGTAGAAATATCCCATGAACATAATCCTATTGTATTTACCAGCAAAATATAATAAAGCACCATAAAAATTATTCGCGAAATGACTAAAAATTAACATCTAAGATCACAGCGGTCAACACAAAACAATGCACTTTATCCTGATGCTATTACATTTTTAAAAAATACATAATATTAAAATACAACTCATTTTTAAATGGTGCATTAAGAAATCCCGTAATTCCTTTGTTATTATATTAATGCGAACCTAGAAATAAATTAAAAATGTTATAATTATTAGATATGTAGAATTTATATGAAGATATGTCGAACCACTACAGGCGGATATGTATTGTGTATATGAAGATTGAGAATAATACTTTTTTGTTCAAAAATTGTAAACAGCATCAAGACAAAGTTTTACATAATTTAAAAAAAAATGACAATCAATCGCTACAATTTTACAGAGTACAATCAATTCCTATTTTATTGTGTGAAGATATCCATATACACATTCAATTGCTTCGTTAACATATTATAATTACAATTTGTGCTAAACATCTGTTAAAATCTAAACATAAATAACGTTTCATAAATTGCACAAGTAAAATATATTACAAATTTTACAGATCTTAAACTTTTCTGTCTGGCATGGACCATATTTCTCAAGATATAATTACGACAAATAGTATTGGCTACGGCGCTGGGAATTATTTACATAAAACGATCGTAGATCGTGTTGAATTACTTATACACATATTTCGCTTCTTCTACATTCATAAGCTTTTTCATACATGCTCGTCGGTCGTTGGTACTTATGACCTAGTCTTTCTTCAAAACAGTTTCGATCTGATCGAGATACGTTCGTCGAGGTCGACTAAATTACTCTCGATGTTTGGGAAAACTCATGTAAGTTGCATAGATTTAATTCAAATATTGTTAATTCTATAAACAATTGTACCTATTGACGAACCAGTTAATTGGTATCGTCTTTTACGATGACGCAGAGATAAACTGCCCCTAACAGAGAAAGAAGTCGAATAGTAATGTTCTCAAGATGTACTCAAGAGGCTACAGTCGCCGTTTAAAATATTAGTTGGCCATAAGTAGGCATTTTATCCTCTAATCGGATCATTCACCGGGTATATCGTGTACATTATTATGAACTGTTTTATGTGGAGTGCTGTTACCAGATCATAGAAGACGGGGCCCCAAAGCACCAAAAGGAACTACGCGGGTTCAGCGTGGTAAGACGTAGGAAGCAATTGATTTCATTTTTACTTTTACATAAAAAATAATTTCAAAATTATAGTTCATTCTTAAGACACGAAAATTTAAGATCTATACAATAAAACGACAAAAACAATTTAATTCGATTTTAAATGCACAATTTTAACAATTATACAGAGTGCTAACTTTACCGATCACAGGAACCTCATCTCTAGTCCTTCCATATTCCAGGGCGAGTGGTCACTGCAGAAATACAGTGAATTTAGTAGGGAATTTTCAGCCACAAATGTATCAAGAAATACAAACCAAGAAGTTTGGCTACTAATATGACTTGTCTCTGAATTTTTCAGAAATTTAAAATTTCCTGACGTTTCCAGGCACGTGGAAACCATAATTTATTTACACAATAAACTTTCATAGTTACTCCTCTCATATAGAGGTGAAATGGTCGGTAAAATTATGTCGTAATCTGCAGAAGCGTATACATAAAAGTATTGGAGGATGCGGATAATCGAGCGATTCAACAATTTTGATATCAGTATATTGAAAGAAAAAGGCTCAAACTTAAACGTTTTCCACTTTTAGATTAATAAATTTTATTCCATATCATTCCTCTCCATTTTGATCACGCCCCGTGAATTATTTGAACAACATTTATCAAAGAGAATGAGACGATCAAAATGGAGATCAATAAATAAAATAATAAAACCTAGAAACTATTACCTATAGTTGTTAATAAATTATGCTCAGTCTGGTGGGATTGTTCGAGATGTTCCCATTTTTATATCGATGATGTTGAGAGAGTGAATATTACGAAACAATTTTTGCGCGGGAAGAAAACGGAATATATTAGTATAAATCTACCTATACTTTAGATGCGACAAACATATATCTACAACAAAAGAATCTTAGTTAAATCTGGGGTTATTTTTTTTTTATACTTGTAGAGGCCTGTGACATTCATGTTTTGAAGAAACGTACTTACGAGCAAAAAAATAATGAAAAAAGATGTTTCTTAACAGCGCCGATTGGAAGTCACTATTACCAAGCAAATATACAAAGTAGCAGTGTTATCGGTGCTATCAAAACATTTCAACTTTTAATTCCTAAAATTTCGTGACAATGTAAAAAATGGTGGCTCAATAATTATATTCTACGTTCTGAGTGTGATTACGTCCTAATGTCGGTGCACCAGTATAATTTCGGGAGTGTGGTGCTTACCGAAAAGAATCTAAACGCCAAATCGGTAAATATATTGTCAAATGACTCAAAAGCACACATCGGAATTAAAAAAAATGTTTTTCTATAACTACGTACAGGGCTCCCACTTTTTGTCGATCAAGAACTTCCCTCACACATTTTTAGTGTTCTAAATGGTGACAAACAGGCATTAGAAAGGGATAAAATGGTAATTTTTACCGGACTTGATTTTTCGATAGGGGATGGAAAAATTATCCAAGAAACGGGAGGTGTTATTTGGGTTTTTCTTGGAAATAACGCTAAAGTAAGTTTGGCTACAAATACTTCTCTTTTTTTCCCACTTTTCCCAAAGTCGGAACTCTGACGTAAGTACTGTTATTTTCATTTTAACCGGTATTACATTAACTAGATAGGTGTCTCTTCGTGGTTAAAAATTAACTGAATAAATTCTCAAAATAATTTCCCACGAAGAAAAGGATCCCGAGATTATGATGTATGCTCTTGAGCGAGATTCTTTTTTCTAAATATATTTAGAATATCGTTGCATCTAGGGCACTCCTTCTTTCTACGCATTAATATTATATCTAATGGTTTAATGTATCCAACTTGTCCAGCAAATTAAATATGCTGTAATCTATTCGCGGAAAATTCAGCACATCAGCAACCAATTAACGCGTCGAAACTTGGTTTAGCATACTATGTTTCGATAACGGACACAAGTGTAGGTACACACATTTTAATGAAGTGAAACTTCAGTAAAAATTCAAGGTCGCGGCACACGAGCTAGCCTGACGAAAATGTGTAAGGATTCGTAACGCGCATGCGCGAAGAGCAAAGCAACGCGACGTCTATTTGTGTAGTCCACGTGTTTGTTAAAATGACAATTGCAAAATATTTCGATATTTTAGCCGGTTAAACGTTAGAAGTTTCACTTCTAATATGCGCAAATAGTACACGCATCTTTTTATTTACCGAATTAATAAAGTATGTGTTGTGCTAAATAAAAAAAAGATGTGTGTACTATGTGCGCATATTAGAAGTGAAACTTCTAACGTTTACACGGCTAGGATTAAATTCAATTATACTGAATATACATATTAGGAACGTTATAAGGATTGGAATGAACTGGGTGCTTCAATAGCCGCCTATACATCTTGTGTAGTTTTTTAAATATTTTTTTACAAACACGTGGACTACACAAATAGACGTCACGTTGCTAAGTATTTCTATGCTACGCGTCTCCTCTCCTCTACAACAGAACATACAGCACAACACATACTTTATTAATTCGGTAAATAAAAAGATGCATGCACTATGTGCGCATATTAGTAGTGAAACTTCTAACGTTTAAACGGCTAAAATATCGAAATATTTTGCAATTGACATTTTTACATAAATGTGGACCACACAAATAGACGTCGCTTTGCTAAGTATTTCTATGTTACGCGTCTCCTTTCCTCTACATCAGAACGCGCATGCGACATTTTTATCAGGCTAGCTCGTGTTACGCGACCTTGAATTTTTACTCCCAGCGCGCGTATAGAAATAACCATTACGCGTTGGACAATCAAACGTAAAATTGTCATTTATACGAGTATAAACTTATGCTGCTTTGTATAATTTAGTCCGGGCCTCTATTTGAGCAGAATCGACCCGTTCATAATTACCAAGTCCTCTGATATATTTAGCCCATAAGGCTTCTATTTTCCATAACCAAATAGCCATTTGGAATCAAAAACAAAGCCTCGAGGGTACGTCGCTGACTAGATCTTTCGATCATTCAACTCAAAGATTCATTCATATCGAGAACGTAATTAAATGAACTACGAAAAGCGTATACTGCAATTCGGAATTTGTAAAAATTCAGATGCAGCTTACCGACACCTACATTTTTACTGGAAGCGCAAACATGTTTCATTGGAAAACGACGGCGATTTGTGTACAAAAGGTATTACAAAATGGAGAAAGGTGCTAAAAAATTAATTAGTTTGGTGGAAATAAGGCATCCTTTATAATATTATAGCGTAAATAAACATCATAACCGTGAATTATAAACAGAAATTGGAGTAGAAGTGTCTGGACTTAATCTCGTAAAATTAGTAAATTTCACAGTATCTTCACATATGTCGGCAATACATTTTTTTAAAGCATTTTGTTTAATGCGTTTATCATTTATAGGTTGCACCAAATATTCTCTTTTACATTGTAAATTCTTCTTCTTCGGGTGCCATACTTGTATTCAAGCGTTGGCGTTCGCCATGTCAATTACATTTTGGTATTCTTCACGATCAGCGGCAGTTCTAAAAAGTTGTTCCACGTCTGGATCTCTCCAGTGGCGTATATTACGAAGCCATGATAGTTTCTTTCGTCCTATCCATCTTGTACCCTCTATTTTACCATGAGTTATGAGGCGAAGCATGATGTGCCCAAAGTATTGTAGTTTTCTCTTCTTAATTTCGTTTAAGAGTTCTCGATCTTTACGCATTACATGCATTGTAAATTAGATATTTGCAAATACAGCCTACAAAGACATACTTTAGGAATATCATCCACCGTCGAATTCCGTGTTACACTTTATAAATCAAAACGTAAATACTGCACATATTGATTACTCAAACACGCCGTCGCAGAAAATGATTCGACGCTGACTGTATGATCAATGCGTATAGATTCGACCAAAAACGTTTTGCTGTTCAGCAGAAGACTTTGTATAAAAACTATATACCCTTTTAATTTAGGACCAAATCAAGGAAAAGCTTTCTCCAATACACACAACAACTGCAGGCATGCCCAGAACAACGCCGCATAGAACTGTGGAAAAAACAACACCCAAATATGTGGACCAAACCCAGGGAAGAGCTGCCACCGGGAAAACTTCTACCATACGCCCATTGAAAACACTGAACAGACTAAGGACAGGAGTGACACGCTGGAAATCAAATAGGATAATATGGAGAATGCCTGTGGACGATGTGCTGTGCGACTGCGGGGAGCTTCAGAACGACAGCCACCTTCTCAGATGTCCCAATATGGGAGAGGCATGTACGATGGAGGACCTAATCGTGGCAAATAACAAAGCGATATATGCTGCCAACTATTGGAACGGAAGGGTCTGAATGTAAACATTGGTGTATCGTATTCGAAAAGTAAGTAAGTAATTTAGGACAAATCGTTTTGCCTTATGTTGTACTGACAAATTTATTGAGTGGGTTTATTCAAAATTTAAGTGGTTTTTTTAACAGTTTATTGGTTTATTTCTGCTTCTGCTTTGTTGAAAATGGTCTGAGGAGACTCGTCCTTTTTAGCAGATGTTATGGACACCATAGCGAGTCTAAATTGCTCTAAAGGGTCTCCCCCTGACAAAATTTTGGAACGAATAAAATACCAGTGCAAGACGCCGCTGAAAAATGCATCTCTGTGTGTTAAAAAAGCATTAAAAACTGTCCTGAAAACTGGTTTCATCAAAGAGAACGGGGGAAAGTTTAAATTAGGTTTTGGTTTGCCGATAAGGGAGGTTCGCAGAAGAAGGAAAAAGAGAGGCAAAAGCCGAGGTAGGAGGAGAACATACAAATTGAAAATGGACGATCTTGAACTAGATGATGATACAAGCTTAGCAAGAAGACGAAGAGGGAAAAAACGAAGATCCCTCAACTTGATTTTAATTTTAATGTTTCCATGTTTTTTAAAAAATTTTAAAGTGATAAAATGTACATGTCTTTTAAATGATGTAATTTAGCTACAATTTTATAAAAAAAAGTTGTTCATCTCGAAATGTTCATTGTTGAGCTGTAGTCATGTCCTCTCATGTTTAGTCTTTAGTAAACAAATTTGTGACAAAAATTTCTCCTGATGATGGCTTGACGCCGAAAACGTTTGAGAATTAGCTTGTAATGATTAAAAATGTTGGTATACTTTAGCATTTATTTACCAATTGATATCTTGTAATCACAGTGTTATGTTATAAAAACGAAGAAGAAGCGTAAGAAAGAGAGGATTAGAAAATCAAGCAGAGAGCGGACGAACAAAATCAAAAACATTTAAAACTGTTACAGATTATTGATAAATATGATTTATAATAAAAGGTTAATAAAAAAAAGTTATTACGTTCAGTTCACAGTAATTTATAAGAGCAAATAGTTCGTCCGATGAGTCGAGAGTTGATACTTCATTTTTGTGCGACACGGTACCAACAAGTGAACCAGTTTTCAGTTTCGTGAGTCGCGAAATTATTTGATTATCCTACTATTTATCCTACTTTATCTTCTTAACTATCGTTTGTACACTGTGTAATCGAGCAGTTTAAGAATCAATATATATCTAAAAATGAAATTAAAGTATAATAGGTTAGTGAACAAATGGATAAAAAATATATCTGTGTGTGTGTGTGTGCGATTATTTAACTTTAACAGATTTTACGATCCTCCTTTGCCTGCGCGTAGCATCGATGCTTTCGAGACTCGGCAACGGTTTCGATATACCCAAATTAACTGTACCTTTTGGTGCGCCTTTTAAAACTTGCGCGGCTCGATCTAAAGTAACGGTCTTGATATTCGTCCCGTTAACGCTGATGATTCTATCTCCTGGAGTTAATTTTCCATTTTTTTCAGCGGCACCGTCCGTAACTAAACGTCTTACCGCGATTACGTTGGTTTTTGGATCTATGGGATCTCGGTAATCTAAAATGGAAAATCCTAGACCTCCGTCCGATTTAATTAGATCTAAATATTCGATTTCCTCCGACCACATCATCATCACGTCGCCGTCGGCCACATCTGAGAAGCAAGTTATTAATTTTTCTTGATCGGATTCGCCTGTAACTCAAAAGAACATTGCAAATAAACGATGTATTCCAAGTTAGTTCAAGTACACTTTCTTATAGCGAGGAACAAACGCCTAAAATCACACTAGTATTTTTTTGACCAAAATAATACATAGTTTATGTGAGTGGCGCTCTAATTTTTTTTTTTATATTCAAAATTTAATTACTTTGATTTTTGACGGCTACAATTTCGTTTTAAATCTGATATGCGACAGATATTTAAAAAATGGTTTACATCAATTGGGCAAAAAATAAAAATAAAAACGGGTTACGAATGCTGAAGATGGTCAATTCTCCGATGGGTGTCGACGTCGTGACATTCATTTCCGTATTTTTTTTTCTTTCAGTCTTACAATTATTAAATTGCTGAGCAACATGTATTTCATGGTCTAGTTAATTAGGCACATAAGTGAATTGGTAACGATTTATTAAAATTCCTACACATCTACGATTATGTAAAAACCGATTAGTTACGGACATCGACACCGCCGCGATTCACCTTCTCAGGATAATTAAAAAATTAAAGCGGCTCTACGACACACGAACGATCCGATAGCAGAGGGATGAAGGAAAAATTCCAGAATATGGCTGCCAAATGAATTTTCATAAAACTTTCATAGGTCATTAAAACACACTATAAAATGAATATCCTGATAGACATTTTTTCGCGGAAACGTTTTAAAAGTACTTTCAAAAAAAAATGTGTGAAAAATTCACTAGGGTGGCTATTTCAAGGGTAATTTTTATAACGAGTTTTTACCTCGATCAAACACTTAAAATGCCTCGTACTTTTTTGCAACACAATTTACACATTATAATTCCGCACTTTTTTTGCAATTACTTAACGAGATAAGAGTTAATAAATCGAAAGAAATTATTCATTATTATTTCATTATTGATAGACAGAAACACTCAACTACTTTGACAAATGACAAGCTTTTAAACCTGTATTTGAAATTGCGACGGTGCCAGAGTGGGCGTTTATCTTTCTTTATAAATGATAGATTTGACTGTTATTTAATGATGAACATAAAACATTAGCGTAACCTGACCTAACACAAACAGTACCTTTTTTAACCAGTTGAAACATCTGTTTATTTGAGGTAATAAAAGTAAATAAATTGATACGTGAACCCCAACGCGCATGCGCAAACTCCAATGCGCATACACGGACTGTAATGCCGGTCGAATGCGTTGATGAACATAAAAAAATTAGTCCAACCTAACCTACGGCCTAACCTAACAGCAACAGTACCTTTTTTAAACGATTAAAACATTAACTTTTGTACGCGCACTTGTTCTCTACTTACTTGCTCATAAACTAAAAAACAGTCTTTAGTAAATTTATAGAGTAATCTATAAGATATAACTTCTTTTTCATTAACTGAGCCATAAAAATATTTTATCTAATATACCATTACTTCTGGTTTGAATCGGCAACGTCGCAATTCCAATTACGAGTTCAAGATGCTGTCATATGTCTGACAGGTTAATAGTTTATGTATCAATAATAATGATCAATTTCTTTGGAATTATAATGTGTAAATTGTGTTGCTAAAAGGTACAAGGAATTTTAAGTGTTTGATCGAGGTTAAAACTTGTTATAAAATTACCCTTGAAATAGCCCACCATGGTGAATTTTTCACACATTTTTTTTTAAAAAGTACTTTTAAAACGTTTCCGCGCAAAAATTTTTAACAGGATATTCATTTTATAGTGTGTTTTAATGACCTATGAAAGTTTTATGAAAATTCATTTGGCAGCCATATTCTGGAATTATACCGGGATGAATTCGAGTCGACATCCATATAGTGAAACGGAGAATGATTTATGAGCGTGAACCGCGCGTTTAAACAACGAAACTAGATGTAGACAATTGACATTGACGTAAAAATATTAAAAAACGCATTATCAACGTCAAATGTAAACCTTTATCATTAAACTTAAGACATAGTGGTGTAATTGATTTGTTTTTACGTTTCGTAATACTAAATTTCAAGTGTTGTACCTACAAAAGATCACGTATTCGAAAAACTATAAACGTTATTTCTTACTATCGAACATATAAATAATGTTAAAAAATATGCTGGGCAACGGTTTTGAAATTCCCAGCTTGACCTTGCCCGAGGGTGCGCCCTTTAACGCATGCACCGCCTGATTCAGCGAAGCATTTTTGATATTTATTCCGTTAACGCTAATAAGTCTATCACCCGGTATGATTTGTCCGCTTCGTTCGGCAGCTCCGTTGGGAATTAAACTTCTCACGACTATTACTGTAAAGTCTACGTCCATCGGATCTTGATAATCTAATATGGAGAAGCCTAGACCTCTATCTGTTTTATCGAGTTGTACGTATTTGACCTCTTCAGACCACATCGCCAGTTCTGTTGCTTCTAAAGAACGAGATTTCGTCTTTTGCAAACTGGTCTCGTCTGTAATTTAAAAAACACAAGCGCTGCAGACAGATACCCGACTTGACTTTTTTTCATGTTCTACAAAATGTGCGGTGTGTACAAGCTGCTTCTATATATCTAAAATCTTGCAAAATCCAAAGTAGTCAATCTAAATTAATTTCATGCAGTTGAGATGTGTAAAAGCACAAGAATTCTTAGAAGTGTGTTTCAATTCATAAATTTAAATAAAAACTAGTAAAATCTGCAATTTTTTTCTGTAAGTGCATCTAAATAATTTACCAAATTAAAAAATCATTTTAAATCATTACAATGAGGTAGAGAGTTTGTTCCCACTTTTAAAACAGTTTGAAGAAAATCGTAAAATATACAATTACTCCACTATGTTCTAATAAGCAATGATAAAATAAAAGTATCGACATATATTAAAACTGAAAAAAAATTAAAAGTAGATAATTATATTAAAAGTGCAGTATAAAGAATATTTTTGCATGTAAGTAATGAAAAAATAATAATTCATATTTTAGTTAAACAATAAAAATGAAAGTGAGATGAAAAATGATCCGAAGGTGAGTAGGAACTTTGGAAGTGTAGCAAAGTGCATAAAAAATTTGATAAACTATAAATATTTTATACAAAATAATAATTAGCTATTAAAAGTACTAAAAGCATTACATTCTCTTCTCAATTAGTGTTTCTTTCTTTTAAATCTTAAAAGGAATATTGAAATATTAATTAAATTTAATAAACAAAAATTAAATTATTGGGGATGTTATGTGTGACTGAAAGATGTTGATTAAACACTTTACTTAATCCAAATAAGAAGAATAATAAAAGTTCCAGTTAAAATTTTTAAAAGAGTAATAAAACACCTTCCGAGAGTTCGTCTTAGCTGAAAAAAATAATAGTTTAAAAAACTAAGACAACGTAAGTTTTTGGGGCCTACGAATCTGAATCTGGCATTTGTTTGACCTTCAAGGTCAATTATTAGAATTTACCGCTCGTTCAGAATCCGGGGTAAAAAAATCTATCCCGCGAATTGAAGAAGTTGACTTTTAAATGACCTTGAAATTGACCTTCGAAGGTCAAACAAATGTCAGATTCAGATTCGTAGACCCCAAAAACTTACGTATGAATTTTTCCAGATTTTTCCACCGCATTCCCCTAATTTGACCTTCAAATAACCTTGTAAAATACTGGGAAACCCCCCATTCTGACTTCAAATTCGGAAAAAGCAATCAAAAATACATCGGACTAGCATAGTTATAGAACCAGTTCAGGGTACTTATTTTCTTTTGTGGGCCTGTGTAATTAATAAATAATAATTTTACAATCAAAAGCGTGTGGTGTTTTTTATGATGTTTATGTTTTCTTCTTGGAGACTTTACTCTTACCAATATTTGTTTATTATCAAATATATTAATTGATGTAGCGCATCCCACGCTATTGATTGTAAAATTATTTTTTAGTTCGGTGGTTTTCTTATAAAGCGTGTTGTCTCAGTTTTTTAAACTATTTATTTTTCATTTTTTAGTTCGGATTTTTTTTAATATCCTGGTGATCCTGGCCAGGATCTTTGAAAAAATTACAAGTCAATCTAATATAAAGCGGATAAAAAAACGCGACGAGATATTAAAAGTACTAGGATTTAAAATGGTAATACGCATTAGCACCATCTGTTGGAGAGTAGTTAAAGCGTCAAGCGTATTTAAATTGAGTTCATGTGGGACATCACATCCAATTTTAATCCATATAAAACACTTTTTTTAAATATAACTGATCCTGGCCCAGAAAATCGTGTCCAAAGATTACGTTACATAGATAGATACGAGTGAAGCTAATATAAAGCGTGTAATAATTTTTGTTACATTAAAATTATAGTATTAATTTATATAACATAATCTTCTAAAGAATTATAAATAGAACTAAAAAAGGACTTTTTGTACAAAACCACATTTTTTAAACAATTAATAATGTTGAATTTAGGTCAGATTTAGAATTTAGGATTAAAACAATCCCAACATTAGATATTTTGTTTGGTTACTCATTTGGGATATCTACATTTTTAATGTAACAGTATTTAAAAGAAGGGGGGCACAATATAGAACCGCACTGTAGATGTATATGTACAGCAGAAATAAAACAAATTTCAAAGCTAGAAAAAAAAGTGACTTAATCAAGTACTATTTATAAAAAGTAAATTACCTGTTGTTATAGTACTGGAAGTATTAAGACTAGTATCACTTAACGCTTTTAATAATTTTTGTTCTGGATGAGGCAAGAGATTCTTCAAGCTACCACCTAAAATATTTCTGGCCTCGAACGCCTCCCTATCCTGAGAAGTGTTTATGACCCTGTTATATCTGTGTTCTCTGAAGCAGACCAGCCTTACGGTACTAGGAAGTTCTTTTAAAATTTTAACAACTTCTACGTGCCTTATGCCGAGCAACTTTTGTCCATTAACCTGAAACAATAAATTAATGGACCACAAAAACACTAAATCGACCTTATTTGAGATCGTTTTTATGAAAAACACACATAGAATTAGGTGTTTCTCAAGCTACACGCCGCTGACTATGTTTTTCGATCATTCGGCTCGAAGGTTCCCGCATGATCGAGAACGGAAAAGGAACTATGAGAACGAAAATAATCGATTTTTTTTAATGGTCCCCTAGGACCTCAAAAATGATGTGCCAAAAGATTATGACCGGGAAAAACTACATTTTTTAAGTTGGCTGGAAACATTAGACAATTCACCGATTCACTTGAAATGTTGAATATATCTTGAAAAATTCATGGTCTATGGAAGTACGCAGGATTTTTTTTATATTGCACAGTTCATTTGTTATTAACAATAATATGACGATTTTTAAGGTAAATTTTTCACTTTCCACTTTAAAAGTGTGCCATTTGGTCAAAAATCAATATATCGAAAAAATCCTACATATTTCTATAATCGAAAAAAAAAAAAACAAAAATTGGCTCATTATAATTCAAAAATTACAGGAGCTGTTTATCCGGCCGTGGACCCTGGAAAGACGAAGACGTCATCGCAAAAACGCTGCACAGTCGCCATTTTGAGATTAATCGATTCAAAAAAAATTATTGTATACAATCCCTGACATATGTAGAGACCACTTCCTTCCACTTGCTACGGTTCTTTCACAAATCTTTTGCTTCCTCTACTTTCATCAGTGCTCTCATTCATGCTCGTCGGTTGTTGGTACTCTTGACCTAGCCTTTCTTCAAAACAATGTTGATCTGATCGAGATATGTTCACCGAGGTCGACCTCTACCGACTTCCGTCCATTCACACTCGCCTTATAAATTTGTTTCATCAATCTTTCTTCATCCATCCTTTCTATGTGTCCAAACCATTTAAGCACTACTCACTATTCTTTACTTTATCCAACCGAGTCACTCCGGCTATACTTCTCAGACTACTCATCTCCGCATCATTAATCCTATTTTCATGCTTCTTCTGGCAAACGCAACATTTACTACCATTCTCTTTCAAAAACCATTACTTTCATAATGAAGGCATTTAACGATCAAATCATTCATTTTCAATCCATACTCACTCTCTTTTAAATCTTCAATCTTCTATTTATAAGTTAAACAGCCATGGCGAAGCCATACACCCCTGTCTCACACCTTTTTCAATGGTAAATCAGTCCGTGTAAGCTCCGTTTATCCCGACACAAGCAGTGGAATCCTCGTTCAGTACTCGTATTAAACTACAGCTTACCTCATACATAGACAATGACGACCACAATTCACTCCTCACCACTTTGTCATAGACCTTTTTCAAATCTATAAAGGCACAATAGACCTTCTGTCTGTCTGTCTTCTAGCCAAGAATTTTTCGACTATACCTCGTAATGAAAAGACCTGATCCATACATCTCCTTTCTCTTCTAAATCCTGCTTGCACATCCCATATCATCTCAGTTTCATTCGTCACTCTTTTAATCAATATCTTTGCATACAGTTTGCTGGCTATGCAGAGTAAACTAATACCTCGGTAGTTCTTACAGTCCTGCTGCGAACCTTTTACCATTTACCATACCCATCTTGGTTTCTGATATTTTTCAGTTATGAGGTAGTATTTTTACCTCTGGCTGTTCTTATGGACTTCCAGAAGAGTTTAATGTTGTTTTGGAAATTGTTTCGTTGATAAATAGTTATAAATTAGAAGTGTACATTATATTTTAAATAAATTAAAACTATAAATAACCGCTGCTTGTAATACATAATTTATAGGTATAGACTTACTTCTAAAAGTTCATCTCCTGGATGTAATTTCCCGTTTTGACCTACAGGACCTTCCGGTAGAATAGACCGAATATAATGATGTGGCCGCAGCTCTATTCCACCTTCGACATCAACGGTTCCTTCCAAGCTAATTCCTAATCCTAAAATTTAATTGAATTAAACTCTTGAACATAAAAATAATATCTAATTATTGACACAGTCTAAAAAATCAATCATTTCTTTACCTTTTAATTTAGTTAAGTTAGCAACTACTATATCAGCCCCATCTCCTATAAGGTCTTGCCATTTATGTTTGATGGCAGTTTCGAGATCATCCTCCAAATTTGCTTCAAAATTTTCTTCTATAAAAATTTCCTTACATTCTGGATTTCGATCAGATGGTACACTATTTACACTGTTAAGGGAAGCTATTTCTGTATCATCCTTTACCTGAAATGTAGCTTTTAGGTTCTACAAGTAAAACTTATAACTAATCCATACTTAATGAGTTTTTATGAATTACAAATAATAATTAAACGCTAAGAAACTAAACATTTTTTTATCATCAAATATTAAAAATGATAAACATTAAAGTTAATCTATTTCTCTACTTACATCTGTATTATCTATGGGAATCCAACTTAAAGTGGTCACCGATGGGGAAGCAGCAGGACTGATCTCTTTATTTCTTTCTCTATCAGCTATTGCTTCCTGTAATTGTTCATATTTTGGTCCACTGAGATATCTTTCAAATGTAATATTCACTTCATTGCCAGTTTCTTTAAGTTTTTTTACCGCGTCGTAATTTGAGTGATTTTCCAAAGAATTTCCATCAACTTCTATTATACGATCATTTATCTGAATCTTGCCACATTTAAATGCTTCAGAATTTTCATTTAGGCTTTTAACAAAAATACCGCACAAAGCTTCCTTCTCACATACATATCCAGCTATCGTTATTCCTAAAAATACATAACTAATAAATTTAATGCATTTAATATATACAATTTAAAATTAATTAATTATGCATTACCTAAACCGTACTCATCCTTCACTAACTTTACTGTAATTTTTTCCGTTTCTGGTTCTGAATCTAAACTATTATCCTGAATATCAATGGGTATTAAAGGCGAGACTGGACTAGTTGAGCACAGTTTTGAAGGGCATTCATCATTGGGTGGTAATCTATCAGGAGAAATAGGAGTCACATTTCCACTAGGAACTTTTTTAATTGTATATTTTGTACTTAATGTATTTAGACAATTATCTATTTGATCTTGATTAAAATCATTTTTCACAACCTAAAATTAGAGGCAAAAGATAAATAAGAAAAAAAACTAACCAAATATATTTTTAATTTCCCAGTGGAAGTTATAGTAATGGGTCCGATTTTTCGAATCCCGAATTTTGACATATCTCCACATTTCAAGGTCCCCAGAGTCTAATACAATAGTTTTTAAGTGGACGTCTGTGTGTGTGTGTGTGTGTGTGTATGTACGTATGTGCGTTCGGAATTATTTTTCGTCTCGATTATCTGGAGAACAAAAAATGATATCAACGTGGGACCAATTGCATTAGAAGCATAATTACGCAACTTAGAACTAATTAGATGTTCAGCAAAATTGGTCTAGCTGTCTATTAAGGAGAATAAAAAAACTGAAAAAAATGGTATACTAACTGAATTTTGCAAATTATCAATTATACTATTTTTAATACAGAATTTTAAGATCTTTTGAATAATATGATTATTGCATGTTAGGAATATTTGTATGAAAAAATTTGATGACAATATTTCATAAAAAGAGATAGTTTTAGAAAACAAAAATAGGAATTGGAGAATTTTAAACTTGTGTCAGTATTGAGAGAATAGCATTGAAGAAGCTATAACAGTGAAAAATTATTGTTAATAATAATCAAGGTCTGTTTATAACAATTGAATATTGTTACTAACAAATGAATATTGATCATAAAAATTAAAAAAAAAATTTAATTATTAACAGCTCTCGCTTATAAAATGATAAGAAAAAGTTTAAAAGAATACAATTGACATAAACAGAATATTGTTAATGACAATTATAATTTGTTATAAACAATTTGATTTTATAATAATTTTAATAATAATAATTATAACAACAAAACACGTGGTATTTTTTCATTCATTCCACTGGGAATTTAGTCATGTGGACCTCTCTGATTGCACCCAGACCACTGATATTTATGCATTGTGTCATACAATATTTTTTAATATAAGTGCATCATAACTTGTATTACAATAATTTTGCTGCATTTTATGGAGGTTCATGTCATTTGTCACTTCATTTAATTTATTAAACATATTTTACCAAAAACATATTAAAAATGTTGGCGTAAATTAAAAAATAAGTGGGAATGAACTGATAATATGAATATTGCATGTTAGGAATATTTGTATTAAAACTAGTAAGACAATATTTTTAATAATAATAATAAGGACAAAACATATGGTATTTTTTCACCACTGATATTTTTTTAAGTAAAACTTCTTATGGGACACTACACTAGTTCTGTGAGAGAGCTAACAAAATCTGTTAAGGTTCTCATTCTTTTTCTAATTGTCCATTGCTCGACTATAGCGTGAGAGATACCGCAAAAGTATATGATAATAATAGGGAAGTTCGAGATTTTCTACAAGGAAATTTTTATTACAAGGGAAAAATCCGCAAGAGATTTTTTCTTTTTCCGGGAATTTTTGGAAATTCTCTGGAACTTCAGGAAATTTTGTAGAATTTTCGAGAATTCTTTTTTTTAATTTGTCAGATCATGTTAATTATTTTTTAATATTGTTTTTTTGTTTTGTTTTGTAATAGTTTTGCACACTCATTGACAGTTTTTGCATGACATGAAAAGTTTCACTTCTGATAATTCATTTATTTATCAATAAAAATAGAAATACAAATTGAAAAATGTAAAGTTATGATATTGAATTTTTTTTTAATTTGCTTGTTTTCTTATGTAGTTTTCATAAAAAAAAATACATAATTACATTTAAAATACCTATTGCATAACTTTAAAATTTCACAAAAAATTTAAAAATGGTTTGTTTGCACTTTTATACAAAAATTAAAAAAGATTAATTTATCGATGTTTTTGGCTGAAAATATGGTGGACCCTACTTCCAAATATTTACCTTATTTTCTCACAAATTATTAGTTACAAAGCCTTTTGCTTTTTGTTTTAACGTTATAAAAAAAAACCCTAATAGGCATTTTAAAATAAGCTACCTTTATAGTACCACAATGTATTTATAATTATAAATTGAATAAAAGTACAGTTTTAGAAAATTTTCTTACCTGTAATGCTTCTGAATATTGGAAAAAAGATGTTGTGTAACCATTTTGAAGCAATTGCCTATCTAATTCTTCTGGATCAGTAAGTATCTTTGTAGGAACAATTGGTGCTGAGCAATTGTACAGTAAAAAATCAGAAGAACTTGGCTCTACTGATCGGGCAACTACCATTCTTACCTGAAATATAAGCAATCAAAATAAAATATATTCATCAAAATTGTCAATTTATACAAAAATTACAAAACATTTTATTGAAGTAGTACATGCAGTTTAACTATGGTTGCCATTTCGGGCACTTGGTCACGTTCCCAAAAGCATAACGATACTTTAATATTTTTAAAAAAAGTTGTGATACTTGGGGATTTGAATCTGAATACACTGACTTGTTAAACACTCTTGCTTCAAACGTCCTAGATTGAGTAATTGTTAAAGAGTAGTGAAATGGTGATAGTACCATACATATAGGTCATATGGCAACTCTCAAGTATATCCAAAAATAATAATTAGAATAAGTTATGAATTGTGTGGCCACTTAAATTAATTTTGTAAAAATATATCTCTTAAAACATAAATAATATCATCTCTGTAAAAGCAAAAATTTTTAATATCTGTAATGGAAAGGAGAATTATTACAGTACTAGATTAAGTTTCATAGTATTTAAACAACCACAACGCAACACTATCTACCTGCATCTAAAACATTTACTAACACACAAGTGCAATGTACTATGAAATCTTACATAAGAACATTTTGATGTAGTTTAAAAAATGGTAACCACCTGCTGTCCAGCTTGCCTCAATACAGTGGCAACTTGGTCTGCAGTGAGCCCTCTTAAATTGATGTCTCCTATTTGAAGAATATGATCTCCGCTTTGAAGGCGACTGTCTTTGTCAGCGATACCACCAGGAAGAATAGATTTTATAACGACCCCTGTGCTTCTGCCTCCTACAATACCAAACCCAAGACCAGAGCCATCGTTTATTAGATCAATCACTTCTACTTGTGACCACTCTGTGCTGAGTACCATTTTTTTTGATTTTATACATTTCTTTTAAACAAACATTTATCAGCATTGACATTAACACTGACTATGACTAGTGACGCGTGCCAATCGTGTCATATATATTAATTTAACGTACAAATTAATTTAAAGCCAAGTTCACAATAGGAAAAGTGCATTAAACACGAATATTTTCAACCAATAGAAAGGTTTATTTAAGTAACGGAGGTAAATATTTTTATTATACTCGAATCATTTGTCGTTATAACCTTATTTTCAGTTTTCATAAAACCTAAAAAAAAATATGGAAAAAGATAATGAAAAATCAAAATTTAGCTGTAAATTAGGACTTCTTTCTCGTCCTGATGGATCAGCTGCTCTCATGGAAGGTTTGTCCTTTATAAGTTTATTTAAAACATTGATACAATTACACATTTTTAGGCGGTACAATTGTAATAGCTGGTATTTATGGACCTGTTGAAGTGAAACTAAAAAATCTTCATATTGATAAATCATCCGTGGAGTGTCACTATCGTCCAAAAAGTGGTTTACCAGGTAATTGAACTAGCTAGTACACAATGGAATTCATAAAAATAAAATGGTCTTATATTGGTCACATATATATAATAATATATGATAAATCAAGATATTTAGCAAGCTAAATTGTTAAACGTTTTTTTATAAGGTGTGGAAGACAAATTGTACGAGTCACTTTTAAGAAATCTATGCGAAACATCTTTGACTGCAGCATTATACCCACGTACAGCTACTTTGATCACAATTCAAGAAATACAAAGTGGAAATCAAGTAAGTAATCATAGCATACTCATAATTGTTGTAACAGATTTATTCATTTATTTAATATTTATGTTTACAGTTAATATCCTGTGCTGTTAATGCTGCCTGTTTGGCATGTTTAAATGCGGGCATTGATATGAACTTTATGTTTGCATCCGTAACTTGTTATCTGACATTAGAAGAGGAACTTACTCTTTTACCACATATCTCAGAAAAAGACAAGAAAGCCACATTTGTATTTGTGTTTGATTCTTGTAAAGGTAGGATAATAGCTTCACATACTAAAGGATCATTTTCTGAAGACCAATTTGAGGAAGCTTTAAAATTGAGCGAAGAAGAAAGTCAAGATGTTTTTAATTTTTTTAAGAAAACTATGCAAAGCAGCATTAAATTCCTGTAATTTTAGTGTTTTCTTGTACATAGGCAATTTTTTATAGGTTTGTCTTTATCATAATTTTAAATATTAAAAAAAAAATAAAACACTGTTTAGGAAAATAGTATTTATTAAATACAAAAATTAAGTGTTACCTGTTGTATTATGCATAATCATACAGTGTATCTTAATGAAACACACAAATATTTATAATTTTAAAAACAATATCTTTGAATAATTTGAGAATCTCTTTCAACATTTTTAAAGGCTACTTGTTATTCTCTATACAAGCAAACATTTCTAAACATATTATACTCAATTGTTTTGGGTGGCTGTGTTAATTGCCTTTGAATTGAATTAGAAACTGTAATGAAATGTCCAAAAATCCATACTCCTTTAAATTAAAACACATACTGTACAGCAAATAATAAAAAAGATAAGGTTGAGGAGACAGCTATTTAATTAGAAACTGCAGTAGATATCAAATGATAAGATAACCACCATGATAATAAAGGTTGAACGCCTGCCAAAAATAGAAGAAAATAAAGCCTTCGCTTGTGACCCGCCGTTGTGGATGGGGCTCCATAGTAACTAGCTTCTTGTGAGCTTTCTGCTAATACTTGTACCTGAAATAATATAAAATATATACTATTTATTAGATTTAATACAAAAACTGATAGCGGATTCTTATTTAAAACTATACATACCTAAATATTTTTACAATGATTAAAATTTTGATTTTTATAGATATACTAACCTTGAGACTCCTTACCAGAAAAAATGCCAAAGCAATACTTGAATAAGCCAAGCATAAATAATAACCTAACTTTCCTGCAACCAAACTTATTCCAATACTAAAAATTATCCCCACAAATTTATAGCCTGCAAAAGCGAGAAGATCCAATGTTCGAAGACTAGTTTCCACTTGTATGACATACCTAAAAATTTACCTAAATTTTATACCTTTAAAGAAAAAGTTTAACTTATTTGTTCTTGAACTTTTTATAAAAGTGGTTAACAATTGCCAAGTAGTCTTGGATATAGAGATGTAAGAATTGGAGCCATAATTTGTAAAAATACATTAATTTATTTATTTATCATATGGCAATCACATCATATAAGAATAGCAAATAAAATAAGAACACAAATTTGTATATAAACGCAAGTACATTAAACAATACAGACATATAGCAGACAAGCACATACTTAAATAGGCTAGTCATATATATGTTATTAAGAAATAAAATAGTTATAAAGTTTAGATTTATAGCTGTTTTACGGCAGTCTTCTGTCACAAGTTTATGTCCAAATTATTGATCCAGTCTATGACTGCAGGTGTAGGAGTCGAGAAGTCTAGATGCCTTCCCTCGTAAGCTCCCAGTGGGCATTCTTGGCGGAGATGGCGGATGGTTTGTCTTTCATGTCCACAGTAGTATTTTGGGGAGGGGATCTTTTGGCATTTGTAAAGAAAATCTGCACATCTACCATGGTTGGTTCTTAGGTGGTTAGTGCAGTCGAAGTTCTGCGAGGGAGATTTTGTCCAGATGGCTGATTCTAGATACACAGTAGGCCCTGTTGTTCTGGGCCAGCGAACAGTTCCCACACTTTTATTAGACTTGGCACGTCTTGGTGCAGTGCGAGCTACAGATTTCTCATGATCTTTCTGAACTCTCTGCATAAGGCGTTTGATCTTCTTAGTGGAGGGGGCGGGATGTAGCTTAGCACGGGAAGCCATTGTGTTGGGGTGCTTCTAACTGTCCCTGATATTAGTCGCATGGTATTATTGAGCTGCCTGTCAACCAAGTGAGTGTGTTCGCTGTTAATCTTCACTGGAGCTCCATATTCGGCGGCAGAATATACAAGGCCTATAGCTGAACACCTTAGTGTTTCCGCAGAGGCTCCCCAGGATGTTCCGGTCAGCTTTTGGATTATATTATTGCAGGACTTGATTTTTGCCGATGTATTCGTGAGGTGCCTCTTGAAAGTCAGAGATCTAACAAGAGTAATTCCTAGGTCGTTAAGGTATATCTCCAATTTTCTGTTGGCCAGTTTATTGTTGAGGTGTAAGCAACAATCTTCAGTTTTGCTCATGCTCGGTTGCAGTTGCCAGTTCTGAAAATATTTGCTGATAGAATCTAAGTCAGACAATAGTAAGGTCTCAATAGTAGTGCCTCCACCACCTCACGGACACAGAAGGGAAGGTAGTAAAAAGTTTCCTGGTCGCTTATTTTTTTTTTAATTTTTAAGGTCTTATTTAACTTGAGTATAATGGGTTTTATTTCAGGTTTCTCTCAATAAAAATACTTTCAGGCGGCAACTTAATTAGGGGTCACTTTGGTTTCTTGCCGTATTGTCAAAGGAGCATCTCCCAGTTTTCAAAGCAGATTCAATGCTCTGTGACTTGAGTGCTTGAAGTCCGTAGATTTATTGATAACTTGAACATTATAAAATTAATAGACTTTATAATATCTGATTTTGTATTATAAATTAATTACATAAAAATATTTACTTACAAAGTACCACTGTATATTGCAAGTTCAACAATACACCATGCTAGTGCTGATGAGGCTAATATTCCAATTTGTTCTGGACTAAATCTCTCTTGCATTCCCAACACTAAACCAGCTGTTACAACGTAAGTAACATAACCCATAACTGGAATATACAAATCAGGGGCATTGATTTCAAAGCGGGGCTGTACAGGACCATCCTGTTCATATTTTACAGACCAATCCTAAAAAAGGGCGTTAAGTTAGAATAACTGTTTTAAATATGGAATAACATGAACTTGCCTTATGAGTAAAAGGGAAAAATAGCAATAACATTTTAGATATAACATATTTAGTATCGACGGCAAAATAATATTTTAATTTTGATATGGGAACAATTTTTTCCACTTCATTCTTAATAATTGTTTTTCCAGCTCCTGCTAACTAAAAATCAGGAAATTTTGATACAAAATATCTGCAAATTAAAATAATAAATACCTGTTGGCCATATTGGAGAGCCATATCCTGCACGACAGGTTGACCTAACACACTTAAATTTGGTGCAGATAATGGATTAACATTGTTAAATGGCTGGTTAAAATTTTGACTTTGTTGTGGCATCTTTGGTGTATTGGAAAATTGTGAATCATCCATTGGGGAAAAATCTACAAATTCTTAAAATGTGAATGTGGTTTTTAATTAAATAAAAAAAACTGAAGTTACTACTAAAATAATATTTTATATGGTCAATAAAATCTGATACGTTTTAGTATTCTAAATTAACATTTATATTTCATATAAAACATACTCTGTTGAAATGTGTTCATTCCAGGATCTATATTTGGATAGACAGTTTGCTGTGAAGGAATTGCAGCAGACTGATCATAAGGTGTATATCCCATAGAATTTACATCAGCAACTCTTTTGAGTTTTCTACCAAGGGCTGAAAATTAAGTTTTTATTATTGAGGTTTGAGGTTAAATTCATTAAAATGTTAATAATATAGTCCGACAGCAAATTTACTTACATTGTCTACCCCCAGTACTTGCGTTATAGTTCATTTCAATGGATTTTATAAAAATATCATTTAAATATTCAATAAATTAGTTGGAATTTACAAAAATACTATTTTAGACACGTCACTTGGACGTTTGTCACTGTCATGTTGGATGGTTGATGATATCTGCATTATAAAGGCCTTTAGACATATTGGGTATCGGTATGTATTTTTGTCTAATTTGGTTCAATTATTAACTATGTTACATTATGTATCAATTATCATATTTTAATTTAAGAATGATTGATTGGTAATAAAAGTAAACATTTTTATAAATATTTTAAATGGCAACAACGAAATGGTAAGTCGTAATGAAACTATTATTATATAGATGGCAAAATTTTGAGTCTTTGAGACAATGTTTTGGGTTTTTGCTTGTCGCAAATAAATATAAAATGCTTAAAAAACAATAAAGATATCTATCATGCAGTGCGAACTTGAATAGCCAGCTGTCAATGTCACTTGCATTCCATTATTAGTATCGTACTCCAAGCCGTCAGATGGCGCATAGATTTAAGTGGTGGCTGCATATGCACTGTAGCTGTGTCAAGAAATTTTAATTTTTTTTTTAATCAGAATAATTGTCATTTGTCGTTGTATGTTGAAAATTCTATTTTCTCACAGGTAAAATGTCAGATTTTTCCATTGTGTAAACCACCTAGACCCATATTATCGAATATAAATGTGTGACATACAGAGGAGTTGATAATTTAAAGATTTAATTGTGGGGTAACAAAAAAAACAATTTCAGAAGTTTCACTAACCGTAATATGACTTACTGTTAAGGTTTTTAACATTTTTATACTTTTATCTGGCAAAGTGGCAAGCATATTACTCGAATTAATAAAATACGAAAAATGTAAGTTTGCGTGAAAAATAAACAATAACAAACAAAGTAACAAAATTATTTATTTAAATAATAATCAACTTCACCTATAAAACAAACGACATTGTGAAAATTCATTTAAAAAAAAAGATTAATTCGAAATATGGTTTTAGACAAAGAGCATATGATTCTTTTGTAGGTATATAACAGGGTACTTTATACGTAGTTAATTATTAATTAACAATAATAAAAAAACTAGTAAATAATAAACTGTAATTGCTATAGAGTTTCGTTACTAAGATTTTTTGTTATTTTTAATGAATGTTAATGTATATTTTTAACAAGTATTATATCATAAACATATTATATATCATTTGGGCGAATAAATGATATATAGGTAATTCAAGTAAACCAACAAATAAGAAGCGGTCCCGCTTAAATTTGAAATTCGCAGCTGCGCACGATTAATCTTCTTTTTCCTTCTGCGGTCCTTTTTCTAACATGTCTAGCTACGACATCTTATGAACTCGTGTCATTTACGTCAAACAAGTAGACCCTTAAACTAATAGATGGAGCAAAACATTAATTGAAAAATTAGCGTTGAGAAGGCTATCTACCCCTCCTTTACCTATGATGTCTATACTATTGATAACCTGAAGGCTGTTACTTGCCGAAACGTTACGCGTGTAGTGTGAATTAAACCCCACAAAATCCATAAGAATCAATGATAAATATTGCCGATTACTTGCCTTGCACGAAAGTGAGAATCTGCCTTTAAAAGAAATTATTTTTGTAATTATTATCGGAAACCTTGTATAATGATTACAAATGTTAATTCGACTTTAAATTTAAAGTTATATAATTATGCGCTTATTAACATGTTGTAGAAATAGTATTGTTGTTGAATCGAGGGAGGTTTCTTATTAGACCAATAGCGGCAATTTTGACGATTAACATGACCGTGAAGTGTAAATGTGCTCTCATCAGAAAACAAAACATCTTCTAATTGGATCACATTGTTATCTAACATTTCCATCATTTGTTCACAAAAATACGTTCTCCTGTCGAATTCGTCTTCCATGAGCTCCTGAGTTGGCATCATTGTATAGGGATGCATTTTACTTTCCTTTAATATTCGAAAAATTGATGTGTGGCTAATGTTCAACAGTGAGGCTGCTTTTCGACCATTATGTGGGTTTTCTTGAAACTCAAGCATAACATCCAATTTCGCATCATCGCTTAGTTCATTGGCAACTACTTTTTTTGTCTGTCTTACATGACCAAGCTCGCGAAACTGTTTTTCTATTTTGCTAATTGTTCCTTGGGATATAGGCGGCAAATTTGGAAATTTTTCGTGAAATAAGCGAGAAACTTCCATTTGTGTCCGTGTGTTATCTCCATAACCAATCATTTGTAGAATGGTTATTTTGTGCATTTCTGTTAAATGAACCATTTTTCTGATATTATTACGTACAGTTAACGAAATTCAAACGACAATAGCACTGACACTGATCACTACTGTCATGCAGACAGACAACAAGTTGCTAAGGCTATGAGTTTTATACGAAAATAAACAACAAACTGTTTTTGTATTTTTTTTTATTTCATATCAGTAAAAAGGAACGCATTAATGGTTTTTGGTTATTTTCTCAATATTAAGAGCTAAATGGGAAATAAGTATTGAGTGTAATGTAGCGAATTTGTGAAATAAAATAATTTTCTTTTTTTAATGTTAATTTTTGTAATACGTATCTGAAAACACTTAATATTTCCGAAACAGTTGAAGATAGGTATGGGACATTGTACATGAATTATGTCTAGAATTTTCTGAAGAATCCAAAAAATAAATAATATATAGGGGGTTGTATTTAAAATAAGAAAGTTGGTATCGGTCCCTGTCCCATGACACACCCTATATAATTATTTTTTTTGAAAAAAATGCGCATCTAAAAATACAAATCGACTGGTGTCCAAGCGTCGTTTTTCCCAACACGCTCTCATTTATTCGTTATCGAATTTATTCCATTTGGCTGTTCCACACTGTATGTATTTTATAATCGTTCGTAAGAAAAAAACTCCCGTCGCGTCGTGCGTCGGAGCTGATACACAACCTTTTTTGTATGTAAATTAACTACGCACAGATGCGAAACCCGGCGAATGATCGAAGGGTTTTTTTTATTTATCTATGGACATTTAAATGGGTTTGATTGCATTGTTGACACCATCTTCAGTGTCTTCAGAATTGTATTTAATAACGTTTCTGTGTGATCGATGCTTACGTCCGAATATCCCGAACGTACACGAAAGCTCGTTAAATACACACGAGGATATTTAAATTGGTTTGAATGTTTATCTCTCTGGCCGTAAGATTTTCTCCCTCAACTTTCGCATCTGTGGTAATCCGTAATCTGTGGTAAAAGTACCTATACTTTTATTTGGATTCACTGAGCTATTTTATCCTCCGTACCGGGACTATGAAATTCAATAGAAAAAAAAATAATTCAAATATCTTCAAAAAAAAGCTATAGATAACATTTCAGCAATTTTAACAAATTCCGAAAGTGATATTTTACGGGATGAGTAGGAACTTTCTTCCTGCGAGTCCCGTAAAATCACTTATACTACTTATAACTACTTATAACAATCACTCTAATGAATACATTACTTATGAATATTAATTACACAATTATGACAATTACTTATATTAATATTATTGGGGATATTAACAGAAGTGGCAGTGGTGAACTTGGAATTAGACGCATTAGTAATTGTACTAAGTAGTTTTCATCACGATCCTTTTTAATCTGCGAAACTATATGAATTTTGTTTCTTAAAGAATTTTTTACGAATACGGTGTATTCTTTGGGATTCGGTAAATCTCCAGCTTCTGATAAGAAGTGATCTATTTATTCTTTATTCAACACTTTTAATTTTTTTAGTTTATAGCGAATGGAATTTCATAATACATACATATAGTCACGCCTTTTTCCCGTAGGGGTATGCAGAGACCACTTCCGCTACGGTTCTTACACACATCTTTAGCTTCCTCTATTTTCATCAGTGCTCTCATTCATGCTCGTCGGTTGTTGGTACTAACTTGACCTAGCCTTTCTTCAAAACAATGTTGATCTGATCGAGATCGATGTTTGCCGAGCAGTCGACCTCTACCGACTTCCGTCCATTCACACTCACCTTATAAATTTGTTTCGTCAATCTGACTTTATCCATCCATTTTACGTGACCAAACCATCTAAGCATTCCTTTATCTATATTTGTAACCTCATCTTTTACACCACATTATTCTCTTATCTTACTATTTTTTACTTTATCCAACCGAGTCACTCCAGCTATACAATTCTCAGACTACTCATCTCCGCAGCATTAATCCTATTTTCATGCTTCTTCTGCCAAACCCAACATTCACTACCATACTGATAAGTGTAGGAACCAACACACATCTATGCACAGCCATACGTGACTTTTTTTGACACTTTCTGGATGTTTATAAAGCTATGCAGTGCCCCATTCATTTCATAATAAGTCATAATAAAATACAAAGTTCATGTTATTGTCAAATCCGTCTACATAGATACTCAAAATCATCCCGAAATAAAGAAATCGTTTCGAAAGTGAAAAAAAATCGTCCCGAAAATAGCCACTTTCAGTACCATTTGTGTAAAGTGGTTCTTTCGATTTAATAAATCATACCGAAAATTTTATTTTCGAGACGGCTTCAGAAAAAAATATTTTTCTCAGTGTACTACAAGCACATCGCATGAAAAGGATCCATATCGTACGGTGGTCCTAGAGCAATAAAAATTAAGTGATGTGAGGCGAGTTTCTAACCCTGCCCACCGATTATGTTTGATGGGTCAATGTCCATAAACGGCGATTGGTCTACCAACTAACGAATACCTACAGAACACCCAACGCATTCTATCGTGATGGGAAATAATTAAAATCAGTATTGAAAATGGAAGGAAAAAGTCAAGCCTTTAGAGTTGTACGCCTAGAAAAATATTTCATATTATCTGAACGACGCCGACGTCATTTTAATAATGAAATTAGGTATCTAACCAAAAATTATTGTAATTGTTTTGTAGTCGCAAAAAAATTAAATTATGCACGAAAAAACACATATTACAAGTGTTAAAAAATATTTAAACCCAATTTAGGTACATTATTTGGAATGTCACCATATACCCCTATACTCTTTGATGACTGCTGACATTAGAAACGTCAGCTATTAGTAAATATTGATTTTGTTGTTGAAATAAAGATTTTTGAAGTGAATTCTTTTGGGAGGACTTTGAAACTCTGATCCACAACCTTTTTGTGTGACGGAAATTGGTGGGGGTAAACACTGTGTTGGGTAGAGTGGGAGCAGTGTCTCGCTTGCCTTCGGTCATCGAAAAGTGAGACATGCGCTCTTCTCGCTTTCTTTCTCGTTGTCCGTGGTTGCGTGTACTGCGTTCAGGTGGTGTATTGTATTTGTATATTTTCGGGAATTTTATCTTCGCAAGGCATTTTTTCGCAGATAAAATAAAATAATATTTTAAAACACTCTGATAACAATTTTTAAAATAGATAATTTTATCAAGTCATATTAGCGTTATCTGAAGAGGAATTGCAGGCGATGGTTAATGTTATGCATGATTCCCTGAAAATTAAAGGGATGAAAATAAATGTGAGCAAAACGAAAGTAATGGTTTTTGAAAGAGAAGAAAGCATGACAAACTGTGGGGTTTCGATCGAGGGAGAAAGAGTGGAACAGGTAAATGAATTTGTGTACTTGGGTTCAAAGTTTCCGAGAGATGGAAAGTATGACAGTGACATTGAGCGAAGGGTGTTGGCAGGAAAACAAATGAATGGGGCACTGCATAGCTTTATGAATAGCCGGAAAGTGTCAAAAAAGGCACGTCTGGCTATATGGTGCATAGAGGTGTGTTGGTTCCTACACTTATCAGTATGGTAGTGAATGTTGGGTTTGGCAGAAGAAGCATGAAAATAGGATTAATGCTGCGGAGATGAGTAGTATGAGAATTGTATAGCCGGAGTGACTCGGTTGGATAAAGTTAAGAATAGTGAGATAAGAAAACGCTGTGGTGGAAGCAAAAGATGTGTGTACGAACCGTAGCGGAAGTGGAAGGAATTGGTCTCTGCCTACCCCGATGGGAAAAAAGGCGTTACTTTATGTATGTATGTATGTATAATTTTATCTAAGTCTTTTAGTCTTTTAGTCCAAGGTGCGGTGTAAGACAGGGATGTATTGTGTCTTCAATATATAGGGAGAGTATATAATGAGAAAAGTTCTGCAAGGCTGGAGGAAAAAGAATAAATAACCTTAGATATGCAGATGACACCTTAATAATAGCTCGTTCGGATGAAGAACTCACGGAATTCATGAGAAAGTTGGACAGAATCAGCAGAGAACATGGTTGAACAAAAAGAAGACGAAAATTATGATAATAGACCGCAACCCTGCCAATGTTAGACAGATCGATGGTTTTAAAGTGATTAAGAAATTTAACTATTTAGGCTCACTTATCACAAACAAAGGCGGCAGTGATGGAGAAATTAAACGCAGACTGGCCATAGCACGTAACTCAACAATAAAACTAACTCGAATATTGAAAGAATCTGCAATATCTCAACGCAACAAACTGAAATTATTAAACTCCTTTATCTTTCCTATTGCCACATATGCCTCTGAGACCTGGACTTTAAAAATGGCCAATCGAAGAATAATAGATGCTTTTGAAATGTAGGCCTACAGAAGAATGCTGCGTATATCATACACAGAACACCGTACTAACGTGTCAATTCTTAAAAAACTAAAAATCACCAAGAGGCTATCAACCAGGATAAACCAATCATACCTACGGTATTTTGGACACGATCCGAGCAATTGAGACATGATGTTACCATACTCTCTCGAGAGTAAAAGGACAAAAGAGAGAGAGAGAGATAATTTTATTTTTCAAACAAATCTCAATTCTGAACACAAACTTATGTTATGACATATCATTGTCGTGTAATCATATGTTAAAATTTGACAAATATATTTATAATGACAAACTACCATTTGTATTGCTGCAAATTGTTAGTGGCGCCATCTACTAGATAATAGTCAAACTACCTCTTATGTTGGAAAGTAGAAAACTGTCACGTATTTTTGTTTCGCATTAATTCTATCTCTCTTACTTTTATGCAAAGGATCCCTAAAAAATGTATGAATATTTTGCGAAACTAATCAGGATAATTGGATATTTTGATCGAATTATTGCAATGTCGTCGGTCTTTGGCAAGTGTGCGAAGTTTAAATAAAATCTGATCGCTTAAAGTAGGACAAAATCGAGGCCAAATAGTCAGTTACAAACATTCAGCTAAAACTAATATAAGCGTGTTAAAATTCAACTATTTTCACAATAAATGTTGTCGTCTTTGCTCTGTTCTCTGAAGTTTTACTTCTACTGCGTGTAAACTGCACACACACACACACACACACTTATTTTTTTTTCGTAGATATTTAAAATGTGTGTAAGGTGTATTTTATTGTAATTTACAAAAAATGATTATAACGTACCTACAATCAATCTTTTAAAAACAGTCAAATATATTTGATTTGAGTAAATGTAACTATATTAGATACTTTAAATCGAATATTACATTGACAATTTCAAATTTGCTCTTAAAAATGTTAAAAAGAACACCACCAACTTCGAGAAGAGAATATTTCGATACGTTCGAAAAATGGGTGGATGCGCTTTTGTTTTGTTTGCTCTTAAAAAAACTTTTAAAACCATGGTTAAAAAAATAAGTAGATAGTGCGGTGGTCTCCCCCCTTCAATTACTTTAATTTGTAGGTAGTTTGGATTTTATTAAATGATACGTTTTGACATGGCGGCCGAGATCATCGTCGTTGCGTTCATACGAAAGTGAGTCCGGCCTCTGTAATTATCGACGATACTCGATTCTTTTGTGTTACATAGGTGCTGGCCACTCTCGATGTTGGATAGTCATTATATTTCGTATTCTTGTTTTTTTTTAGATACCTTCTTTTATACTTTTACATAATAAGTATTGTAAAAAAAAACGTTTTTTAGTACATCTGACGCATTAAAAAAAAATTACAAACCATTTTAATTTTTTTTGTTTAAATATTTCTAACAGGATAATTTAATTTTTTTATAAAAGAAATGTGTTTGTTCACCGATTTGGAAATGCAAGCGAGATTTTCCATCAACAGCGTAAAAACCACTTAAGATCTCTATTATAATTTAACCGAGGCCGCTTCAAAAGAGCAGTGAGCAAAAACGGTTTGACCATCATTGGTCGAGTCCATATAACGGCGAACGTTTCTACAAAAAAGACCCACATCAGGTTTGCGTTTGCAATTCATTAGCGAAATCCAAAGATTTATTAAAGAATCTTCGGTTGACATCGTGGTTACCAACTGAAAGAGATGTATAGTATTTTTTTTTTCGGGGATTTTAACGATTTGTGGCGATCGCAAGACGAGTTATTTCAAAGCGGAGAGTTCACAGATCGATGAATCATGTTGGAAATTATTATGTCGTCTTTGAAGGTTGATTATTTAATAAAAACATTTGTTTATTTTCAAATTTTTTAAATTTATAACACCACAATTACAAAAAAATATAAATTTAAGATACCTAACCTTTTTTTTATTATTTAAAGAATTTTCTTTTTTTTTTGAGGCAATAAAAAATGTTAAAGTTTCATATATTGTCCAGTAGATGTTTACATATTTCGCTATTGTCAGGAATGTCTATTATTTGTAAATTAAATGAATTAGCTTCATCTCCTGTCCACTAGATGCTCACGAGGTTTTTTACCATTGCTCGTGCTCGTATGAAGGGCGACTATACCTAAATCACGTGATTAAGTTTTATCTACTGTCCAGTAGATGTCTGTACGTGTTTCACCATTGCTCGCGCTCGTACGAAGGGCTATAAATTTTTTTAATATCCACTTTTGTGGTTGTTATAGTACTATAAAAGTGTTTCTGAAAGAGTTCCCTATTGCAAATGTGCTAAGTATGTCCAAGAGAAATAAAGAGCTATAAAATGAAAGTGGGGTGATCAACGTCTTGGAAACGATACTATAAACTTGAATCAAAATGTAATGATGAAGATCGTTTTATAGTTTTTGTATGTGTATTCGGGGCAAAGTTTTTCCATTGTGCACGTACGTGTAGGTAGGTACTATTTTTCAGATAATTTTTATGATACGGTCATTAAATTCCTCTTCCAGAGTTTTATAGCGAGTTTTTTAATCGACACAACTTTGTACATACCTATTTTAATAATTTTAGTTACCGATATTTTTCGGGAAAAAAGGCGAAAAACTTTAATTGGTATTTTGTACCGAACAAATTGATAGGTACTTACTTACTTATTGTTAGTCTATACCCAATTTAATTTTGAATGCATAAGTTGGTGGATGCGGAGAAGCCCGACTCGCATGTGAAATACTAAAAGTAGGGCATGAGGAGGAGGAAGTCGGGAGGAGGAGGATACGGTTTGCCGCGCCGGGACTTTAGACACAGGTCTGAGTTTTCAGTTTTCTCAAAATTTTTACTGTAAACATTATTTTTGTTTTGTTATAATCAATTAAGTGCTAATAAAGGAGTCTGTTCTGTCTTTTTGTACAGTTTATATGGTTAGCAGATAGGTACATAAAAACGAACGACCCTTACAGTAGTCGCGTATGATGTGTTAACATTTGACATCTCACCTTAGTAATAAGCAATTTTAAAATTATATTCTGAAAAAAATGAATATTTGAAATGATTTTTCATAACAAACAATAATTCTTTTTTAATTTTAATTGGTTAACGGCTATCTGACTGAGTGTGAATTGCGCGTGGCGACTGTTACACTTACACACTTCCGGCCCATTTCACGAAATCACTACCACAAATTGCAAAAAAGCGAAAGCAAAGATGTTACACGTCAAAAAAAACTTTTGTTTTAAAAAAAAAAGAATGATTTAAAGTCAAAGTTCGAAGAGCATATATAAAAGCGCTGGAGAAATTAGAAGAAGCAAAAGACGTGTGAAAGAACGTAGCGGAAGTGGAAAGAAGTAATCTCTGCCTACCCCGACGTGAGAACGGCGTGACTATTATGTATGTACCTATGTGCGTATGTAACATTCCTTCTACTGGTAACCTACTTCATATTTTGCATAAAAATAGCTGTTAAATATTTAAACGCCCTGTTGTAAATATTTGTGGATGTAAAAAAGAATATAATATTCAGGTGTGAATTTAAGGGGATCATACTATTTTGCTAAAATCCGCCTCTGTTTGCAGAGATCGGGGTGGGAGGGGGGTGGGGGGGGGGTTAAGGCGAGAAGAAACGGGGTAAACACTGAGTTATGTCTGATGGAAACATCTAATAATTTCGTTTCCAGTTCCAGTTACGGAAATATGCGTAAGAGCATGAAAGAAGGGAGAAAAGATGAAAATTCATACTCGAGCTCGTAGGGGTTAGGGAGGATATGTGGCAAATTTTTTTCGAGGATTTTAGATAAGCTTGGATTATTTTATATATTTTGTTTTTCTGGTGAAATTGTACGCTGGATGGAAATTTCTTCGAGCGACGAAACTTTCGCTGAAACAGTTTATTAAAATGTTACTTTACTACGAGCACCGAAATCACTATACGAGGATTCCACTGCTTGTGTCAGGATAAACGGAGCTTGCACGGACTGGTTTAACATCGAAAAAGGTGTGAGACAGGGGTCTGTGGCTTCGCCAAGGCTGTTTAACTTATACATAGACGATTGTTTAAAAGATTTGAAAAAGAGTGCGTATGGACACCGTCTTGTTAACGAGCAATCAAAGAGACATTCTAGAGAAATTAAATGATCGATGTAACGAATACGCTCTAAAGATAAATCTTAAAAAAACCAAGTTAATGGTAGTTACAAAGTGCCCCCAAAATCACAACCATGTAAACGTGTCAGTAGCAGACATCTTAATAGAGAATGTGCAGTCATACAAATACCTGGGAGCCGGGATAGAACAATCAGGTGACCAAACAAGAGAAATAAGAACGAGAATATAGATAACCAGGTCTACATTTACGAAAATGAAAAAGTTGTTCACCAATCGAGATATCAAGATTGGACTTAGGATGAGGATGCTGCGTTGTTACGTGTTTTCCGCGCTTTTGTACGGAGTGGAGGCATGGACTCTCAAGAAGAATCACACAGACAAACTACAAGCCTTCGAGATGTGGTGCTACCGTATTCCTTGGACCGAAAAGATCTCTAATATGGAAGTCCTAATTCGGATGAATAAGGAATGTGAAGTCATTAACACCATAAAAAAGAGAAAGCTTCAATATCTAGGTCATATACTGAGAGGAGCCAAATACGCACTTCTCCAGGTGATAGTTCAGGGCAAGATTGGTGGAAGGAGGAATATTGGAAGACGCCATGTGTCTTGGCTTAAAAACATAAGGGACTGGTTTAATTGTAGCAATGTTGAACTCTTCCGAGCTGCAGTCAATAATGTCCGAATAGCTGTGATGATAGCAAACCTCCGATAGTAGATGCACTATAAGAACAGGTTGATTCCATCAATAGAGATCTTAAAGCAATCGTCGAGTGGGGAACCAACAATCTTGTTCAGTTCAACGCCCAAAAAACACAAAGTGCTACGTTTTCCAAGAAAGTAAATTCCTCAAATCATCCCATCACAATGTCCGGAAATACCCTTGAACCAAGTCCCTCCATCTCGATTTTGGGAGTCACGGTGTCCAATAATATGTCTTGGCATGACCATGTTGCTAACATCGCAAAGTTGCAAGCCAGAGGCTAGGTTTTCTGTGGAAAGCCAGAAAGTTTTTTACTCCTGATCAACTGTTGACGACGTACAAGGCTCTACTGGAGTATTGCTCGCACATTTGGGGTTCAGCACCAAGGCATTCTCTTCGTCTTCTAGATTCCATTCAGAAAAGAGCCATTCGCTTGATAAACAGCTTAACTCTCACAGATACCCTTCACCCTCTAGAACATAGAAGAAGAGTTGCAGACCAGTCATTGCTCTACAGATATTTCCATGGCAGATGCTCCAGAGAAATAAAAACTCTTGTACCACCATTGGCCACATTCGACCGAAGAACTCGACACGCTGATCAGTCTCACCCATTTACTCTCAAGATTGACACTACAAGGACCAATCTTTATCAAGAATTCTTCTTTTACAGTGCTGCTACGGAATGGAATAAGTTTCCAAAATCAGTTTTTCCAGAGAACTATGACCTGCAACTTTTTAAAAAGCGTGTCCACAATCATTTCCTTTCTATAATCCCTTCCCCTTCTAATAGTCGCAGTGCGGGCCGTCCGCGGCCCACACGATAGGTCTACCCTTTTTGCGACTATTTTCATAAAAAAAAAAAAAAAATAAGAAGATGGATTAAAAATGAAAGATTTTATCGTCAAATGCCTTCTTTACGCCGATGATCAAGTTATATTAGCGTCATCTGAAGATAACTTGCAGGCGATGGTTAATGTTATGCATGATGCCCTAAAAATCAAAGGGATGAAAATAAATGCAAGCAAAACAAAAGTAATGGGTTTTGACAAAGTGTGAAGTTCTGATTAAGGGAGAAAGAGTGGAACAAGTAAATGAATTTGTGTACTTGGGTTCAAAGTTTCCGAGAGGTGGAAAGTATGACAGTGACATTGAGAAAGGGTGTTGGCAGGAAAACAAATAAATGGGGCACTGTATAGCTTTATGAGCAGCCAAAAAGTGTCAAAAGAGGCACGTCTGGTTGTGCATAGAGAATGTTGGGTTTGGCAGAAGTATCATGAAAAGAGGATTAATGCTGTGGAGATGAGTAGTCTGAGAAGTATAGCCGGAGTGACTCGGTTGGATTAAGTAAAGAATCGTAAGATAGGAGAACGCTGTGGTGTAAAAGAAGATGTGGTTACAAAGATAAAGGAATGCTTAGATGGTTTGGACACGTAAAAAGGATGGATGAAGGAAGATTGACGAAACAAATTTATAAGGCGAGTGTGAATGGACAAGTCGGTAGAGGTCGGCCTCGGCGGACATATCTCGATCAGTTCGACATTGATAAAAGTAGAGGATGCAAAAGATGTGTGCAAGAACCGTAGCGGAAGTGGAAGGAAGTGGTCTCTGCCTACCCCTACGGGAACAAGGCTATATGTAGGTATGTATGACTTTTCTACGTATGATTTTCTTTGTTATATTAAAACTAATAATTCGGAATCAATAATTTAAAATTTTCATCTCAGATGGTCAGGACACGAGGCAAGAAGATCGATAGAACGAATTATCTAGTTATTCAGTTGCAAGTTTCAAATATTTTTTCCTTTATTTTTGACACACAACTCTTTCGGTAAAATGTAAAGTGGTCTTTGGACGACGCCGCAAGTAAAAATGACGGTCGGTCGACGACGTCGCGTCGTGCGTCACCATGACGACGCGTGCCGCCCCCGTCGACGTTCGGACACTGACAAATGACAGTCGAAAAGGAAGGGTGACCGGGCTGGTCGTTTTACATACGCAGTGACACCCATTTGTCTCTATATGGCGTACTAGATTTCTTACTCGATGTAACCGACGCGACGATTATTACTTATTTGTTGTTGCATTAGGTGTATATATATAGGTATTTACGCCGTCAACTTTGAGTAACTATCACTTCGATGGAATTTTTTAAATTTTTTCTCCTACCATTTTAAGATACATATTTAAAGTAAGCGCTCTTATTTACATTCTTTTTTCTTAAATAAATTTTCGAAAAGTTAATTCCGAAACTTCTTTCTTCGAGAAAATTATCTTTTACTGCAACAAAAAGGAGCTGTAATCCGCCACATTTTCCCACAATTTTACAAGCAATGCATATGAAATGGGCCCACCTCAAGAAGTGTAAAACAAAATTCTAATAAGTTTAAAGTTAGCAGAGTGGGTGCTCGTAACTGCGTTCAAAGGCGTAGTGGCATAACCATTTCGGAGGGGGTTCTTTTAATTTTTTTTTCATTCTTTCAAAATATTTTCTCTTGCATTGTCAATAACACCATATCGTGCAATTCGGACATTTTTTATTTGTCATTTCCAGATGAGTTTTTCACTACATACTCAAACTTTCGACTTATCAAGCCCCGTATTAATTACCTAAGTGATATTCTGCAAACTTGTTCTATTAACTAATCTTGCATTTTATCCCATTTAAAATATTCGAATAGTAAAAGTAAATAAAAATCATTGATTATGCACGATTTTCTTCATGTGAAGTAACTTGAATTATGTTAGCGTTTGTCTTTTCTACGATTTAAATTGTGATTTTTATTGATTTACGTCCTGTGGTTCTTAATTGATCAATATAAATGATTCGTTCTACGAACTTGTTATTACTAACGATCGATTCACACTATACTTTCCGTTTCTGTTTCAGTAACGTCGATAACACGACTTATTATTAGTTCTACGAATTATAGTTATTTGTGCAAAAATACTGAACCAATTTAGTTTCATCGTCTTTAAATATTTTTGGTTATTCTCTCCAAATGTTCCATGTGCGCCAAAATTTAAACAAAACTAATATAGCCTTAATGTGGATTTGTCCTTCATACTCAACATTATTCTGTATGTGTTTTTTCGGTAAAAATCATTGCGCCAACCTTCCCTCCCACCCCTCAGTCTTCTACGTTTGTGATCGTAGTCATAACGTTGAAGGGCTGCGAACTGCGACCGATTCCGAGAGGGTGCAGATTAGAATTTTTCCGTTCTCAGGGTGATAAGCAGTTACTTTTCATCTCTCGTTGACACGGAACTCGTTTCGTAGCCACTTTGTAGGTCCATCATCGCGTTCTTATTACTGTTTCATGTTATTGCAAATTATCCATCAAGGTGAATGGGGGATGAACTCGAAGAGGGGGGGGGGGCGTCGAGATTGACAATAAGGAAGGTGTCGTATTGTTAGTGGGCTTTTTTATCAGTTTAAAAGCGTATATCGAGTATAAAACAATATGAAGGAGGGTTAGGTACACTGAAAAAAAAGAAGCTAAAGTTTAAAGATTATTTTGTAAACATTTAACTTCTAGTAGATACCTACCTAAGTACCTACACCACCTGACAAATGATTATATATATATATTAAAAAAATATATTTACAGCTGTATTAAACTTATTTAGAATTTTTTTTATTATATAATAAATATCCTGCATATTTTATTGAAATAGTTGTAAACTTGCAATTATAATTTTCTTTCTATTTGATAATAAAATAATATAAATCTCAACATTTTTAAAATCAGTTATAGTTTATCTAACACGCCTTAGGAGAATGCGAAAAACAAAATTGGACCGTATATCTGACAAGGAGTGTCAAACGCAGTTTGACAAGTTTTCGACAGTATCTGTATAAGTAGGTACCTCCTCATTTAAATTGTCTAGTCTCTAGCTATCTGAGGTCAATAATGCGGTTCCTCAAGGATCCATTCCTGGGCCCTTTCTATTCCTAATATAGGCCAATGACTTCCATCTGGTGACACAAGATGACAACCTTTAACGATTCGCTGATGAAACAACTATGGCCAGTCCTTGAACGAAGAAAAACCGATTGGTGTCGTGTTTGGGTACAGGGGGGTTTCGAAGGCAAATACTAAAAAGGTAGTTTTCTGGGAGTCTACGTGGACCAAAGGTTGATTTCAAAAAAATCATATAGATAAAATGCTGTGAAGGGCTCTAAAGGTATAACTATATCTGCACAATTTGGTCGAGATCCTTTCTTTTCAAGTATTAGTCCATGCTGTTGTTGCAGGAAAGGGTTATGGGGAGGATGTTACACAGACTTTCAGCGACTTGAGTATCTTTACCATTTCTTTTAGATAAATCTACGAATGCTAATCACAGCCTTGACACAAGGCAGGACGGGAAAATACGAAAAAATTTCTTAGATTCCAAAGAAGCCGTTTATTATTTAACTACTACATACACACATATAATTACGTCTTTTTTCCGTAGTGGTAGGCAGAGACCACTTCCTTCCACTTCCGATACGGTTCTTATACACATCTTTTGCTACACCTACTTTCATCAGTGCTTTCATGCATGCTCGTCGGTTGTTGGTACTCTTGACAGCTGACCTTTCTTCAAAACTTGTCCATTCACACTCGCCCTAGGTATAAATCTGTTTCGTCAATATACCTTCATCCATCCTTTCTACATGTCCAAACAATCTAAGCATTTAAGTATTTTAAATTAGTTTTATTACTACAAATTTGTAAATGTCTATGCCAATGTTAAATGATTGTGCTTAAATTTTTTATTTTTTATATTTTCATGACTTAAGGAATACTTACAGTGCAACAGAAGTATCTTGGCAGGCGAGAGATTACAAAATCTGCGCACAACGAAAACATTCGAATAAAGATCCGATCAGCGGCGACGACGAAATTTTCGGTAATCGTGAGTCTCAAGTACAATCGGTGGAAGAAGTTTACGAATGTGAAGTATATTAAGCCGAATATTTGTTATTTTAGAGGCTAGTTGCCCGCCAAGCTACTTCTGTTGCACTAAACTTAGTTTATGTATGAATTAATTACTCATAACAGCCGTTCCATTACTCTTCTTCCCCAATGGCGCAATCCCACTCTCACAAATAAACGTAACTTCTTATATTGTTCTTTTAAATTTGATTTGAGAAAACTATTAAAAAAGTGTTGGTGCAATCTCACTGTTCTTGGAGGGGTAAGATAGAAAAATCTTGTTAATGATATATGACGCTTTTTTCTAATCGGTCCTTAACCCCATCTCAAACTACATTAAATCTCGTAATGCATATTAAATTTTAACCGATTCTCTCATCACACGACCCCTTCCTTTCTCTCTATAACGTATTCTCTTTCCGCCCGTTCTTTTAACGATGACCATTGGTCACTCGAAATTGGCCGCTGGGATTCTGGTGACAGTCGGTATATACATACACAGGCATGCTCCCCCCCGGAAATTGTGTCCAGCAACGTCGGTCACTTCCTTTTCCTGCATCGTTTTACTCGTACGGTCCTTATTTCGCGTCCCTTCGTCTCTCCCGATTCATTAGTCTTATCGCGCTCTCTGGACGCTGGAATTTTTCTTCGAATACGACCGTATCCAGTGAAGGGACTCCCTCGTTCTTACTTGAATATTAATTATTGTAATATGTAATGAACGGCTTATCAAGAGGATATGGGAGGAAAACCTAGTAGGAAAGAGACCTTTAGGAAGACCAAGGCTTAGATGGAGGGACAATATCGGAGATAATGTAAAAGTCTTGGGAGTACGGGACTGGAAGGAGGTTGCGTTGGACAGGGATAGGTGGAGACGAGTTTTAGATGCAGCTAAGACCCACGAAAGGTTGTGACGCTACGAGAAGAAGAAGAATATGTAATCGTTATTTAGAGTAACTGAATTATGTGTTCTTAGCTATCAAATCAGTGGCTCACCCTGTATTAATTCTCTTTAAGTCTGCGACTGTAAGCTGTTTTTTTTTTGTTCCTTTCATTGTATATAACTGTTTTCTTTTTTCCTTTTGTTGAATTACTTTTTAATAATTTTAAAAATAATATCATATACTTTTTTATTCTCTGGTTCCTTTTCCTTTGTTCCTCCGTACCTACTTGCGTCCAAGACTAAATGGCTAGTTAAAACTTTTTCTATCGAATTATCGAGCATCTTTGTAAATGGATCTCAGAAATTTAAACATAATCTGCGTTGTAGGGTATGAAAGTTTTTGTAAGTAACTTTCGGTCGTTACGAAGTGGAACAATGCAATGCATTCTTCTAACGGAATAGTGGTGTGTGGTTTGATTAAATGTCATTTTTCATTTATGAGACTAACTACTAGATCTATTAATATGTTTGTGAACAGAGATACTACATCCATTGATATTAAAACAAAGTCGTCTGGTATGTCAACAATCGAAATTATAGTTCTATACTTTTATAACTTTATAGATTTCTGGTATAAGCCAAGTACTATTTTGGAAAAGAAAACACGGAAATTTTAACATCAGAGTCATCACACAATAAACGCTCCTTCAATTTCGAAGTTAATATGGAACACCTTGTTGTATTGTACTCAGATTGGTATTTTTTTTTATTTTAGGATTTTTTTTCATTTATACGTACTTCCAGTTTTCCACCTTTGTATCAAGTTTTTTACCTATCAACTCTACTTTATCGTCCGATTAGGTATCACAATCTCCAGTATTCCTCGAAAGCATATTGGTAGGTACTAAATAGTTCCGTACCATATAGCATTCGAAAAAGACTGAGCTATGATCTTTGTGGTTAATGAAAATAATTAGTGGAGCTTGCTTGCTATAAATTAAATATTTCTCTATTTACAACATTCTCATTTCATACCTGGAGCAGTCCTTCAAACATCTCTACAAATTATTATTAATAGATCTAAATGATCTTTGAGTAGATAAATGTGATTTATGTTTAACTCTAAATAGATCAAATTCTATTAACTATTATTTCTTAATAATCCAACCCCAGGTACTACCAGTGGTAATTCAGATTTGAGTTTTTGAGTACGTACTGTATGGAGTGTCAAAAAAGGCACGTCTGGCTATGGTGCATAGAGGTGTGTTGGTTCCTACACTTATCAGTATGGTAGTAAATGTTGGGTTTGGCAGAAGAAGCATGAAAATAGGATTAATGCTGCGGAGATGAGAAGTTTGAGAAGTATATCCGGAGTGAGTCGGTTGGATAAAGTAAAAAATAGTGAGATAAGAGAATGCTGTGGTGTAAAAGAAGATGTGGTTACGAAGATAGATAAAGGAATGCTTAGATGGTTTGGACAACAACCGACGAGCATACATAAGAGCACTGATGAAAGAAGAGGAAGCAAAAGATGTATGTAAGAACCGTAGCAAGTGGAAGGAATTGGTCTCTGCCTACCCCTACGGAAAAAAAGGCGTGACTATATGTATGTATGTACTTTATGGAGATTGATTAATTCAGTGCAGTGACCTGTCCTTCCCACCAGCAAGAAAATTTTTGCTAATGAAAGGTTGATGTTTATGTCAAAAGATGGCAGTTTCGTGGTAACTAACACTGTCAATAATTTTATACGACAAACATAAATAAATTAATTGCGCAAAATGTAAATAAATAACTCATGTTGGGTCAGTGTGGTCTGCAAACGGCAAAAAAAAGCAGAAAACGATTGAAGAGTGAGGAGCATAGAATCAAAATGGAGGGCAATGCGAATCGGAGTAAACACATAAATTCCACTTGGAGAGAATTATATGTTATCCCGTTAAAAGTTTGGAAGAAAACGCAGGAATAAGAGTATTTTCTTGATATCGCTCCGGGCAAAAAGTGTCATAACACAAAAGCGTCTGTTAAGAAAATGAGACATTTATGGTTTTTAATATTTTCCATATTAATTATGTATAAAAACTATACGAGCTACATCACTGAAATATTATTTTCAAATAGTTTGTTATGCATATTATTTCACGTGGATTTATAATCAAAGGGAAGAAAATAAATGTAAGCAAAACGAAAGTAAAGGTTTTTGAAAGAGAAGAAAGCATGACAAACTATGAAGTTCTGATTGAGAGAGAAAGAGAGGAATAAGTAAATGAATGTGTGTAATCCTATAATAAACTTCTAAAACTTACCTAGGTACACAAGGTTAGGTACAACACACACACGTTCACACACTTTTTGGCAACACAATACAATTCCACTTTGTATGTTTCAACTCAAATGTGACACTGTTCATGCCGGCAAAGTTAGCAAACTGGCTCAGTGAAAAACAGAACTTTGTGCCATCTCTCGGCAACCAAGTGCAACATAATATTGAAGATTTTTCATCTAATGGTACAAAGATGTCGAAACGTAATTATGATGTATTATGATACTTTTTTTGCCGGGGAGTGACATGTTCCCATAAAGGTATGATGATTTTGATAAAACGACAAAAGTGTACCTTCTTCTTCTACGGTGCCTTATTCGGTCCGGATGTTGGCGATCATCAAGGCTCTCATAGTTTTGTTGACGGCTCTCCGAAACAGCTCTGCGGATGTTACTCCAAACCATTGTCGGAGGTTCTTCAGCCACGAGATACAATGGCGTCCCAGTCCCCTCCTGCCAAATATTTTGCCTTGCATGGCGAGTTGAAGAATTCGATATTTTCTTCATTGCGCATTACATGACCGAGGTACTCAAGTTTACAACGCTTTACTATGTTAAGCACTTCTGTCTCTTTTCTCATGCGCCGCAGGACTTCGACGTTGGTGACATGTTCCAGCCAAGATATATTTTTTTTTACTGAAAATAGTCGCAAAAAGGGTAGACCTATCGTGTGAGCCGCGGACGGCCCGCACTGCGACTATTAGAAGAGGAAGGGATTATAGTAAGGAGATGATTGTAGACCCGCTTTTTGAAAAGTTGCAGGTCATAGTTTTCTGAAAAAACTGATTTTGGAAGCTTGTTCCATTCCGTAGTAGACCTGTAAAAGAAGGACTCTTGATGGAGATTGGTCCTTGTAGTGTCAATCTTAAGAGTAAATGGGTGAGACTGATCAGCGTGCCGAGTTCTTCGGCCGAATGTGGCCAGTGGTGGTATAAGAGTTTTTATTTCTCTGGAGCATGTGTCATGAAAATATCTGTTGAGTAATGTCTGGTCTGCAACTATTTTTCAACAGTTGATCAGGAGTAAAAAACTTTCTAGCTTTCCACAGAAAACCTAGCCTCTGGCTTGCTGACTTTGCGATGTTAGCAACATGGTCATGCCAAGACATATTATTAGACACCGTGACTCCCAAAATCTAGAGGAAGGGACTTGATTCAAGGGTATTTTCGGACATTGTGATGAAATAATTTGAAGAATTCACTTTTTTGGAAAACGTGGCGCTTTGTGTTTAATGGGCGTTGAACTGAACAAGATTGTTGGTTCCCCACTCGGCGATTGCTTCAAGGTCTCTATTGATGGAGTCATCTTTAATATTCTCCTGTAAATCCACGTCTCGAAGTCTTCAATATTTTTTTCAGTAGCCTGCATCAGGGTCCAGGCCTCGACTTCATATAGCAGCGCCGGGAGAACGTAGCATGTCACTATCCACATCTTGGTGTCTAATCTCAGGTCACCGCAGCACAGTAAGGGTCTCATCCTGGTAAATGTGGACCGTACAATTTCGATTCGGGATCTGATCTCCACAGCGTGTTCCCATTGCGAGTCATTGAAGGTTCCGAGGTACACGAATCTGTCCACTCTCTCGATCTCCTTACTCCCTGTCAGTAGCGCCCCTGGGTCCGAATTGGTGCGGCTGGTTGTCATTAATTTGGTTTTCCTGATGTTCAGGTCTAGGCCGTACTTCTCGCTCGCATTTCTCACACGGTCCAGTAGTAACTGTGGGTCTTCGAGGGTGGTTGCCAGCAGCACAGTGTCGTCGGCGTAGCGGAGGTTGTTGATATATTTCCCGTTTATTCGGATTCCCAGTTCTAGGTTCGTGATGGCTTCAGCGAAGATTTCTTCAGAGTATATGTTGAAGAGAGTCGGCGAGAGCACACAGCCCTGCCTCGCTCATCGCATGATCTTCACCTGGTCGGTCAGTTGATCTTCGACTTTGATTTGCGCACGCTGGTTCCAGTACAAATTGATGATTATTTGAATGACCTTATCGTCTATACCTATTCTTTGCAGGGCGGTGATCAACTTCCGATGTTAACAACGGTCAAACGCTTTAGACATCACGGTATCTCTGGATCAGAACTTGCAGAGTGAAAAGGACTTCGCGTGTACCTTAGGGAATTGCGGAATCCAAACTGCGTTTTTCCGATGTTTTTTTTTCGCATTTTTTGTAGATCCTAGCGTGTATAATTTTCAGAAAGATCTTGAGTGCATAGGTATCTACACAAATATATTGACAACTAAACTATTTTTTTTATAACATCAACAAATGTTGACACAGATGTACCTGCAGGAAGAATTGCATGACCTGTTCAGAAATTTTAATATCGCATAAGAGGATTTTGTAGGCACAAAGTTAAAAACAAATTTAAATACTTGAATATCAAGTTTGATCTGCAAGACTTATTTACTAGTTTTTGCCCACTTTCGTCCACATGGACTTGTAGTTTTTGATTTTTTGATTTACAGATCATCGCATTGAGACGAAATAGGAAAAAACAAAATGTAAATTATAGCTATTGAGAATAAAGTTGATCATTTATTAAGGCTTCTGTACATACAACTTTCGTCCTCGAGGACCATAGGTTTATACGTTTTTACACGTTTCCTAATAAGGTTTGACGATAAATTGCGTAGGGCTTTAAAAAAACATACATTAAGGATGTATCCAAATCGGTGATTTGGTGTCTGGGACACCTAAACATCATATCGTAACATATTTTTGTAAATATTTTTAATGTTAGACACATACTGTACTGTACTGTAGACACAAAATCTTTCTACTACCCCCCACTTAATCAACAGCTGTTCAAATTCCTCATCAGCTAACTTTCCCTGCATGATGCCGATATCTGTTCTTTGGTTTTCGTTTCCTGCCTTTTGTCATGTCATTTTTCTTATAATCTATTGATTTGTACAATATTACAGTATTATTAATAATACTGACATGACATTTCTAATAAAAAAAATAATAAATATGTTTTTGACCCCTAAAATTTGGTTGGTAGAAAAATCAAAACTATGATACACAAATGATAAGGTCGATACCCATGTAGGTATCGCATCTTAGTTGATGGAATCCGAATTTTGGGTCACATGCTTCTCGAACACATAGCTCTCTCTCTCTCTCTTTCTCTTTCTCTCTCACTCACTACGAATACGGCTACGTTTCGAATCCATTGTAAATCTCCCCATCGGAATCGAAATATCCGATATAATTAAGTTTCCAGGCGAGCGAATTTTCTTCGGAGAATTTTGTAACTGGCGTTTGGCTCGTTCCTGAGGTGATGGAAATCTGGAAAATCGGATTTATGAGGGTAATTTTAAGGCGTGTCGTGCATTTTTATTATGTAATAAGAGTATTTAAAATTTTCTTTTTTAATGATTACCTAAAACTGTAAACAAAACATTTCATTTCTTGTGTTTCATTAAAAATCGAGAAGAAATACAGAAATAAAAACTTTATTGGATAGAAATGTTTTTTAGTTTTGAAAATAATCGCCGGATTGTAAAAATTCAGATAAAATTTCTAATAGCGTTTTGTGATGTAATTAACATATCGTCATCGGAAACCTTTTGCCTCTGATGATTTTCGGGAAAGCTTTTTAAAACAGACCATTCATCTCGGCATACGAAGAGTTCGGGGCTCCTTTGGGTCCCGAAAGCCCTGCATTAGACGCTATCGCTAGTCTCTGCGTAATGGAGCGTACTTTGAGTGATGCGAGAAGCTCCAAATTCGGTCAGTTACTTTACCTCCACCCTTTTCGCTTCGCCATCTGGAAGATCGGGGGTGTGGCGGATCAGAAGTGGGATAATACTTACCTATATGTCAATCGGTCGTTATTTTTTTCCGACTACCAGTAATTTATTATCCGAAAAGGTGTTGGTCCATAAGTAAAATTGTTTCCGCAATCAAACATCAACGAACCCAGCACACAAAACTTTTTCAATTCGGTAAGCGTGACAATGTTATACTCTGTTACTGCGTTGTACATTTAAGAGCTGAAAAAACTATCAACATTATCCACTTATCCAGCACTGCATTTTCAATTTCCAAAGAGCTTTGACTAGTTCTCTTTACAGGGAGGATTTGGAAAGTATCCTTATTTCGAATTTAAACGAAATAAACGCATTCTTATTCGTAGGCCAAGCCGATTTAAATGAAATCGGGGTAATAAGGATGTATAAATACTCAGATATGCTCGCTTTTTTTATGGCCCTACGACAAGATTTAAATCCCCAATTTTTTTTTTTTTTTTTTGAAAATGATTAATTTTATTTGCAATCATGTGTTTTGAACGTTTTATTATCAATGATTGCTTGCATCATTTAAAGAGGAGTTACAGGCGATGGTTGCCTAGGAGTGCATCGAAAGGAACACCCGAAGGGCAAATATCTATATTTTATCAGATAGCCAAGCAGCACTAAAAGCTCTGAAGTCATACACTTGCGAGTCTAAGCTGACTTGAAAAAGATGGGCTGGAAGGGGCCTTCCTAAAGCCCTATGATATCAGAAACTTAGCCCCCAGGAAACTGATAAACTTTACTCGAAGTCTCGGAATTCCGGGCTTCGAATAGATTAAGGGTTATGCAAAAAAGATCCGATAGGTCGAAATGCTTGAGAGAGCTTAGCCTTCACGACCCCCCCCCCCTACAATCTACCATATACAGGCGATGGTTAATGTTATGCATGATGCCCTGAAAATCAAAGGGATAAAAGTAAATGTAAGAAAGACGAAAATAATGGTTTTTGAAAGAGAAGAAAGCGTAACAAACTGCGAGGTGCTGATTAAAGGAGAAAGAGTGAAACAAGTAGGTTAGGTTAGGTTTTATGTGAGTGGGGCGTGGTCGCCCCTCCACCGCGACCCTTAGTAGGTCTATTGTGGCTCACCCCTAGAGGCTACAGTTCACCGTACAATCCAGCCCTTCTTACGAAGTTCATGGTTGTATAGGGTGAGATTTTTTTAAAATCGGTAGGTTCTAGGTAAGTGTAACCAAATATGTTGAACCTTATTCTTCACAGGCCCCTGGTGCCCAGGTACCCACAGTAGGGTCACCCTGTTGTTCGCACCAATGTACTCTAAGGATTCGATGCAATTCCATACAAGTTTAGAATTTATCTTGTTGGAGCTCAGTGCTTTTAAAGCGGCCTGGCTGTCTGATATTATATTTATGTTTTTGTTTGCTGGAGGTCTGTTGGTCAACTCTCTTGCACACAATTCGATAGCGAATATTTCAGCCTGAAAGATTGTGGCATACCTGCCAAGACTGGTATATATTTCAATCTTTGGTTTCCTGCTGAAAACACCGGCCCCAACTCCATCTGGGGTTTTTGAGCCGTCTGTGTACATTACGTATTCAGTCTCTGGGAAGAGGATTTGTCCCCTCATCCATTCGTCTCTTTCCGGAAAGAGGACTTTGAACGACTTTCCTACGTGTATTTTTGTGGCTAGCAAGTCAGGAACCATCCCGAGAATTTGGTGGTTTTTTGTTTCACTCAGTATCCCGGAGTGATCTCCGAGTTGCTCTCCATTTATTTGCTTTTCCAAAGACAGAAATCTATAGGAAGCTATCCTGGCCTCCCTCTCTAAGATAATATCTAGGGGAGGGAGATGTAGGAGGTGTTCCATCGCTGCCGTTGGTGTGCTGGACATAGCTCCAGTTATGGCCAGGCATGCCAGCCGCTGAAGGCCAGCAAGCTTTGCTCTAGCTGTCTGTTGTAACCCTTTGGTCCACCAGACTACTGAACCATACGTGACCATAGATATTATCATTGTTTGATAAATCCAGTAAATCTGTTTGGGGTTCATTCCCCAAGATTTGCCACATACTCTTCTGAGATTCCAGAGAGAAAACCTGGCTTTGTTTATTGTTTTTTCCAAGTGGGCGTTCCAGGTGAGTCTTTTATCCAGAACTACACCCAGGTATTTCACTTCCGTCGCAAATGGAATGCTCTCTCCGTATAGGACAGGCTGCCGAAGCTTATCTAGCTTTTTCCTTTTCGTAAAAGGAATAATTACAGTTTTTCGGGGGTTTACAGACATCTGTTCCCACTCGCACCATCTGTATACTGTGTTAAGAGCTTCTTGAAGGACGTTTGAGATCGTCGCTTCAAATTTACCTCTAACTATTATAACCAGATCATCCGCATAGCATTGAAAATCTACTCCCTGCATGGAAAGCTCGCTCAGCAGAGAGTCGACTAGAAGTGACCACATTAGGGGGGAAAGTACCCCGCCTTGTTGACACCCCTTCGCCGCCCTGAACCTAACCGACTCTCCATGCAGTGATGATATTATATATCTGTTTTCAATCATGTTTTTGAACCAGTTACAGATTTTACCGTCTATCCCTCTATCCCTAATTGATGTATAGAGTGACTGTGGTAAGGCGTTATTAAACGCTCCTTCTATATCTAGAAAAGCTGCCAGCGCAATTTCCTTATGTTTAAGGGAATGGCCGATCTTTCCTACTAGATTGTTTAGAGCTAAATTCGTAGATTTGCCTGTTTGGTAGGCATATTGGTGGGGGTTTAAGGGATGTTCCCTAAGATTCCCCTCTCTAATATGTCTATCAATAATTCTTTCCAGAGTTTTCATTAAGAATGAGGTAAGGCTGATCGGCCGGAAGGATTTGGGTAGGTTAGGTAGGTTCACCGTACCCGTTTTACGTATGTATACAACTCTCGCCGTTGACCAGCCCAGCGGAATATAACTCCACGCCAAACTCGCTCTGAATAGTTTAACCAAAAGAGGTAGTAAAATTTCGCTACCCTTCTGAATGAGGGCAGGGAAAACACCATCCTCCCCTGGAGACTTGAATGGGGAGAAATAATTCACCGCCCATTGTACAGATGTTGGGGTGACCACTTTTGAAACCTTTCACCAGTCCTCCCTTTTGGGTCGTGATGTCGATCCCATTGAGAGTGGAATTTGCTACTGGTCCCTCAGAAGCAGACTGCCGGGAAAGTGGGTCTGCAAGAGAGTCTCTAACGTTTGCCTACCAGAGTCCGTAAAAGAGCCATCTGGTCGTTTTATCGATCCAATCTCTTGCGTCGGATCTCTGGCGAGAGCCTTGTGGATTCTTGTGCTGGCAGGTAGATCTGATATACTCTGACAGAACCTCCTCCAAGTAAATGAGTTTGTATATTTGGATTCAAAGTTTACGAGATACGGAAAGTTTGACTGTGACATTGAGCGAAGGGTGTTGGCAGGGAAACAAATATATTTTTATGAGCAGCCAGAACGTATTAAAGAAAGGCACAACTGGTTGTGCATAGAGGACACACTTATGTATGGTAGTAAATGTTGAATTTGGCAGAAGTATGAAAATAAGATTAATGTTGCGGAGATGAGTTGTCTGAGAATTGTATAGCCGGAGTGACTCTGATGAATAAAGTGAAGAATAGTGAAATTAATGGAAGGCTGGGGTGTGAAAGAAAATGTGGTTATAAAGATAGATAAAGGAATGCTTAGATGGTTTAGATACGTAGAGAGGATGGATGAAAGAAGATTGACGAAACAGATTTATAAGGCAAGTGTGAATTGGCAGGACGGTAGAGATCGAAATTGTTTAAAAAAATGTATATCCAAAAAATTAATTGGAAAAAATATTTGCAAAGAAAAATTCGAGCTTTCGACGTCTTGATTTGCGTCTTCATCAGGTGTACTATGGGGAATATAATCAATATCTCAGTTCTAGTTTCGCTTTTCTATGGTGACAAAAATAAAAAAAATAAGAGTTAACAAAATTAATAAAACGAACAACTAATTCCATCATGTGCAATGTCTATAGGTATTTAGCTACGTCTTTCTCTGACTGACACCCCTGTGTCAACTATACTGTCACTCTTTTTACTTAAAAATTCCACACAATTTGAAAAAAATTTGAAAAGGTAACTATTTGTACCAATTATGTTGTTTAACGAATTTAAAATCAAATTGTCACTTTCTGTAAATAGTTAATTTTTGTTAAATTTTGATTTTCTATATCTAGATACCAAGCTACCTACCTTTTTCTTGAGGAAGACCCAAATTAATGCGTCGAAAGCTCGAGTTTATAAAAAAAGTATTTATTTCTAATAATTTCTGGAATTCCAAAGACTTTTACTCATTTAAGTAAAAGTCAGTCAAGAATCATTACACATAATTATGTATCTATATATCTATATAGGTCTATGTACACGCACCATCCCGTATATCTACGCAGCACCCTTCGAATTTAGACGTACCTACTCTCACGGAACAACTGAAAATATTTATGAAGACTTAAGATTGGTCGGAAAGCGAATAAAGTAACTGTTCTGCGAATATGTGAGCACAGAACAACTCGGTGGGCACATCTCCGAGAGGCCTCGCAGCGAATACAAATCAATGGATGGAACTTTTCCAATCCATTTCCTCACCTCCCGTGGGATCTGGAAAACACTTCGCTGTATTAGGAACACACCTGTAGTATGACGATGAAGGCAGGGGTGGCTCCAACACGAATCGATGCAGACAAATTTCCATTTTCAATCATTAAATTGCGAAGATCGGCCATAATATTTTATTTTTATTGCTTTTTAAGTTGATCCAAAATCTTCGGGTAGACAGGTAATATTTTTGACGCGGGAGTTTAGTCAACTTCACTGACTAGGTACGTTTTAATATTTTATCAAAATGTCAAGTAATGAATACAAAAACAAAATGCTTATTCATTTCTTAACCGATGTTATTAAATTAACTACATGGCGACCGCAACAAAGTCGGACAAAATTTTGCCTCCAAAAAAGTTTATTATCCTTTCTAGTTGGGTGATCGCTTTTGTAAAAAGTGTAAAATTCGATTTATGTGCGTTTAACGCTTCGAGAGTAACCTTTCTTCTCGGAATGTAGAATTATAACAAAATACAAAAAATGCACTAGTGTAAACAAATCAACTTAAAAAAAAAACTAACAAAAATAAAAAGTTTTTTTACCAACCGTAATTTTAAATTTTTTTAATGATAATACAAACTATAATTAAGGAATGCTATGATTTTATAGTAACGAAAATTTTATTTAACTAAAAAAAGAGACTAACTAAAAATTTAATTCAATAAGTTACAGTAATATGCTCCATAGGCAAAAATCACGTAACGCGAGATGGCGCTGTCAATGACAAAATATCGGATCGAGGTGTGAACAACAAATATTCTGTCATTTGATCACTTGTAAAACCACATTTTAGTTATCTCAGAAATTTGGGTTGATTGTTTGTGTTAAACTATTAGATTGAAGATGGATTTAACGTTTGTTATCGACGTTTTATTGTAGCTGATTCTTGTTAAATGCCAGTTTTGTTGTCCCTGGAATTCTTGTTGCAATGCCTATGAAAGTCGAAATATCAATTTCAGACATATTGTATTATGTGGGTGAACGTCTTTTTTAATCCTTTGCATTTTCGGATTTTGTGGTTTATTAACACCAATTCTTCACAAAATATCGTTCAAATATAACACTTTCAATGCTTAAATTTCTTAAAATAATGTATAAAGTTCTCGTTTCACCCTTATAAACAAATGGAGGTTAGTTTGCTGTTCACACCTCGAGAAGTTCATACAATCAATAATAGATGTCGCCCACTCCGTGATTTTTCCCTATACAACCATTCTTACAATAATACTCGTACTCGTACTCGTACAGTGTTCGGTCGATACCTTCCGGTCTCCCTCTTTCCTTTTCCCCAATTCCTCCTTTATTTTCAGGTGCATCCTAATAGTAATAATGATGAAGTCTCCTAGAGTAAAACACTCCGGAAGCAAAATACCTCTCCATTCGGATTTCCGGGCGAGAGGTACTCGAGGGGACTCAACATTAAAGATTAATTTTTGCAACATCCGTGGACTCAACAAGAACATCAATGACGTCCACCATCACCTACAGACGAAAAAACCGGATATTCTGGCTCTAACAGAAACACAAGTAAACTCGTCCACCAACAAGGTCCATATGCTTTGTCCTGGTTACGAACTCCATTCTCGACTCAGGTTCAAAGGTGGAGTCTGCCTTTACGCTAAGGCTAACCTTTCATGCCAGCGTGAAGAGAGTTTGGAACCGAAAGACTTTGATGTGATGTGGTTTAAGCTATCTGATACCAAAGTGACTAAGTTCCTCTGCTGCCTTTACCTATCACCTAATGAACCTTCATATAACAACCTTTTTGAGTTTTTATCACTCAATTTGGACTACATTCAGGAGAAACCATAATCATGGGGGACTTTAATGTACATAACGCTGCCTGGCTCAAATTCTCTAACAAAACTGATGATGCAGGTCGTCAAGCTGAGGCCTTCGCCATCACTCATGGTCTAGAACAACTGGTCGAGCTACCAACCCGCATCCCTGATGTCAACAACCAGGCTGCCAATACACTAGATCTTTTCCTCACCATCAATCCTGACCCGTATAGAATAGAAGTTTGTGCCCCACTTGGAAACTCTGATCACACCCTCATCTCCACAACATGCTCTTTCCATTTACCATCGAGCAGCACAATACCACCCCGTCTCATGTGGCATTACAATTCGGCCGACTGGGAGGGTCTTCGTATGTTTTTCTCAGCGTTTCCATGGAAGAGAGTTTGTTTCTCCTCAGTAGATCCAACACGATGTGCTGAGACAATTTCTGAAATCATCATGTTGGGGATGCAAACTTACATACCGAATACCGAAAGAAGAACATCATCCGATAAGACCTGGTTTAACAGAAACTGCTCTAGAGCTGTGGCTTCCAAACAGGCAGCATACCATCGATGGCAAAAAAATCCGGGACCTGAGACCAGAGCAGCATATGTTGAGGCTAGAGGCATATGCAAAGAGACAATAGAATGTTCAAAAGATGCTCATAATGCCAAAATAAGATCAAAACTTGTTGAATGTCCTAACGGATCCCGTTCATTTTGGTCTTTCGCCAAAGCTGTGGGAAGAAACTTCACTTCCAGCTCTTTTCCTTCCCTAACCAATGAAGATGGAACACTAGCAACGACTGCCCAGGAAAAAGCCAATATCTTTGCGCACCTATTTGCTGGAAATTCCACTCTGGATTCTTCGGGAAAACAACCCTCGAACATTACACCTATTGACAGTCACATGCCCGAGATCACCTTTCGCCAACGTACTATCAGAAAGATTTTGCTGGGTCTCAACACCAACAAAGCCTGTGGATCTGACGGAATCCCGCCGATTGTTCTCAAGAAATGTGCCCCCGAACTAACACCTCTTCTTTGCAAGTTGTTCAACCACTCTTACAATTTGGGAGTATTTCCGTCCAATTGGAAAATTGCAAGAGTACAGCCAGTCCCTAAAAAAGGCAAAAAGACCCTACCTAGCAACTACAGACCTATCGCACTGCTATCTATTATTTCAAAGGTCATGGAAAAAGCCATCAACATCGAGCTCATGAAATATTTGGAAGACTCAGGAATTATCAATGATAGGCAATATGGCTTCCGCCATCAGAGATCAACTGGTGACCTGCTCGCATACGTCTCACATATATGGCAGCTATCTATTGAAAAGTATGGAGAAACTTTAGCTGTGGCATTAGATATCTCCAAGGCGTTCGATCGAGTTTGGCACCAGGGACTCCTCGCCAAGCTTCCATCTTATGGCTTGCCCCCTCAGCTGTGTTCTCTGCTTGCTAGTTTTCTCTCAAACAGGTCTCTCCATGTAGTGGTCGATGGAGTTTCATCTGATACTCTACTCATAAATGCTGGTATTCCGCAAGGATCCATTCTAGCACCAACACTATTTTTACTTCACATCAACGACCTATTGAAAGCAACTTTATGTCCCGTACACAGCTTTACCGATGATAGTACCCTCCATACCGCTTTCTCTTCCAGGGCCCCTATATCAGCCCGTGAAACCAGAAATGAACGAGGAAGAAATGTTAACAATATAAATATGGACTTGGCAACAATTCTCGAATGGGGATCCAATAACTTGGTAGAATTCAATGCAAACAAAACACAAGCATGTCTTTTCTCTAGAAAAGCCGATCTCACTGTGCCTAACATAACTTTGTCAGGAGTAACCATACCACTGAAGTCATCCATATCGATGCTTGGTATTACTATCAGCAATAACCTTTCCTGAGAAAATCACGTGAGGTCCATTGCCAAAAGTGCATCCCAAAAACTTGGTTTTTTGTTTCGTGCCAAGAGCTATTTCACCTCCAGTCAGCAGCTTATGATCTATAAGGCACAGATCCGACCTGTACTGGAGTACTGTTCCCATATTTGGAGTGCAGCACCTAAACATATCCTGAAGCTACTGGATTCTGTCCAAAAAAGGGCAATTCGTCTCGTCGGTGATGCCTCGCTTACAAACTCGCTCACTTGTCTGGAACACCGTAGAAAAGTTGGCGATTTGTCTCTATTTTATAGATATTTTCATGGGCGATGCTCTTCTGAAATATCAACAATCGTTCCTCCTTTGGCAGTCTCTTCGAGATTAACCCGTCAAGTTCAGTCTTCACACCCCTTCGTGGTCACTTTGGAGACCTGCAGAACATCACTTTCCAAAGACTCATTCATCCAACGAATTGCGAGGCTTTGGAACTCATTGCCTAGGGAGGTGTTCCCCGAGGCATACAACCTCCAGAAATTTAAGAAGAACACCAACTCCTACCTTCTTTCCCTTGGTTCCCACGATGTTCTCTGAACATTACAGGATATTCCTTTTCGTGGGAACCAGAACATAAAAAAAAAAAACCAAGTATACCTTGTAGATGTTACAAAGTATTTCAATAAATTCTTTTTTTTTTTAAGGAAAGCGCTAAAGACAACTTTTCTTACACTTCAAGTTTGGATTAAGTGAACTATTTAAAGAACTATTTACTTAAATAACAATTTTATTTATCCTCAAGCACTTATGATTTTTGGTGGCTAAAATGTACTATTATTTAGGTACTTTTGAGTGTAATGACCATTATATACGCGGGTAAAAATTACAATGCTAATATTGAGACAAAAAAATGATTACCTACTTAAACTCAGTGCTTACTACAACGTTTATAGATACCTACTAAATAATACATTTTTCTATCCTAGCTCACCAGTACTGAGTATTGTGCAACAGAAGTAGCTTGGCGGGTGAGAGATCACAAAATCTGCGCACAACGAAAACATTCGAACAACGATCCGATCGGCGAGACGAAATTTTCAGTAATCGTGAGTCTCAAGTACAATCGGAGGAAGAAGTTTACGAATTTGAAGTATATTCAGCCGAATATTTGTTACTTTAGAGGCTAGTCGCCCGCCAAGCTACTTCTGTTGCACTGTACTACTTTTTCCAAGCTTCAAATAAGAAGCAAAGGAGCACCTTTTCTTTTTCGTCGAGTTCCTTTGATTTCTGTTATGCCAACAAATCCATCACGTTTTAAAATTGACATATTTTTTTTTTCAATAAACCCATGGCCATGATAACCACAAATTTATAAACTGACTAGATTTGTATTATCTTTTAGATATTGTGTCAAGTAAAAAATGTCGGCAATTTTATGTTATTCTGTTTATAGTTTTTCGTATTCATTCATTCTTCGTTGCAGGTAGGCATATACGCATATTTCGGAACATTTTTATAAAATTTGCATTTTTGTATTAAATGGCGCGGAAATTGAATGTCACAATTAATTAGTTCTAATGGTGGCAATTTATTTTTTCGCACCAAAAGTTTCATAGTAAATAAAGTGATACTTTTATGGAAATTTTTTCCCAAAATAACTTAGTATTGAAATATGCTGTGACGCAATTAGGAGCGCTAAAGGGATAGACAATGCGTCAAAAAATTAAACGATATGCCAAAGTAAATACACTAGAGAATATGTTCCGTTTGAAGGATAATACAAATTTACTAATTTATAGTGTACCTAGTGATAGTGTTATTGCTGATGCTGAATTGATGTCAGGGTGCGCTGTAAATCAGTCGCGTGTTCGTAGAGAAGCGCTCCAAAAGCTCCAAGTGTTGAAAAATGACTCTCGAATATGCCTGATGTTGATATAATGTTTTGACCTGATAATGCCTTTAAGTAGAGACTCTAGTGTAACGTAAACAACACATGTTGCTAACATCGCAAAGTCGGCAAGCCAGAGGCTAGGTTTTCTGTGGAAAGCTAGAAAGTTTTTTACTCCCGACCAACTGTTGACGACGTACAAGGCTCAAATCCGACCTCTACTGGAGTATTGCTCGCACATTTGGGGTTCAGCACCAAGGCATTCTCTTCGTCTTCTAGATTCCATTCAGAAAAGAGCCATTCGCTTGATAAACAGCTCAACTCTCACAGATACCCTTCACCCTCTAGAACATAGAAGAAGAGTTGCAGACCAGTCATTGCTCTACAGATATTTCCATGGCGGATGCTCCAGAGAAATAAAAACTCTTGTACCACCATTGGCCACATTCGGCCGAAGAACACGGCACGCTGATCAGTCTCACCCATTTACTCTCAAGATTAACACTACAAGGACCAATCTTCATCAAGAATCCTTCTTTTACAGGGCTGTTACGGAATTGAATAAGCTTCCAAAATCAGTTTTTTCAGAGAACTATGACCTGCAACTTTTTAAAAAGCGTGTCCACAATCATTTCCTTTCTATAATCCCTTCCCTTTCTAATAGTCGCAGTGCGGGCCGTCCGCGGCCCACACGGTAGGTCTACCCTTTTTGCGACTATTTTCATAAAAAAAAAAAAAACATAGGTAGGTACTTGTATTTAAATGTGAAATTCCTCTATTTTTTGTTTGTAAATTTTAGTCTTGGGTATCTAAGGCTGATATGGTAGTTAAGTGGAATAAAAGTTTGAGAACTTATTTGAGATTGTTGTGGTAGTAGAGAGTGAGAAAAGAAGTAAGTATATATTAGAATAAAAATAATAAGACGACAGTAGACGTACGCATAATAATTATTGTTCAGACATTCAGACATTTATCAGTCTGGTTAGGTTAGATGAAAACATCAGTTGAATATGAAAGTGGGAGTCTGTGACTCCCGCAGGGTCCGCAAAAGGGCCGGCGCACTCCCTGGGACGCCAGCGGGGCTTTAATTAAAGGGATCCGTGTGCCCCTTTAATGCGTCGTATCTCTCTCTCTCTCTCTCTCGTGTGCGCGATTAAGGGCCTGTCAAAAACAGAGAAATTCATTTTTTCGCGTTCGTTCTCTAATTCCTTTTTTATCAGCTAAACGGCATTCATTCCGACGATGTGCAGTGGCGGCGACACATTTAAATGTAACTCCTTAATGAAATCCTGCTATTAAAAATTATCCATCTTTCGGCATTTTTAAGTAATCAAAATCAACAAACTAGAACGATTTGAGCAGAAACGTGCATTGACACACCTATATGTCTAAAATATGATTGCAATTTTTTACAAATTCTTGTTAGTTGGTTCTAACCATTCAAATAACAAAAAACAATAAATAACTTTTTGAATGAATAACCTTCTCCGAGAGTATCCAAAAGCATTGTCAATAACATTTTTTTTAAAAATATTGTAACAAATAATATACGTGTTTTCTCAGAAAATACTGAGAAAGTAAACATAGATAGATATAAGTACATAGAACTAATAAAACAAATAAAACATAACTAATTTGGAACCCTAGATGGACAAAGAATACCAGAAGCAGAATACAAAAAACAAATAAACTTTGCTACTTTATGAATACTAAATGTATAAAGACACAAATAAATATTTTTATCCAGATATAGACCAGTATTTATATTTGGTAGTGTAACATGGGCTTTAACAAAAGCACAATATACAAGAGTTAAATTATAAAACAAAGGATGAAAAATGTAGAAAAGATCTAAACACACAGCCTTCACTAGAATTAAAAAAAAGAGACAACTATAACTTTATTGTGGAACCTTAAAAGGAATATGTAAAGCTAAAGTAAAAAATACGTAAAGAGGAAGGTCAAGAAAGATATAGAATAAAGTAATAGTAAAGATACCAAATGAAATAGGGAAAAGACTGAGCTAAGCAAAGGACATGACTCAAAATAAAACAAACTGGAAAAAATGCGTGAAAAGACAATATTATAGGTATATAATACAGGGTGTTTCAAACAAAGGTGACTCCGTCTCTAGGATAGGTAAAAAACTGAAAAATAATTGGAGTTTTGTTAGTAAAAAATTTTCGTAACGCCATCCGTATTCAAGATAAAGGGCGTCGAAGAAAAAACATTTTATACACGTTTATTACGATTTTACCGAAACTACTGGAAACATTGTAATGGAATTTTATACGAATATGTTTTAGAAGCTGATACATCCAATGAATTTATTTTTATATCTGACTCTCATAGAGGGCGCTTGTTACACGGTTCGTACCAAGAGGTATTGAACATAGCTTTTTTAAGGTTAGATTTATTAATTAAAATTTCAATTGAACTTAAACATCATTAAATTTTACACCAAAAAGGTACTTTTGGTAAAACTCGATACTGTGTACCGTTTTCGGAATGTTTTGATTTGAAAATTATGAAGTAATAACCAAATTTTTTTTCAACGCCCTTTACCTTGAATACGGATGGCGTTACGAAAATTTTTGACTAAACAAACCCCAATTAGTTTTCAGTTTTCTACCTATCCAAGCGACGGGTTCACCTTTTTTTGAAACACCCTGTATAATATATAATTTCCTTGTCCGTGGGTACCTCACTGGACTGTTCAGTGGCGGACGGAATTTGTTGACGTTAAGGATCATTCCGAATGACGGATCGAAGTTTAGTGACGTCCATGTTCGTTAGAATAGCGTTCTTGAAGTCGTTGTTAGAAATTGAAGGACTTATAATGCTTCAATCAACGTCGAGATTTTATAATGACGGTCATAACAATGCGAATGCCGATGATACTAAAACAATGATAAATAATTGAAGGTAAGGTTAATCGAATATTTTAGTTTTGACAGATAAACGGACCAAAAAGCCTAGTTGACACGGTAACTATTGGTACACGTATGGTACGGTTGGTAGACGAAAATATTGATTTAATCAGGAAGAAAATAAAAAAAAATACTGGATAAAATGACTGATTTGCTGTCCTTTTAAAAATATACTTGATATTCGATTATTTGAAAATTGTTAACGATCTTTTTGCTTGCTTATTATACAACGGTCAATAAAATTAATAGCACAATACACAATGTCAACAAAATCAAACTTAACAAATTATATGCGAAATATCTACCTACGATATAACGACATAAATATAACAGCTATTTCAGAGCCGATTCCAACTCTTTACCTTCCTATGAACGAACGAGAAGGAACGATGAAAATTTACTGTGTTGCATAAATTATGAAAAAAAATAATAATACACTTTTGTGCAAACGTTATTTCCGATCAACTCAATAATATAAGAAAAGAAATTGGTACTATTTAGTCCAAGAGGGTGGAATATTTGAACCAATAATTGATGAGATTTGCTTTTTGGAGTTTAATCCTTAAGAATTGATTTTTATATATAAGCCCGGGGTATGAAAATTTATAAGGAGTAAAATCAAACTAAGCGTTACACGAAAAACAACCTATCTTGCGCATTCCCCAGTACAGAGTATACACGGCGAGATGGAAACGCTTGCGACATGTATACATGTGTATAATATAATCAGTGTGTCTGCGTCAGCTCCGACGCACGACGAGAGATTACTTATTACGAACGATTATAAAATACATAGATTAGTAATTAAATTATTTTGCTAAAAATTTTATTGCATAAAATTATAATTTTCATGGCTATGTTATGTATTTTGACGAATTCATTGTATAATTAATAAACTCCTGGACAAAATGAACGCATCACTCATATTTTCTCAATAATCTTTATTTATTAATAACTTACTGTTCGACAAGTAGGCCATGTACCTTGTTTGACAGTGACAGCAAAGTGTCTGTGAGAAACAAGCTGTTTATTGTGATTGTTTTTATAACACGCATCTTTGGAAGTTCATTTGCGAGTAAACTAATAAGAAAAATGAGCCGCCAAAGAAATTTGTCGATGAAGGAGGCAGTGCGAGCATCGACTCTCCTGGATGAAGGATATTCAATGGGATATGTTGCAGGTTTATTAGGAAGACATCATTCCAACATCAGTCGCATGATGAGACGACATAATGAAACAGGCTCGTACCATCGAAGATCAGGGCAAGGACGAAAAGGTTGCACTAATCTAATTGATGATCGTGTTTTAAGACAACGTGCTCCCAGAGATAGGAGAGTTACCAGCAATTTGATACAAAATGAACTAGCAGATGTTCGAAATATCGCGATATCGTCTCGAACGGTTAGAAGACGTTTACATGAAGCAGAATTGAGCAACAGGAAACCGGCCAAAAAACCCTTGCTTACCAGAGAAGACAAAGTTTAGTGATTGAATTACATCAAAACTAGAGTTAGCCAAAGCTCCAGATGGTCGCGAGCGTGCCTGACGAAGGCAAAGAGAAAGGTTTACCGGCTGCAAAATTTCTTCTAAAGTATCTTTTGGTATCTATTGGTGGTGGCTATAAAATGTTTTGGGGGTAAATTTGCTTCGAAGCTCGTACGGAGTTGGTCCCTATACGTACGAGATATATAAATACCGAATATTACTTAAGACAACATTATTGTCGAACACCGTAATACCTTTTGCTCCGTTGGTCGGACCAAATTTTTTATTTATGCAAGACAACGCTCGTCCCCGTGCGGCTAGACAGGTTATTGGCTACCTAAATGATGTTAATATTCCTTTAGTAGAGTGGCCACCTAACAGTCCGGACATAAATCCTATAGAGCATCTTGGGACTATCTAAAAAAAAAGCTGTAGGAGTCGTAGACCCCCCCCGTTGCTAATCACAACCAACTCATAGAGGCCGTTATTGAAAAATGGGAGAATATTCCGCAAGCTCTTTTCGAACATTTGATATCAAGCATGCCCCGACGCATGAATGCAGTGATAAGAAGTAGAGGAGGGCCTACTACACGGTATCAGTGTTGACCCAGATGCTGTTTTACTGATTTTTTTTTTAATTTGGAGTTATGCAAGCTCACGTATGCATTTACAGCAAAAACAAATCTTTAAAGAAACAATAAGGTAAATTAAGGTCATGTTAAGATCATGCTGGACTTATTTGTAGGTGTTTATTATTATTTCAATGTAACTTAGTTTTCTTTTGCGTTTATATTGTAAATATTTAGGTTAATTAAAATGGTACGTTAATTTTGTCCAGGAGTTTATAAATAAATGGATCATGCATGCTTTAGGTAATATAAAAAATGCATTCACTTACCCTCATTTACTTACTAATCTTTGTATTTTATAATCGTTCGTAATGAGTAAACTCCCGTCATGCGTCGGAGCTGACACAGATACACTTTTTTGTTCTGAAATCTTATTGTAGTTTTTATTAATTTTTTTTATTAATGCCAATATAGCTGAAAAAAAAATAATAGTATATTATACAACGAGCGAGAAAGTTGGCCATTACCACGAGGATGAAATCTTGCGACACAAGCCGAAGGCGCGTGGAGCAATTCATCCGAGTCTCCATCAAACTCAGCGTTCCCGAAAACTATAAATTCTTCACTTACATTAATATTAGCCGTTTTTAATAGTTTTTACATTTCATCCCCTTCTCATCCCCATTCGTAGGGGTGCTAACAAAAATGGGAATGTTACCATCAAACTCAGCTACCCCAAAAACTATGAATTTGACACTAATATTAGCGTTTTTAATAGTTTTAATATTACATCCCCTTCCCTTCCCCTTTGTATGGGTGATAACATTATTGGGAATGTCACTATTAAATTCATCGTCTCCGAAGACAATGAATTCGACACTAATATCAGCCGTTTTTGATAGTTTTTATATTCCATCCCCTTTCCACCACTTTTGTGGGTGTGCTAATGCAAATGCAATTACTGCAATACCAAATTCACTATGTCAACTTTATTCTAGCAGTGACTACTCACTTTAAGGAGGGCTCCAGAGATGAGATTATCGAATCTCTGTGGTCAGTAAAATTATGCCATTTGTGTAAAGAAATTTTTTTAAAACAAATGGAGATTCCAGGAAATTTTAGAAAAATTAAAACCGGTCAATTAGATGTAACGACACTGTTACTTGGAGTTTAGTCTACGAATTCTTGCTATTTTATTTTTTGAAAATAAAATTGCTGATATTTGATTAAATATTTTACCAACGCCTCTTCGCCTTCTCTCTCTTTGTATCTACCAACAATAATCCGACTATTTAAGAAAAATAAATGGAATTCCAGTCAAAAAAAATCGGATTACACATTTAGGCAATTAACGCAGCTAAAGAATTAGTACGGGCGATTAAAGTAAAATTGATATCGAGTAGAAAAGTAATAAAAATTCATTTAAACGGTTTATTTTTTGTCGTAACTGTTTGATTATTGCTCAACGTCGATAACGTTAATCTAATTTCTATTTCATTAGACACTCTAGCTTGTAAGATTATTGATCATCTAGTCTCGATAGTAGGTATTTTGTTTTGCATTTTCGCAATAATAAAAAGAAGGAATGTCGTAAACATTTAGTAAACAAGGATAATCGTTAACAAATAAAATTCGTTTCTCGAACTGATATCCATCACCCGAACTATGTGCATATAATTCGATGTATAGAAAAGCAGCAATTTTAAAAAGTTGCCGGAGAGGAAAAAAAAGCAATTACAAAAAGGGATGCAGATGGTTGATAAAAATCGAAGGATTTTTTTGCTTAATCTCTCTGAATGGGCGCTTCGAGCGTAAGCGACGGAATTCTGGAATAGCGCCGAATGAGGGGGCGAGGAATAAAAATAGTCCATGTTGCGAATCAATAACAGCAATAATTCTTTTCAAAAATCTAATGACTTATTATTTTTAATTGGATAATTCACGAACATCTAAATGTATGTTGAAATTTGCTTATTTATGCAGGTTTCGAAGAAATGAAACTTAATTATGCGACTTTGAGCATGATATACTCGTAGGTATGTATACCTTCGTTATTTGTCGATCACTTTGATACGATATCTGATAATGTCGTATTAGGACTGTTACGATAAAGCTTATTTATTTTTAAAATAGTACAATCTATGCTCCTACATACCCCACCTTTGGACCTCCTGATAAAAGATCGGGCCAGGAACACTGCATACACACTAAAGTGCCAGGGGAGATTGAGGAACAACGGGATTGGTCACACCAACATCGAGGCCCCCCACAAACATCCCTTTACAATAAAATCGGACAAAATATCAAAAAAGACCTTAATAGGGAAAAACTACCAAACAAAAATACCAACTGTAGAAGACCGGTCGAAGAAAACACCATTGACCAGCCCAGGAGTAAAACGATGGTACACTGATGGATCAGGGTACCAGGGACGCTACGGGGCAGATGTGTTTGGAGCATCCTGCAACCACAGGGAAAGCATACCGCTGGGGAAGTACCCCTCGGTCTTTCAGGCTGAGGTCTATGCTATACTCAGGTGCGCTACGCACCTGACAGAAAACAGAGTGACCAACAGTGAGATTGATATTTTCACTGACAGTCGCGCGGCCCTTGGGGCCCTCGTGAGTAACACCACAATATCATCGGTGGTGTGGGACTGCATGCAAGCCCTCACTAAGTTAGCGACGGTAAACAAAGTCACTCTTACATGGGTTCCTAGACATACAGGGATAAACGGCAACGAGGTAGCCGATGAACTGGCAAGAAACGGGACCCTGGTGGAACCAAGAAGCCAGTTGGTCGGATTGCCAATTGCCGAAGAAAAACATTTATTGAAATTAATCCTTGAACAAGAACATATTGCTCAGTGGAATGCAAATACTAGCTGCAGAGCATCAAAACAGCTGATGAAAAGACCTCTCCAGAAGAGTGCTGACGCACTCTGGACGATGGACCGGAGTAGACTAAGCAGCACGCTTGGCCTGCTCACAGGACACATCGCACTAAGGGCGCACCTCTTCAAACTTAAGCTGACGGCCGAGAAAAACTGCCGACTATGCGGAGAGGAGGAGGAGAGCAGTATACACATTCTGTGTCACTGCGCGATGCTAGCGGGGTACATGTATCAAACCTGGGGCCGTATGATTATGGATCCAAGCGATCTAAAAGAGACAGGGCCAACAGAAATCCTAAAGTTTGCCAAAATCAGCGTACTAGAATTCTGATGCCCTGAAGACACAGCGGTGGTCACAGAGGATCAAAAGATCTAGGTGACAAAGGTGCCGATACCAAAGGCCCAACCGCAAGATTGTAATGTATGTAACTATGCTCCACAATAAATACTCATTCCTTAATTACACACGGAATAATAGGGGGGTTATCTAGGATGGGAATTAGTTTTTCGGAAAAAAATTGCTTTACAAAGAAAGTTTGTGGGAGGGTGAATCCAAGTCGTTTCTTGCTACGAATCGCATACTTCGCAAAACTTTCAAATAGTAAGTTTGATTGACATTTTGCCGCTCAAGCATCCATTCGAAGTAAATGTCTGGGCAAACTTTTTGGCAGGCGGATATCTTTGTGACTCTGAAAAAGGTTTTTTGGAACCATTTTCGCACAAATCTTTTTCATGTTCAAATGGTCGTGCACAATCTTTCCTACCTGTTAATGTTGACCATATTTGCTACCATTCTGATATTCAAAAGTCGTTGATCCTATCTGACAATCTCTCGGATTTTCTTAACTCTGTCGTCATTTTTTAAAGGTGAGAAATCTCTCTAACGTTCATCGTCTTCTACAGATGATTTTTGATTCTTGAAAAACATCTTGTACCATTTGTACCATTGTGGCATTTTTTGTCGTGACGATTGTACAGGTTCTTTTTCTTTTTATTACTACCCTTAGCAAAACGAAACAAGTCTTGTTTTGAAAGGTGACTTTCCAAAGTGGCATTTTAATTATCAGCGTGTCTTTCACGACAACGACTTCTAAAACTGTATTATCACTTATAATCTTCCTAGCAGCAGAATTATTACTGATAATTTTTTTCAAGGTCACGAATGTTTTTCTTAATAGAAAATTAATTTTCTATCAACAAAAACATGAGTGAAACCGAGAAAAAAATTATCGGGAATTAATTCTGCTGCGTGGGAGATTCGGTAAGAAAATTTCATAAATTGGAGTTGCTTTTAATATGATGAGAAGATGAACCCTACGACCTATTTTGCGTAGACGTCAAATTTTTTATGGGTAAAATTTGACACTTAGGTATATTACTACGACTTAATTTTAATTGAAATGTCAAGTCATTTCGAAGTGACAGGTGAGTCAAACCAGCAAGTTCGATTGCTAAAGAAATTGAGCAGTTAGTACCCAATGTATTTTGATTTTAATCTGAGTGATTTTGGCCAATAGATATATGGCGCTTCTTTTTTGACAGAAAAATTATCACTTATTAATTCCATTAAGTTAATAAGAACTAACAAAATTATCGCGATAATCTCCCGGTGCTATAAGTAACGTAAACAAAAAGGAGCCTTCTAATTGGTTGAAAATAAATTTCTGAAATTTTCAGCAAAATTTGTTCAACCATTTACAATGTTTAGAATTAGGAAGTACCTATATCTCGATTCTTGCTATCAAACGTCAAACACTGTATTTTAAGTTCTTCATATACCTATCTTGAGGATGAGCAATAAAATTTTTCTTTAAAGATTCGTGTCTTTTAATTAGTTCCTCGGTTTTGCAAGTACTTGTAAATATCAAAAAGAATTAATTCGTAGATTTTTTCATAATTTTAAATTGTTGTGTTGATTTTTCCATGATGTAAACAAAAAGTACCCAAATCTATAAAAATAATCGAATTAACAACGTCATATGTAGACCGTTGGAGTAGGTACTCTCAATTAACCGAATTTCGTAAATCCATTTCTCCACATTAACGCAAAGTGACCGAGTATTATGAAGCATTAGATACCGAGTATTAAATTTTGGAACCCCTCAAGCTTTTCCCATTCTATACATATTCATATAATAGTAATCACATCATGCATGTGTCATTTGAGCCCTGTAACTACATTTCCTGGCCATTGTTGGTGGGTTATCGCTGCCTCCCCTTCCTCCTACCTCCTGCCCTTCTCCATTTACCCCTCACCGCCCTTTTGCACTTACATCGTAATTCTCCCCAGTTTTTAATGCCACCGTCCAGGGCTGCAACAGCCACATTTAAATCGTATTATCATTACATACTAGCAGAATTAGGATTCACGACGTACGAATATTCGAACACCATTTTTTTAATTTTTAATAAAAATGCTATTTCTGCACCACTTGCAGCGTCAGCATCGCGTGAAATAAACGAAACACAAAAGAGGGAGAACTAAATAGAGAAAAAAGGTGAAAAAAAAATAATATTTTTGTTACATAAATATTTACCCACTTTGTAACGTTGTAATCGGTAGTTATAGGAATAGTCATGAGAGTTACGAAACGAACAGCTCCTTTTGGATTGCGGTCGAGAAGAATAACATTTCCGGGTAATTTATCATTCGAAAAACTTATTGTGATATTTATTTGGAATAAATACTCGGCCCGGATCTGAGGTCTAGTAATAGAGCGAGAGGGAATGTATCATAAGCAGTTGAGCGAAAAATTTGATGAGTATGGAAGATGACAACCATAAACAATGAGAGTTACTCGAATGATGGGCTTTTTTCTCTATTCGATACAGAATGTTTCTGTGCATTAAGAGCAGTTCTTTCTCAATGATGAAAATATTGATGAAACGTATTCAGAAGGTACGTGTGTCTAACAGCACTTTGAAATGTTTTTTTTGTAAGATCAAACCCAATAGGTAAGTACTAGTTACATTAAAAACATTCGGTCATCGAATTTGCGAAATATATATATATATATATATATATATATATATATATATATATATATATATATATATATATATATATATATATTTTTTTTTTTTTTTGAAAGAGAAGAAAGCATTACAAACTGTGGAGTTTCGATTGAGGAAGAAAGAGTGGAACAAGTAAATGAATTGGTGTACCTGTGTTCAAAGTTTACTAGAGATGGAAAGCATGATAGTGACATTGAGCGAAGGGTGTTGGCAGGAAAAAAAATGAATGGGGCACTGCATAGCTTTATGAATAGCCAGAAAGTGTCAAAAAAGGCACGTCTGGCAGTGCATAGAGGTGTGTTGGTTCCTACACTTATCAGTATGGTAGTGAATGTTGGGTTTCGCAGAAGAAGCATGAAAATAGGATTAATGCTGCGGAGATGAGTAGTCTGAGAAGTAGTAAACGAAATAAACGCATTTAAAAAAATCTTATAATTAAGGAGTTTAGGTGGACATTTTTTCTAATTATTGCTAAAAATGTAGGAAGTACGTATAGATCGTAATGAAAAACTCATAGAATTATTTTATGTAAGTTGGTGTAGTTTATTTCGGAACGATAAAATTATTACGAATATTTTATACCACGAGACCTTTTAAAACAAAATTTATTTTGACGACTCGATTAGATTTTTAATATTAAGGAATAAAACGAGTGCTTACTTCATTCTATACAAAGAAAATAACTAGTCTGTCATTATAGATGAAGAACGTGATGGTACTTTTACGCTAAATTGCTTGCATGTGTGTGTAAATTTTTAATTGTTTTATTTTTCATTCATACACTTTTTTTGTGTACGTTGCACAATATTGTACGAGGTCTGACAATAAACTTTTAGGACTCGTTGCCTTAGAGATAAATTGCCATTTAAAATGTCACTTATATGATATACGAGGTCTGGCTATTATATAACGACACTGCGCGCGCAAAAGGCGTCCTAAAGGGGTAGGGGTAAACGAATGCAGCGCTGGATAGCTGGAAGTGTCTACTATTTCAGTACGAAAACACGAACATCCTATCGAATATCTAATCATTTGATTTAGCGTCATGTTTGGATCTTTTGTTAGGTATCATGTGAGTGGAGCGTAGGTCGCCCCTTCACTGCGACCCTTAGTAGGTCTATTGTGGCTCACACCTAGAGGTTACAGTTCACTGCACAATCCTAGCTTGGTATAACCAAATATGTTGTACCTTATTCTTCCCAGGCATGGGCATGAACATAGTACATGTTCATCAGTTTCGTCTTCCACGCACCAAAACCGACAGTCCGTTTGTTAATTTAGACCTATCCTTTCGAGGTGTTATCTTAGACGATAGTGTCCTGCAAGCAGTCCCGTTAGAATTCGCAGGTCATTCCTGCTCCATTCAAAGATCTGCTTAGTTGTGTTTCTCGAGGGTTTTGGTAAGAACGCCTTTCAATGAGTCAACCCTGGTTTATCGGACAAGTGCGTGAGTCTTTTTCACTCCACCCAGTCTGATATAATTGTTTTGGCAGCACTTGTAGTGACTCCAAAGACCGGTTCTGATTCAGTGAACGCGGATTAGGCTCCCTGTTTTGCAAAAATTTCGCCTTCTTCGTTTCCCTTCACCCCTGGTGCCGAACTAACTCTATGATGGTATGGTGGCCTATATTTCTATCAGAATGGCTTTCATTAAAAACTCGAGCTGTTCCTTAAGCGCACTTGTTTTGATGAGCGTAAATAAATATTATTTCTATTTATTCTTGCAGAGAATACACCATTTTAAAATAACTCAAGTTGCTGTAGCTAAAAATAATGGCTACTAATATAACGTCACGAATAACTAACTAAATATAATATTAATATTTTTGAAACAAAATGACAAACAATGTTAAAAAAGGTGACACGTATTCAGAAGTAAGCTAGTTGATTCCTATTTAGACATCTACCTATCCAACAGCGGCCTAGTTTTTGTTATGGTCTCATGTTTTTTTACAAAATTTGTTGTTATCAGCAAAATAAATCGATAGAATAAATTGTTGTTTATATGACTCTGATTTGTTGATTTTTCTTTGGTTTTCATTTGATGTATCACAAGACAGGGGCTGCTAATTAGCATTTTAAAGGAGGGGTGGGGGATGTTAAAGGGTGCCACTTGGAAACAGCCGAATACATTTTTAAACCTTCCCCTTAATTAAAATTCGTCGTGTTTTTTAGTTTTGTTACATTTACGCAAAAACAAAAGTTATTTGGACTGGTTGGTTTTAAAATGAAAACCTGTAGATATTAAGAAAACGTAAAAAACACTATTGTTTGAATGTAAAGTGTAAGTTAAAAAATAAAAAAAGCAAGAGTTAGTCAGTCGACAATAATAATTTTATTTAATACACTCTTACACGTCAGAATTGTAAAAGCGATCCACGGCAACGATTTACATAATTATTTAATTTTAAAGTCAATGAATCGATACCTTTTAATGGGTTTCTTTACTGCTACCGATTGTAAAATGTAAATCAAAATCTTACCAGTTTTTATGAAGTCCGACACGCCGGTCATATTTAATTTAACAGTCGCAATGTTTTAATTTGTAAAGAACTTTTATGTTCGTTTTTACGTAAGGAGGACATTAGTTAAATTTTGTTGTGGTACTTGTTACATTTTAACTAAAAAAAATTAACACTAATACGAGTCACTAAATAAGAACATAGCTTGTACACGTAACACTAGTTAAAACATATTTATTTTATACGGGGCGTAAGTTGTTATAAATATGTAATCCAATAACCTAGTGGAATGTAATGCAAATAAAACCCAAGCAATGCCAAATGTCAAGCGTAACCATACCGATTTTTTCGTCTATTTCGTTGCTCGGTACTACCATCAGCAATAACCTTTCTTGTGAAAACCACTTAGTGTCTATTGCTAAAAGTACCTCTCAAAAAGCTTGGTTTCCTATTTCGAGCTAAAAGCTATTTATCTTCCCGTCAGCTGCTTAATTATTAAATCTATCCATTCTTTCTTGGCCATTTGGTAGATGGTACATCCACTTTTCACTGTATTGGCAAGTCAGCTTCATCAAGCCTTTGCGAGGCAACTCCTTGAGTATTTTTGCGCGGTTATTAGACGATAACGGTAAAGTTGTTTCTGATTGTGTCAGCTGGTGTTATTGGCGTAATTATCGTGTGTCATCATTATTGAAGAACTGTGGAACTTCTTCCATACCGGTAGGTGGGTGAGGCTGAAATGTATTTGCCAATTATATACGTTGCTTTCCTTCCTCTCGCCGAGTCCAGTTACGATCGCCTTTACGGATGAGAAGGTCATGATTTCTTGACCTATTTAAGGATTCAGTTGCCATCCATAGGGAGTAATCGGTGCTTTTATTAGCCGTTAAATTTCTAAAGTAGTTCTCAAAACTTTTACTCTTGATAACTTTTATTTCGTTTTCGAGCTGTTCGCGAAGACTATTTAGTAGTACTACGTACTCTCTTTTCATCCGGGGTTCATCTTTTGAGGCTTTTTGGTATTTCATGTTTTGATATTTTTAGGGTTTTTGTTGATTTAGTAAATAATGTAAAATTCTACAAAATCTTGCCGACCATAGAAAATTGTTCCATCTCTCTTCAATTAGTAGTTATTGCAATAATCCAGTTGGGAGTGTAAATTTAGTATTCAAGTAATTATATAGGGGTATAAGCGTTTCACAAATTTAAACATTTTAATTGTTTAGAATTATCATCATAACCGTTCAATACCCCGAGGTATTATAGATAGCTCAAAAAGAGCAGCTGTACTGATCCTATTGAAGAGGTGGATTACCTCTTATAAAAGTGCGTTTATAATCTTTTATCTGCCCTTATCTCTTTTATTAAGGTTTTATATTTTCTTCTGCCTCTGCATTTTTTTCCAGTCTCTGTGATTTTCATTTTCCTCTACTTGATCCCACTATCTACTTCGTGGTGCTCTTCTCATCCATACGCCTTTTCTTGCTTTTATGTCTCAAACTATATTTCCTCCATCTAGTTTCTTTTCTATTTCTATGATTTTTTTTAAAATTTTTTTCTCCATCTCTTGTTATGTTTGTTTCTAGTATTGTTCTCAGTTATCAAAGTCTCATAATTTTTATCTTTGTTTTCTTTGCTGATTAGATTTTCCTATTTTTTAAGCCAAAAGTTTGGTTTCCTTTTGGTATTCTTTCTTTTAACTTATGTTTTCTAGTTTGTCTTATCGATGTTCCCGTACAATTTCAAACTCGTAATTTTTTATTCTGGTTATCATTGTTTTATTTTTCTTTCACTACTCGCATATGTTTTGATTTGTCTTTATTTATTTGTAAACCGAATGTTTTTGCCTCTGTGTCCAGCTTCTCTACTACTTTTATCAGACTTTCTTTTTATGGCGACAATTGTGAGGTCGTCGTCGGTATAAGCGATTAACTGGATCTCGTTCACTGAAATATTTTTCTTGTTTCAGTTTGCTTTCCACAAAATAGTCCTAAAAAGTCTTTAATAAAAACACTAGCCAAATTTGTCATACGCGGATTTTACTCCGAATTTCTGCGTCAAGTGAATATATCTAATGTCTGCACAAAAGTGGATTACTTTTTGACCTAATTTACCTAAGAAACAAAGTAAGCTTTCATCGTTTCTTTCTCGTTCCTCGTCGTTCATAGGGGTAGGTGTATAAAGGTGAAATGTCACTGCTTTAGCCGCCATATTTAAATTTTATGGTTTGTAAAGTTGCTACCTACTATGTATAAAAATTTTTAAAACTCAAAAAATGAGCGAAATAATTAGGGATGTTTTTAGATAAATAATGAAAATCCATCTATTAGTTACAATAGTACCGATAAACAAGGAAATGCACGCCAGTATTGAAAATTTACATAAAATTTAATTTAGGCCATAATAGAAAATAAATAAAGTACGGGCTTTATTTCATATTCAATATTTATATTAATTTATTGCTGTAATATTATAAATTAATTTTATTCTGAAAGTATTGCCGTGTATGTTTTATATTTAGTAAATATAATTTTTAGTAAATTATATAATATATATTATTATTATCAAAATAAATTACGGAATGTCAAATTCTAATTTCAATCCATTTAAACAACCTGTGTCTTCTAAGTTTGGCGTGTAGGTAGTTCCTTAGAAGAGATAATAGGTTTAAATCATTTTGCCAACGTCTTTATTATTGATACGATCCCGACAAACTTAATACCGTCAAAAAAGTTCATATTTTTGATATTAAGATTTAATTTTTTTTTTGTAAAAAGGGGTAGTAAACCCCATCTAGTGCAGTTAGTAAGTCTGCACTATATACTACCACCTTGAATTAAAAAACAATTTTTTGTCCAAAATACTCGTTTAATATTTATTCGTTGTATATACAAAGTGTGCTACAGAAAATAGTCCACCCCGATATTTGGCAGTATTCACTAGAATTTAAGGAAATACTGAAACACATCGATTTTTGTTCCAAGAGGGACATACTTTTACGTTGGGTAAGTGGAAGAGATAAAGGCTCTGAAGTCATACACTCGTGAGTCTAAGCTGACTTGGACTGTAAACAATCCTTAAGACAACTGGCAGTAAACAATCCGGTCACACTGATGTGGGTTCCAGGTCACAAGAGAGTTAGAGGCAACGATTAAGCAGAATGCATTGCCAAGTACGAGGCAAATACACAATTTTCCGGCCCAGAACCCTTCTGTGGACTCTCCAAGGCCCTCTTGAAAGAATAAGTTCGACGCTGTGAAGCAGATGAAATAAAATGTCACTGGAATAAAGTGCCAGGACAAAGACAAACGACAAGGCTAGTAAGCCTTTTGCCAAGGAAAGCTAAACAGCTTCTCGAGTTGTTTAAGAAAGACTTGAAACTGGTGACGGGACTCCTAACTGAACACTGTTCCCTGAGGTATTACCCGAAAATGATGGACAAAACAGAGAGTGATAGTTGTCGCGACTGCGAGAAGTTCCCTGAAACTACAGAACATTTGCTTTTCTGCAAGAGGATCAAGTTTCTGGAAGGGGCATTCTTAAAGCACTCCGATGTCAGGGACTTAGCTCTCAGGTAATTGATAAACGTTGGACGAAGTCTCGAAATCTCGGGCGTTCACGACCCCACTACAATCTACAATCCACAAGTGGAAGAGAGGGGGTTGACAAGTGATAGATATCTGTATCGTAAAAATGTGTCCTTGAAATAAAAATCGACGTGTTTCGGCATTTCCTTAAATTTTAATGAATACTGCTAAATATCGGGAAGGACTGTTTTATGTGGCTCACTCCGTTTAATACCTAGGTACTCTAATGGTTTACACCCTGTAGAACTTAGAAATATAGATTATATTTTTATTTTATAATATTGATTGAAATATTAAGACTGAGACGATTATATGGGATGTGTAAGCAGGTATTTTCATTACGAGGTAATGGTCTATTGTGGTTTTAGAGACTCGGAAATGGCCTATGACAGAGTGGCGAGAAGTGAATTGTGGTCGAAATTGTCTATGTATGGGGTAAGCGGTAGTTTAATACGAGCACTGAAATCACTTTACGAGGATTCCACTGCTTGTGTCAGGATAAACGGAGCTTGCAATGACTGGTTTAACATCGAAAAAGGTGTAAGACAAGGAAGTGTGGCTTCGCCATGGCTGTTTAACTTATACATAGACGATTGTTTAAAAGATTTGAAAGAGAGTGCTTATGGATTGAAAATGAATGGTTTTATCGTCAAATGCCTTCTTTACGCCGATGATCAAGTCATATTAGCGTCATCTGAAAATGAGTTGCAGGCGATGGTTAATGTTTAGCATAATGCCCTAAATATCAAGGGAATGAAAATAAATGTAAGCAAAACGAAAGTAATGGTTTTTAAAAGAGAAGAAAGCATAACAAACTGTAAAGTTCTGATTAAGGGAGAAATATGAAACAAGTAAATGAGTTTGCATACTTGGGCTCAAAGTTTACGAGAGATAGACAGTGACATTGAGCGAAGGGTGTTGGCAGGCAAACAAATGAATGGGGCACTGCATAGCTTTATGAACAGCCAGAAAGTGTCAAAAAAGGCACGTCTGGTTGTGCATAGCGGAGTGCTGGTTTCTTCACGTATGTATGGTAGTGAATGTTGGGTTTGGCAGAAGAAGCATGAAAATAGAATTATTGATGCGGAGATGAGTAGTCTGAGAAGTAAAGCCGGAGCGACTCGGTTGGATAAAGTAAAGAATGGTGAGATAAGAGAAAGCTATGGTGTAAAAGAAGATGTGGTTACAAAAATAGATAAAGGAATGCTTAGATGGTTTGGACACGTAGAAAGGATGGATGAAGGAAGAATAACGAAACAAATTTATAAGGCGAGTAAGAATGGGCGGAAGTCTGTAGAGGTCGACCTCGGCGAACATCGATCTCGATCAGATCAACATTGTTTTGAAAAAAGGTCAGGTCAAGAATACCAACAACCGACGAGCATGTATGAGGGCACTGATAAAAGTAGAGGAAGCAAAAGATGTGTAAGAACCATAGCAAGTGAAAGTAAGTGGTCTCTGCCTACTCCTACGGGAAAAAGGCGTGACCATATTTATGCATGCATGATTTAAAAAAAAAAAAAAATTTGGGAGTTGGAAAAATTAAATTATATTTATAGGTGTATTAATTTGTAAAATTGCCTAAAATTAATATATGACAACATGACCGGTAAATGTCATAAAGTAAGCCATCTCAGAAGTCAGATCATGTATGTAAACATAAATTTCAAATGGTTGAAAAATAAAATTATAAGATCAAAATTATGTTAACATAAAGTGTAAGTAACAGCAACATTTGAAAGGTGTCTAGGAAACAAATTGAAAATGGTTATTATAAGATCAATCGTAAAAGAGAGTAGATGAGTCTTTTGTAAAAAATTAAAATAAAAGTTTGAGTCAAGGGAATAAGTATATAAAATATAGTATCTAAATTAAAATAAAAAGTGGTACTTATCCTATTTGGATCCTGGCGCCCGATAAAACACAGTTGGTGAAATACAATATTAACGAACCCAAGGAATATACCCTGAGGCCAAGAGTCGTCGAAAAGTGTTGACGTCCGTGTATAGGTAAGATTGGATATGTATTTTTAATGCATCAACAATAATAATACACATTCACGGGTTTCAAAACAGTACCTATAGATATGTTTTGCTATTTTAAACAAAATGTTTTGTTTTGTTAAAGGTACTTGGAAATTTTTAAAAATTTGTAAAAACCATAAATATCATTAAGTAGAGTTCTCGATGATTAAATTTTTAAATTTTTTATCTTACTCAAACAATAAGTGTGTGTCCAGTCTCTCTCTCTCTCTCTTTCCCCTTCAACCAGTGAGAGTAGGTATGTATCAATTAAGAAAAGACAGCAAATATTGGAACCACGCCATCAAGATTCAGTTATTGAGTTTTTATGCTAAGCAATACGCTATCTTGCGGAATAAACTCGCATCAATATCACTTGACCAGCAAATGTGATTACTTTGTATTTATTTACTTGGAAGCGTGCATTTGTGTGACGATTATAGTTGTTTAATAGTGACTAATAATTTGTTACAAGTGAAAATAACCAGCAGAACAAACTGTTGTGTACCTGAATCTAACTGTGTATAAAAAAAACCCAATTTGTCTTATTATCATTTTCCAAATGAGGGTCAGAGAGTTGAGCATATTGGAGAATCCGGAATGGCGACTATAGACAATGAACAATGGTAAAAACATATCCGTTCAAATATCGAAATTTTCACTAAATTGTACTTTTCCCTTAGTAAACATCACACTTGGCGTCAAAAACGACAGAATGACAGCGCGGGAAAATATAGGTTAAAATGTCAATATTGCATCAAATTCACTATCGGTTTTTTCGAATAAAATTTGAAAGAACAATATTAGAAATTTTGTTTATTTGCGAATGTGTGATTGCACCATTGTGGAAGAAGATTGAAGAGAAAAAAACCATGTCGATCAACTTAAATGGTGGTCTTTTTAACGTAAGAAATTTTGTTATTGTCGAAAATTAAAGTGCGTTTGACTCTCATTGTCAAATATATACCAAGTCCATTGTCATTTTCACTATATTTACCGCTTAAACTTTTATTTATATGCTTTTGTCACTGTTGCTCCATTTAACAGGGCCGTATGCAGCCATAATGCCAGACGGGGCCGGCTTCCCCCACCACGAAATTCCGCGGATCCTAAAATTTGTCTATATTTGTGAATCATGTTTTAAAAATATGTCTATCGATAGGCCATATTTTTTAAGACAACGCTACGTCTGTGAGACATATAATATCTTTATTAGCACATTTTAACAGGAGATTTTCTTCTCATCTAGATCGATTACATCGAATCCAATCATCGAAAATTGCGTGTGAAACATAGAATACGCTTATACTGGGTGTCGGTTTTCGTACAGTTTACCGGCGCAATTTTTAATGATCCAATTCGAGATCAGAAAAAAATCTTCAACTCGAATGCTCTTTATCAGATATCTCGCTTCGAGTATCACCCAATAAACACGTCACGGACTCACACTCAGTTGCAGTTTCGATAAGCAACTGTGAAATTGAAATGAAACGTGCACGTTGGATTTCTCAGAAAATTAAAAAAGAATGAATTGAAAGGTAAGTAGTGTGCATTTTGACCTTACTATTAACGGGAGTCATAAAAGAGTTTGCATGACCTCAAACGTCAACAATGATTATTTTCCACGTAGTTTTTTAAGTGTTAAATATGTGTACAGCTTGATAAAACTAGTCGTTCTTTCTACTTGACAAACTGAGTATAGTATTCGATTTTTGTGACACGAGCAGATTTCCAACAATCAAATATCTTTTTAACAGTTTTGACAACTCACAACGGCAAGTGTGGTAAGGTCATTTTCGACACTGAAAAGAATCAAGACTTAATTACGTAGCTCAACGGGCAATGAAAGACTTGTGCACTCGCCGTACACTGTCAATTTATGGAAACTTAGGTATTGATCCGAATGAGGTTCTCGAGGTTATGGCAGCAAAGAAATCGCAAAAGTTAACATTTTAAATGTTGTGTACTGGAATTGACGCTTTTGTTTGACATGTGCGTGACTGATAATTAAAATTACAGTGACAATATTGATAACAATAAAGCAGTTTTTCACTAATGAGTCCAACTTTAACAGCAAATATCAATGCAAGACACCCATAACCCATTTCCGCCCCCCTCTCCCCCAAAAAAATTTATAACTACGTTTTGGGACTCCCCAAACCTAATTTCTGGCTACGTGCCTGCCATTTAACAATTTGTTCTGTTGTTGTTGTTGTTGTTTGGGAATAAGGTCTTAGGAAGGGTACAATAAAAATACAATTTATATAAGTACACAAGATGTAGCATTTAATGCTCACGTTTCAAAAAACACTATACAGAGGACACTGCGTTACCATATTGGTTAAGAGGTATTTCTCGTCCTATAATCGTTTATAATATTAATAATATACTTTCATTAAAAGCAGAACACAATAAAAGATTCCTCTCCCTCTCTCACTCTCTCTTTCTTTCTCTTTCTCTCTCTCTCTCTCTCTCTTTCTATCTTTCTTACTTATTAACACAGAGGTACGATATTTTTTCATTGATCTGTATTGTTTTTTCTTTCAATTTTTATTTATTTTTTTTCGTATACATTGGATAAGGCGATGATTTTTGATGGGAAATCACTCATAAACGAACAGCCAACATTCTTTCGGATGTGTGTATATATTTACAATAAGATCGCGGGCAGGCCTAGACGGGGGCTGCCCAACGGGCGGACAGAACTATTTCTTACTCTCGATTATATTACGATAAAGCAGCCGATATTTAAAAAAAGAATTTATAATAAAATCTATTTAAAAAAAAAATTGGTAAAAATAATAAAAATGTCGCATCTTTGATATGTCGATATTAACAGAGATTCTAGTGAACAAAACTTAATAAAAATACGCGTATTTCGGTGGGGATACCAGGAGTGAGAAACAGTCCTTAAATGTCAGTATACAATGTGTTGTAAAGTCATTAGATTTAATATTTACAAAATATATTTATATATAGGTAAGTATGTTCGGTATACCCCTACACATCATTTCAAAATGTAAAAAGAAATATCTTTAAAATGGTATACACAACAGTTCGATAATATACCCAGTCTAGACCTTACACCAATAACAAAGGTAACGGAAAAATAATTAAAATATAAACATTTAAATTAGTTTAATCGTGTGCGATGGTAAAGCTTGTTTTTTTTAAATGTTGGTATAACTGTCGGTATATCTACACATGATCGACATTTAGCAAAAAAAATGCTATTTTCTAATCCGTTTTGATATCGATTAAATAAATTTAAAAAAAAATACTGGAAAATAGAAATTCCGAATGGCCGTTTAAAATTTTACGGATTTTCCGAGGAAAATAGCATTCGAGTGTAGAAAATATTGTTGAAAGACGAAAGAAAATTACGATGAGATCATTTAGGGTATCTATAATTATATATAATATATGCCGGCATATTTATACCAACAGTGGGGCGGTGATAACTAATCCTATCGCGAATAAAATATGAAAAATATATCCAGAAATTTTTTACAAACTCTATTGCACCAAAACACCCCGTCCCCCTTCGTTTATCAAAAACAAGCTTTGCGACCAACGCTTCTTATATGTCTTCTTAACGTCTATTCGCAAATTTTAGTATGCGATAATAAGAATAATAAGAATAACCTACGCGTATAACATCACTAAATTCGTATACGTTTGTGTGTAGCGAATAGGCGTTAAGCTCCTTTTATTTTCTTCTAAATTAAAATATCTCAAACTAGACGTCCTCGTACGCAACAATAAACAACAACATAAAGTTAACTTTATTAAGAATCCCCTAGTTTGAGAACGCGTTATTAACCGATTGCCAGAGACTTTTACCGAACAATAAATAATATTATAATCGAAATTTAATGTGCATGTATCTATAATAAAACGTTCGCAATTATTATTTCCTTCTAAAAATTATAAAAATCGGAGTAATACGTTTCGGCACTTTCGTCTCCAACAACAGGCCGAATTGTGGCAAGTAAAAAAATCACTTTTGTTACAATATAAAATGACAAGTGAGACATGAAACAATTATTTTTTTTTGTAAAATTTTTTAATATTTCTTGATTTGTTTCTCTGTCCAAAAATTAGGAATTGAACCATCCAATTGTACATGTGTATGTATATAATAATTCTATTTGAAATGGCAACACATTACTTTAATAAAATTTACCTACAACAAATGTCTTTTATTATTATTATTATTATTATTATTATTATTTTAATGTTATTATTATATTATTTTTTACATAAAATTCAAAAGAAATATAAACAACTATTTAGCAGTCAATTTGAATAATAAATAGGTCGACAATCGTATAAATTTACTAAGAACCACACTTTTGTAACTGAACAAAAACGAAATCAAGAAAAGTGGATAAGTACCTACTACATTGCGTTATACAGGACGTCCATCGAAAGCAGTAATTTTTGTTTGTTTAGAAGAAATATAATCATCTTAATAACGCCTTATTGATGACCGATTGAAAAAAAATTCGTATTCTACAACAAAATAATAAAATTAAGATGATTGCATCGTTTTCTTTACCACATTACCGAAATGCGTCAATCGGGACACCCTGCATAAATATCATTTAGCCAAATACCACCTGAGTTAACGTTGCAACATTCTGTATACTTGTGTATTTGATATAAGTCCTAGAGAAGGTTAGTTTTGAATCTAGTAAAATTACGTATATCGCATTATTACGAGTATGTATAAGATGAATCGGGACTATAAGGAAGGAAAATCGAGTTTAGGTAAAATCAATGAAAATCGATAAAAAAATAATTACATTACATTATTCAACATACACAATTTAATAAAAGGAATTATTTTTATTACATGAAATAGGTTTATCTATAAACATTTTATTTGGGTATTTTTTTTTTGAGGATTATTAAAAAAAAACATTTAACCTATTTGCAGGAATTAGGTAAGGTCCCTATATAATATTTTAATGGCATTATATTAAAATTTAAATTAAAAAAATATTGTAATTTGATTCATTGATTTTATCTGATATCGTAAAAGTCCATCTGATTTCTTATTTAGCAAAAAAACAAACAAACAAACAAACAAAAGATCACAACAGATATAACAACTATTTTACAACAGCACAACCTTACTTTTTTGTACGCGCAGTACTTTTTAAAAACTTTTGTTTCACCTTGTAATTGATTGCGAGTTTAAAATAAACTAAAAACATTGTTTGTTACATGATTTAAAATGAAACTATTGAAAAATGTTCTTCCGTTAATTAAATGTAGTACAGATCTGCACACTGCTTGTTATTCAATAAAAAATCAAAGACGATATTAGTTACTAAAAAAACAACCTTTGCGGGTAATATTCATGAAAAGATTCAAACCATTTTTTTTTAACTCGGAATTTGGTACACTCAAAATTAAGCGCCTTCATTTGCATAGCCAATCTCAAAAATATCCCTAGAGCTTTTAAAATAAAAAAAACTGCATAGATCTACTATCATTTTTTTTATTAGTATTTCACTTATTTTTATAGGTATGAAAATTTAAGAAGAAAATTTGACTACTATAATATACCTAATATGCCTAATGTGAGTGAAATATTTAGATAAAGTGTTAAAAGTTATTAACACAGAAAAAGGTTGCGGCAGATTTAGTTTTAAATAATTATATCGTAGAATTAAAAATAATTTATTGAGTAATTGCTTTGTACGAACTGTACTGTGGGTATGTGTATACCTTATATTTGGAAAACATTGAAACGACCAATTACAAGGAGTTTTTAACAATAAGTTGTAACCTGGATGCGTCGAATTCTGACCATCTGAGCCTTTTTCGGATGAAAAGGAGAAAGGGACGACGGGGGAAGGACGTAAAGAGGCGTGTAGGAAAAAGTTGGCTGATCGGGGAGTGGGGGTTAGGGGGTCAGGACGAGGGTGTTTTTTAGGTAACACACTGAGGAACCTAGAAGCTACGAGACCACATGACTTTACACGTTTTGCGGTATGTCCATTGTTTTGCTTTATAAACTGACGGTGCAGTATTATATTTAAATATGTATACAGGGTGAGAAACCACTTCCGGGGCGCCTCACACTTATTTTAATTTTATTTAATTTTTTTTTCACCACTATCTATGTACAGTAGTCAGCACGATTTTTAGTCTAATACTCTTTTTGTACAAGTTCTTCCCGTTTATTTTATAATAATTTTCTGTTTAATTTTTAACAAACACTGGGGCACTACATTTACACTTTGTACAAAGATTAATCACATTTAAGAGTTGCATATTTCTATGTCCATTGTCGTTGTGACACTTAAGCGAGAACCTGCAACAAAAGAATTGATATTAAAAACAAAACAGACATTATTTAGGTACTAATTTTTAAAATATTGCATAAAGTATGTTACTGAATCTACGCGACTGGAACAAAAACATTTTCCTTGCTGCCCAAGCCGTAAGTACGGTCTTTCCGGCCGCATTTCAGTCCCGAAAGAACGACTTTTGTGGCGCGCTCTCACCAGAGTAGGCTACTTTGCATGGTGTGTGCGACGGCAATCTAAAACGTTTGTGTATTCATTCGTAGTCTCACGGCTACATTGTTGTTAGTGAAAAATAAAACAATAAAATAAATAAAAAAAAATTAATGGATTAAAAATGAAGCGCGCTACACTTGACGAGATGGTCAGGTGGTGGCTCTGAAGCAAGTGAGATATCATATGCTTTTTTAATAATTTTAATATTAATTAAACTTTACTTTCGGCTTAAAGAGCAAGAAAAATAGTATACAACCCACGGCGAGAATGTAAGATACCCTGACGGATGTGATATACTATTTTTTCCGGTAACAGTACTGCCATGCACTCAAATTTTCGTCAAGCTCTTTTGTGACCGATGTGAACTTAATTCGTTGAATATAATATTAAAAGATGCTTCGACAAAAATATTTTATTGATGAACACATTTTAAAATTATTATTGTAAGCAGTTACTTTAATTAAGTTTAAGTAAGCAATTAAACACAAGGAAAAGCACTACATATTTAACTACTTAACTGGTTTAATCACAAGAATTTAAAATTAATTACAATGTATAATCAATCAATTATATTCTCCTCTTTACTTTAAATACCAAGAATTAATTGATGACAAGTCTAAAATTACTTTTTATAAACAGAAATAGAATTTAATAATTAAAAGAAATATTTTGATATTATTACAACAAATTGTTTGTCAGTTCAAAGTAGAATGATGGATTCTTGAAACTTTTCGTTTGAAGAAACCTTCGTCTGTATTGTACTTTAGAACGTTGAAACAATATAACATGGATCTCGAAAGTGAACAAGAAATTGAAAGTATTAAAAGATAGGTTGGCACACGAAAAAATAATTTAATTGATAAGTATAAAGAGTGTAAAGAAAGCGTTACGATAAGTGGGTCTTACCTCACAGATGATGTCCGTAGTATTCGGGGTAATGCGCGTACTGATTGTGGAAAGCGGGATCACCAGGCGGTCGATGCATCATTTGCTGTCCATCCATCATGTAACCCATCGTACCATCTGGACTGTACGCTCCACTGGGTCCTGCGTGCGGAGAAAACACTAAAAATAAGAGTATGCACATTTGAATAACTTCTTATAATATGTGGACTTAATAATTTTTAACTAGAAAACGATGATATAATATTAGTGGTAATTTTAAAAATTGTTTTTCTTAGTTTAGTGTTTGAATCAATGTTTTTTTTTAATGTAAGGTGGGTTCGACTGTAAATATGTAGTAATATATACATTAGTATATATACCACCCAAGGGATCTCCGACCTGTCTCGCGTTCTCTCTCTTATCACAATTTTTTTTAATGAATCGTGATTTCCATTAAAGCCTAACGCTGTCATGCATTTTTATGAAGATATGGGCCGATCCCTTGGCCGGCAATATCGCGCCGATACACTATATATATGACTTGTAAGTGGAAAGTCTTGTACACTGTATGATCAGTTATCTTTCTGTTTCTTTTATTTCGCCAGGCGATGGCTGTTGTTTGTGAGTGTGTGTATGTCAGAACATAGGCGGAGTATTTTACACATTCTGTCTTGTTATCGACACTGCTAACGAAATTCAGAAGAAAAGAGTCGATCGCTTTTACTTCCGTATTGATTAACCAGTACATATCAAGCTAGAATCACAACTAATGTTAAACCAACAAAACAGAAGAAATATAAAATGTGTGCTGCAGCAAAATTGGAACGAAACAATATTAAACTGTGTGCCGTTATGGATATCCGGTTAAATCTGAGATTTAATAGAAAAAAAAAATAACAGGAATGTTGTGATATTAACGAAAGGCCTTGTAGAAGAAAAAAAAAAAGAAGTAAAAGGAGTTTTGAATGTTTGGTACAGAGTGCGGGAGAACGCGGCATATAGAGAGAGAATTCCCATCTCGGTGCTCCCCCAAGAGGAGCGTGGGGCTGTCACCCGTAGCCCGATTGTGCCTCCCGCGTGATGGATCGGCCCGCGAGGGTCAATGCCTGCCGCCATTTTTCTTCTTCTGTCTCTGGCAGGCTGAACAGAAAATTCTCCTCCGAAATCGATATAGCCGAGAGAAAGAACATTCTAACATCGACATCGACAGCCATTAATAATCTCGTGTGCCCGCGTTCGTCGACAACTAAAAAGAAGAGCGTCGTATCTCAATGGCGGGTAGTGCTACGGACAAAAACGTTAAGTGAACTAAAATCAATGATCAAAACATACACAAATCCTTTTTTTTTTCCTCGATGAGGTACACACTTGGGGACGGCGCACGGTGTCTTTCATTTTTAGTCGATTAAGAACAGCAACAACAAAAACTAATGCGTTTCAATCAAATTTTAAAACATTATTTGAAACAATTAGGTACTTTATTCTGATTATTTACTTATAAATTTTTGTTAAATTTATTACCAGAATAGTGGATGTGGTACGATACCAAACGTTATAAAGTTCGTAAGATTCGAGGTATTTTGAATTACTTAAAGTATTTTTTGGATTGTACCACCTAATTGATTAAATAAATCAATACTTTCATTCTTTCTATTAAAATTCAGCGAACGTATAAGAGATATTATTCAATTCCTAAATGCAAATAATCATTAAAAACTGAGGACTTCTTTTAATGGAGCTTTTACCAAATTTTTAAAATGGATCGTGTTGAAAAGGTTACGTTGTTTTAATTAAGAAATGCTATAATTTAAGTGTAACCACAACACACGATCTTTATTCAAAAAAATCTAAAAGAGATTAATTAACAATTCAATTCAATACAAAAATTCTTATGAGAAGTATCAACTACAGCTTGCAGATGTTAAAAATGATTTAAATGAATTTTTGGCCATTAGAACAAGGCACATATTTTATTACCCTCTAAGAAGCTTTTTTATTAAAGAAGACAACTTTAGCACACTTTTGTATCAAGTAAACTATTAAACAACACCTTTCAGCCAACTATAATATTTAATTTTTAAAGGTAGTTTAGGAAGGTTAGCTTGAATATAATTATAAATATTTCAGCCGATCATATTATTTAAACGAGGTAGTTTAAAAATTAAATGTCATCGCAGCGCTATATAATTTTAAGGAAAAACGTGGGATTAGGGCTTAAACAACATCGATTAAATTTCGATATTGATAAAAGTTCAACGACCAACTTTTTTAATAATATCAAGCGAATAATTACCTACCAAAAAAAAAAAAATTAGGTATCAGAAATAAAGTAAAAGGATCTTACCTGCCCGATTCGACTGATCTATCATAGGTTGTACGATTCTCCGCCTCGCATTGATGAACCTGAAACAAAAACGAATCATCAGCATCGTCATCATCGCATTCGGGAGAAAAGTGTCAAGCGTCGTCAAATATTCGCGACGCCTAATGCGTCCCGACGCTGGAAGCGATTGGAAACACCGAGAGATGATTGGCCGTCTATTACGTGTGTAGCATGTTTTGATTTATTTTTCTGCTTTTCGCGATATCCGCGATGTGCGGGGGTTCACTTAAAACAACTCTCAATAATAAAATTTGCGACAAAATTAACACAAATATCATAAATAATTTTTGAAAACCTTTAAATCGCACTCTCGTGCGCGTGTTTCCTCGAAATAACGAAATAAAATGTTCCTTCTTGAAAATCCAAGCATACACATGTAGGTAGGTAGTAGTCTTTTTTATTCGTCAGTGTAGCCTGTAAGATGTCGCGTTTGGGCCGTATTTCGATTATCCCGACATCTCGGAGGCTCAACCACGTCCCAAAATGTCACACATAAACAAAATTACTACGAATTTTGTAGGATCAATTTTCCCCAAACCAACACCCATCCATTAGGGGAGTAGGTCTCTTCTCACGATGACTATTAGATCGCTGTTTTCAGCACAAGGTCGTATACAAGAAGGATTATCTATCTCATTTCCCCCCACATCTGTATAATCAAAAAATAAGTCAATTATTGTTCTTACTGTTTAATACACACTATTAGAGATTACTTTTGTTTTATTATAAGTTATTATGTTGGAAATTCATTTTTTATCTCTTAAAATTAAATAAATTTTCATCTGTTGAAAAATCATTGCTGTGGTAAGGATTCTTCGTCGTTGATTGTTTTCAATAAGCAAGGGGATTACTTCTGTTATTACGCGTATTGTCATAATTTGATGATGTTTTCGTAGTAATTATTATTTCGAAAAAATTTGTTTGATAGTTTAGCGGCTTGATAGTGTGCGTCAATGGGATTGACGGTGGCCGACGACGGCGATGACTGTGTTTTTCATAAAATTGTAATATAAGTATAGGAAATACGCCACATCGATTTTTCCGCTCCAAACTTTTATGGGGTAAAATATGACGGGGATGACAAGTGACTGTAGCTATCGTAGTGGATTGGGTTTTTCTTAACAATTTGCGGGAAGACACAAGAGATATCAAAACCAAAACGAAATACGCGAATGAAAAAAGCTCTTTAATTCGTATAGTATTTTTGTGAGTGTACTTATTTCATTTAAGAATATTTAAAAAAGATTTTGGGTACCTACCTACTTATGTGTCGTTTTTTATTTTCATTAAAAACTATACGAATTCAACGGCGAACATCGATAGCGATCATCGATGGCATTCCGGTGTTGGAAATGCATCGCCAACTATCGCTACCATAAAGTCGCATTCTTCGCCCTCCATTCGGACACAATATCATGTTATCTGTGTCCATCGAAAGCGAAAAAAAAAGAAACGTTGAAAATCGCGCGGAAAAAGCTGGCGAAGAGAATTTGTGGTATGACCATTTCGGAAAGATGCTATTTGTATCCAACACAATGACATAGAGAGAGGGGCAGCGGGCACGTCATTGTTCGACGACGATTCTAAAGCCGATTCATCGGACGCGCGTGTTATTAATGACACCCTCCGAAACCTGTGGGAACATTCCTGAACGCTAATAAGCCTAGCTAGGAAAGAATAAACTTCCCCCTAATTACGATGACAATTATTTATGCAAAATAAATAAAGATATTTTTGGTAGAAATGTAACTATAATTTTACAAATGGAATGTTCTTGGACAACCCCGCATACCTTCTCGAGCCAATCATCATACTGTATGTATTTACTTTTAAAACAACTAAAAGAAGCGTTACAAAAATGTTTATATATATATATATATAATATATATATACATGTATATACATGTATTAATTTTCTACAAATATTTAAATTTATTATGGGTTTTCAATGATAAAATATTATTTCTGAATAGATTTTTTATTTTTATTCATTATTTTCATAATCGGATACATCAGTAATTACTGTGGTTGATTGTAAGACCAAGACAATAGGAATATGGTTTGAGAAATAAGATACATATGTGTTTTCGAATGAAAATTAGAAAGATATCTAGAGAAAACTGCATCGATTGCATTGTTGTTCCATGTCTTGTGGTAGGCTCATTTCGGTTATTAGTCATTTGTAGTTCTAATTTATCTTGTAGAAAGTTTACCAACAGTTGTCCATCTTCGGACGCGAAAATTAGTGGCAACGTATGATAGTTTTTTCCTAATTCTTTAGAGCCTACTCGACCGCAAATCATAAGTCTTTTGTATAAAAAATTTATAATATTATTAATACGAAACGTGGCTGGCTATAAGAGAAAGAGAGAAAGAAAATGTGTGCTTGCATCTCTCTCTCTTGCCACTACAATAATATACGAAACTAACGTATATCTCCCTCTCAACTTCCGTTCGCCTCGCCCGATCACACTTTTCGTAACGCTCTCGTCACGCATTTACCAGCTTACTCCCCAAGACATGCGTGCGTAAAGAAGTTTTACTTCAAAAAATAAAAAAAAACATTCCTATTTAATAAAGATAAAGCAAATTGTTCAAAAATTGTATGAAAAGATATTTTTAATGTGTAACATCTTTTCTCTCGCTTACTCGCAATTTGTGGGAGTGATTTCGTGAAATGTGTAACAGTAACAGTAACAGAAAGTCGCGGAAACACGCGACGAATGACGAATGATCGCGCAGTTGGAGTTGGCCGTCAGATAGACGGTCGAGAGATCAGTACTGTCAGCCATCAGCAGTGCACTTAAGTAAAAGTGTTTTGTATAAAGTTTGCTGTTATATGCGTAAACTATATAAATAAATATTTACTGTTGATAATAAGTCACAATAAAGTGCAGATCATTGATTAAAAATTCAAGTAAGTAATAATAAAAATTATTTGAATAAAATATTTCAGTATTTAGTTTTTTTAAATTTTGAGGTTGATTTCTGTCACTCCTAGTGTCAATTAACGTTACTTATCATTTGCGGCTACTCGAAACTATTTGTTACGCCTTAATTTGGACAATGAAATGATACGACCCCATTCGTTTGTTGGGTTGGTGTATCCTTTGAAGTCCTTGGTCTATACATGCCACGTCGAGCGCTATCTTTCTTGTCACAGGAAGCTGAAGATGGTAAAGGGACGTTTGAAGTAGTTCTTTTCCTATTCGATGTTTGACGAGGTTGGACGTCTTTGAAATTGAACGATAGGCGAGTCTTTTTTTGACCGAATAAAATTCAGTCATGACGATCATTTCACCAATTTATGTTGTCTAAATTAAGATGTAACAAAGATGGAATGGGAAACTGCAAGAGACTAACTAAAAAATTATTTACAGGAAATTATGCAAACTAACCATTTTTATAAATATATTAAGTGTGATTTGCAGGTGTTGTAAAGGATTTCAATGAATCCCTTTGCCCTTAGATAAACATTTCGAGGAGGAAATTTCATAGATAACTTTGAGGTATTGCTTCTCTAATTTGGATTAAGTGAAGTGTTTAAACAATATCTTTCAACCACACATTTAATATGCTAATAATTTAATTTCGTTTTTTAAATATAAATAAATAAACCTACCAATAATTTTTTTTTTTTAGAAAATTTTGGAGTTAAGAATAACATATTCCAAACATATTTTCCAACTTCCGTAAAGAATTGATGGGAGTGAATACCTCGTTCTCTTAGGTCATTTTTGTTCTCTCATTCCATCCTTTCAATTTTTCTCTTAAACAATTTGTGATATTTTATTTTGTCAGCAATATTTTTGCTCATCATATTTTTTTTAATTTGCTGCATATAATGTTTAGCATTAAATCAATTAAATAATTTGAAGTAGCACGTGATAATTTTGGCGAGACATATCTTCTGAAAACAGCTTTTGATTGGAGAGAAAGGAGAGAGAGAGAGAGAGAAGGAGAGAAAGAAAATTTAGCACCCAATTATGATATCTCAAAAGCTCACGCTTGCAATTCGCATTCTGTTGCAATAAATTTAAGCATGTGCAGGCGTGTTAGCAAGACTCATAGGCATCGCACCTAATCAAAGCAAGCGTAGCAAGGAGTGAAAATACAACCGCAATCGCGTCAATGTTGCCAAATCATCTTATACATAAATATTTTCCTGGACGAAGATCAATTTTCGAAATAATAATTAACATACCCAGTACCCTTAAAGTATGTATTACTAAACTTATTGGAGAGTAAGTATTTCATTTTATTCTTTTTTTGTTTTTATCATTGTTAAGATGCATCAGAAATATTCGGCGCTGTTCTTGCAATGAAAAGTGAGAGTTTTCCCGATATTTAGTGATGCTTGATTTGAATGGAAATAAAAGTGTAATGTTTTCCTTTTAAAAGGTATAACGATAGCTGCAAATGTATTAAAGGTTTAAAATATAGCTGTAACTATTTAAATAGTTTAATTATGTAAGCAATATCTTTAATTGGAGTTTAGTGAAAAGCGATCCACTTGGCAACAATGGTGTTTGACAGGACGAGAGAGAGAGAGAAAGAGAGAGAGACTTTATTATAAAGCAAGCCGATCCCAATTAAGCTGCAGCAGCTGTGGAAATTAATGGAGCGCAGCTTTTAAGATGTAATTGGGCACATTCATAACTCTATATATGCGCCATGTTAGGAGCGACATCTGATTTCAGATTATAAACAACTGTTTAATGCGACACATTTACTGAAGAGTAACCATTGTGAGAATGACAAATTAGTTTTTTTGTTTTTTTTTAGGAAATATGGTAAGTGCTAAAATGTCCTTTTGTCGTTATTAAATGTTATGTTTGGAAAAATTGTCTCGAGTGATAATTGCGCCACTTCGGGATTCAGTGAGGTCTTAATGTACAGTTGTATTGAACGAAAATTAGTACAAGTCTTATGACTAGATTTTGCCATATTTGCGTAAATCGGGCTTTTCTTAGCGACACCGATAAACAAAAACATATAAAACGTGATAAATAATTTTAATGCATTAGAATATTTCTACAACGCGAATTTTTAAACTCAACGTAACCAATAACAATTATAAAAACAGAAAACTATAATTAATATTTAATTATAATTTGAGCATTTTTTCGACAATTTGTACCAATATGTCTGGAATATTGAGTTAATTAAATTCACTAAAACATTTGGATTAAGCTCTTCCGAGCACTCGTGAATAACTTCTCATAATTCATTAGAATTATTTGGTCTAAAATATATTTCTTTTAAAATTATGCCACAAACTTTATCTATGGGATTAATATCGGGACTGTAAGCGGGCCACTTCAATATTAGTACGATCAAACCATTCCCTCACAGCATATTTTATGGACCAGTCAGTTATCATGCCGAAAGACGAATGAGTTATTTGGATATATTTGTCCAATAGATGGGAGCATTACATCTTCCAAAACAGACAAATATAATGTTCGGAGTTAAACCTTCCCTCCAATCGCCAGCAGACACCAAGTCCAAAAGCACGTATCCAACCCCATAATGCATTTACTGAATATCGCCTAGGTCTGAAAGCAAGATCGCTAGTGTAGTAGCTATTTCGACTGAAAAAAATTTTCATCGGTGAACACTCTCTACCGCATTCCAAAACTGATGGTCGCGTTATGATTAAGGGCGAAAAGTAAACGAGAATGTTTCCGTTCTTCTGTGATTTTTTTCGCAACTACGCGGTTTTCCGAGTCAGATTCTTTGACTCTTCTGCTAGCGGTAGGTTCATTATGTGTCAATGACAGCATTTATTGCAGTTTTAACAGGATTTCTTCTTAGATTTCCCAGAAATGAATAATCTTGTTCGGGGACGGAAATGCGTGCCAGACCAGTGCCAACTTTTCTTCTCAAAGACTCCTCTTGAATACAACGTTGCTTTATTCTTGAAATTGTGTTTTTACTCTTTCCGGAAAATTTGCTAATGCACGTATTGACCACCCATCTTCAATTCTGGCTATTATTTAAGCTTTTTTATTTTTTATTTTTAAGTCAAATTCAATCAAAACCTATTTACACTATAACAATTTTCTATGAATACAACTGTAATTATCTTTACTTTTTGGGACATATTTTGTTGATAAAATTTAAAAGAAAAATCAATTATTTTTAATTTTTTGAAACTCCTCGTGGTTTTATTAAATTCGCTCACAATCAGTTCTCCCTTGTCAGATTTTTTCTATTGTTGCACTGCTGTCTACTAGATAGAATCTTTTAATGGATCAGGTGGCACGGACTCGCCTATTTCATGTCGACACAATTACAAAAAAAATAGACGATCGGGGAGGATTTCCAAGTCTACTACGAGTCTTCGCTTTCATTAGAGGTGGTTCGAAATATTGCTTAGTCATTCGTATAGACGCGGACTGCTCGATTCTTGTTGATTTTGCTTGAAGGGAGGATCATTTATGCGTATAAACGATTAAATTGCTCCTACTTTTTTTTATTATAAGTCCAGGTAAGTATGAGAACGGTTACATGCCGAGATCCCTTAAACGAGTATTAGTAAGATTTTTATGGGATACCTATAGGTATATACAAATAGATTCTCGGTCAAGTTTTATTTAATTTTGGTTATCTTGTAACAGAACAGCTAAATTCATCGAAAAGAAAGTCTTTCTTTTTGACAAATGAGAAGTTTAGCTGGAATATAGTTTGCGATTTTTATCCCCTAACAATAATATAAATCCGGCACCCTGACGGAATACTTACGATCTCTTTATCCACGTTAGGCCTATAATTGTCGCTGGCCGCTGCCATGGAGCCATCGTACCAATTTCCGAAAAATCCCCAGAAATTGACCAAGGTTTCCGGTAAACGCCGTTACGACCTACTTACCGTCGATTTCTATGCGCGTTGCGACGCCACTTCCGATCTTCGACGCGGTCACCGCGACGTTTCGATGATTTGTGTGAAACGTGCTGTAGAGAAATTGCTCGGCCTCATATAGAGTTTTTGTTGTTTCGCTAAATCCTTGTCTGAATATGCGATTTTTTACTGCTCTGATGCCGTAGGTACTCGGGTATTATTGGCACTATTGAGCGACTTTCTTAGTCTCTAACGCAAGTTATAACATCCATTATAATTTGCTCGTTATTTTGATCATTTGTACACCTTCACATTTAACACTCTACCAACAACTCGTGACGTGACATATTTTGCATTAGATTCATTAGAAATATCAATTAAAATTTTAGACATTAATTTAACTCTTTCCACCTTTATATATACCACCATATAAAAAAAATAACGATATGTTGCATAAATATATAGTCATGCCTTTTTCCCGTAGCGGTAGGCAAAGATCACTTCTTTGTTGACGACGTACAAGGGTCAAATCCGACCTCTACTGGAGAATTGCTCGCACATTTGGGATTCAGCACCAAAGATTCTCTTCGTCTTCTAGATTCCATTCAGAAAAGGGCCATTCGGTTGATAAACACCTCAACTCTCACAGATACCCTTCACCCTCTAGAACATAGAAGAAGAGTTGCAGACCAGACATTACTTTACAGATATTTCCAAGGCAGATGTTTCAGAGAAATAAAAACTCTTGTACCACCACTGGCCACATTCGGCCGAAGAACTCGGCACGGTGATCAGTCGCACCCATTAACTCTCAAGATTGACACTACAAGGACCAATCTCCATCGAGAATCCTTCTTTTACAGGGCTGCTACGGAATTGAACAAGCTTCCAAAATCTGTTTTTCCAGAGAACTATGACCGGCAACTTTTTAAAAAGCGGGTCCACAATCATCTCCTTTCTATAATCCCTTCCCCTTCTAATAGCCGCAGTGCGGGCCGTCCGCGGCCCACACGATGGGTCTACTCTACCCTTTTTGCTACTATTTTCAGTAAAAAATAAATTTATTTCTCTATTTTTAATATTTTAAAATTTTTTAGGAACGATAATTACAGTGGATAACAAAGATAAAAATAAAGCTATCGAGTGTGTGCTGAGTGTGTACTGACAATAATCTGTTTGCCAAAAAATACTTTTAAACCAGTCGCGATGGCGTGACAAGTTGGTGGTCAGTGCAATATTAATAATATTACTGTTATAACAACTTGTATTATAATAATTATTTGAAGCATATACCTACAAGAGATTAAGATAAAAATTAATACCCATCAACACCCTCTAGTGTAAGCGGTTTCGTTCTTATACACTCGACAAAAGGAAAAATATGCTTGAATCAACCCCTTCAGGCTGTATTGATGATTCGGGGAATCACCGTGTCAATCCGTTGTCGATATCCCGCGTGTTTATGTCTCACAAAACAAATATTGATCATCATCTCCCAAAAGAGGAGACAGAGAGTGTGAGACAACACACAGGATGATGGGATGAGAGAGAAAGAGATAAAGAGAGAGTAGAGAAAGCAAACAGCATTAGGGCGTCAAAGTGGCCCTCTAACTCATTGTTTTCGTGAACCCTTTGCCCGGTGTAAGGTTTCTGCTCCCATTTATTCCCCTAATCCTGCCTAATGATCCCGTACAGCACTCTTCTCCGTTCTCGACACTTGTCGGCATTTCCTATCGGACTTTTACAAATAAATGCTATTCCATTTCTCTGTTCTGGAACAATTATTGTTTCCGCATTAGAGGATAGGGCAACGCTCAGATCCCAACCCTTCCGTTACAAATGATGGATTACAATTCAGAGAAGGGGCTCACAACAAAATACAATTATCACAAGATTTGCGATTACGAATTGTACCTAGTGATGTTATCATAAGGGTTTTTTATTAATTTATTTATTCGTAAAAAAATTATGTAATATCAACAACACTTCTGATTTTTTTTATACACATAACACTCTTAGTCACATTTCGAATGCGGTTAAAATGTTTTCGTTATCCACCCCGTAAGGTCACGTGACTGTGAATAAAACGGCATGGGAGTAGATCACGGGTCATTTGCCACCGGCTCCCCGAATAGTGCGTTACGTCGCCGAAGATCCATCATCATGATGATGGGGAAAGAGGTCCAATGAGGCGGCAAGCTTCGTTTGCGTAACGACTTTGGAGGTTCTTTACTGACGAATTTTCTTTGGAGTTTTAGGTGAACAAATACATTTAACTTTTATCGATGTAGGTATTCTGTTGAAATATTTACCAAAGATTAACACAAACTTCGACGTATACCACGTCACAAATAGGTAATATATGTAGGTACCTAAATGAGAACTATATTTTTACAGTTTTGTAAAATTCAAATGTATCAATTTGCTATTTGATTTTAAATTTAAAAACAAAACTAAACAATTAAAAAAAATGCTGCTACATTTTTAAAAAACAATTGATCCCCCTTTAAAAATGTTGAATTTTCATATAAGTATTTAAAAACGTCTTCCTAATCCGTTTCATGCATACACAATAATAATTTGAATAAATATTGCCAGAATGGGAGCGCACGGGGGGAGGTCTGCAATTTTATTTTTCGATGTGTAACATCTTTGCTATCGCTTTCTTGCATGTGTAACATATTTCCTCTCGCTTAATCGCAATTTGTGGTAGTGATTTCGTGAAATGTGTAACAGTAACAGTAACAGGAAGTCGCGGAAGCACGCGCTATTTGATTTAAACGTCAACCAATTTTGCGAGAGTTGATTTGACAAATCAGCGCGCGGTTAGAGTTGGCCTTTAGATAGACGTCAACCAATTTTCCGAGAGTGTTGTGTATAAAGTTTGCTGTTATATGCGAAAACTTTATAAATAAATATTTACTGTTGATAGTAAGTCTCAAGTAACTAACAATAAATAATTCGAATAAAATATTTCGGTATTTAGCTTTTTTAAATTTTAAGGTTGATCTCTGTCACTCCTAGTGTCAATTAAATAAAATACAATTTTCATTAAAAAGAATTTTCATTTCAAATAATACCTGACCCATTTTTTTTAAAATATAATTTTAAAATTGCTTATTGCTAAGGTGAGATGTCAAATGTTACACATCATTTGCGACTACTTTAAGGCTTGCTCGTTTTTTTTGTATTTTCTCAAGCAGATAACTTCGTTTCAGTTTTTTAATGTTTGCTTTTGAAGCGGGATACCTCGAGTTGAGAACTAAACCAGAGTAGGACTTTCCAATTATGATAAGTTTTAAAATGCAACTTATTTAAAGAAAAAAATTTTAATGTTTATTTTTGCTCCAAAAAGAATTTTGTTTTATATTTAAAAAAAAGTTATTAAAATGTTTTACGTGAGAACATCAGATATTGAGTAAAAAGAACGCTCTAGAGCCGGACCTGCGTGCAGTGGCCGCCTCCGTCATTGGTGTTTTGTTTGCAATTTCACCGTAGCTAGAGCGAGTGTAACTCCTACCCCCATCTTCCACCACTCCCGCCGCCAGTTGTCGGTGGCTCACGCTCACTCGATTCTGTTTTTCAGCAGCCTGGGGAGGTCGTCTGCCTGCGGCGGCAGTAGCGCGTAGATAAGAGAATTGCAATGTCAAGTCAGAATGATATATTTGACCAACATTTCCATAGAGCGGGAGGATTTCCAATGAAGCGAACGTGCGTAATCTGTACGGCTGGAATTAACGCAACCGCCTCTCCCCTTTCGAGCGCCCCCGTAAGCCGATTTCCAACCGCCCCCGTGGGTTATCACGCGCCGTACACCTGACGATATGTTTGACTGTTTGAAGAGTTAATTGTCTTTCACGGGCGACTCGATTGGCGCAGCCATATAGGATAATTACGAGTCCATACAAAATTCTCTTTTTATAATTAATTTTTAGAAACGGGTTAATTTTAGCGTTTTGGTCCCCTAATGCAATCTAGTCTTGCAGCGTGATAAATTGTTTACAGACATATATAATGGGGCATTACATAAAAATCGATGACAATTAACGCGTGCGAATCCGCCGCCCACCCTGCCCTTACAGCAGTTGCGGCGAACAGCGCCATTTTCAGCCGTTACCTCATTTGCGCTGTGCTCTTCCATGGCGCGGGGCCGGTTCCACAGCCACCCGAAGGGGACTAAATCTAATTAGCACCGAAAGCTGATCGGTAATTACTGCGATTAATCAATCCGGCCCTGTTTCGAAAAAGCTTCCTCTTCGAAGAAGCAAACGAGTTATCGGAACTTTTTGTTAATTAAAAACCATACAAATTTAATGTGTTCACGGTACTACTCTGCTAATATAAACAAAATATTTTGTCGAAAGAGAGTGGATATTAATTTTTTTTTTTAATAACGACGTCAGTTCCCCATCATATCGCTTAAAGGACATTTCGATATTTCTTTAATAAGAATGAACCTTAATACAAGGTCGTAACCCAACGAGCACTTGTCACCTAATAAAGTAATAAATCACTTACAGTCTCTTCAAATGATTCCCTAACGTAATAAAACCCTCCCATTTCGTCGCAGGCCATACAAATACACATATATAGACACATACACACACACACACACATGTGGTGCGAAAATAAAGAAAACAGTAATTGCAGATCTCGACTGTGTCTTTATGGATGGGGGCGGCTATAAATTTGGACTTTAATATCTCTGAAATGTCGACGGCTACGGTGTTTTGGTGCCTTAACGCAAGCTGACGCCACTGCCTATGTAGTAGCGTATTCCTCTTGCGACGACCACGGGTCGTGAGGGTCACCTCTGCCACCCGCCAAATGCCGCCCCCGACGATTTGCTAACGACGTAATTACCCAGTAGGGGTCAGCAGTTATACTTCGCCGTTGGTGATTCGTTGGCAGGGGGCGTCCGATCGGGAAAACATTCTCTATGTTATTGTTATCAACATACACACGGTTCTTCATTTTATTTTGGTAGAAATACAAAATTATTACACGGCGATAATCGATCAATAACCTTTTTAAATTGTTTAAAATAATAAACGTATATCAACTAAACAGTTAAACTACTAGATACGTAACTACCTAGTTCGTATTTCAGTGGTGAACTTAAAGTTCAATGAATAATATACAGAGATATAAAAAATGCGATTCCTCAATGTTACGTCGAAGGTGTTCTCATATTTGTTGGCATCCTTTTTCCCTGTCTGTTATGCGAATTTAATGGTGATAGTCAGCTGTTTTATTAAAAGCAGCCATGATATTTACTATCGGTCATAAAAACGGGGGTTTTCTCTGGTTTATGGCGACATTGATCATTTTGTTGCGTTTATTAGGGTCCTTAAGTTCCAGTTACGGGATACGAAATCATTCTATTTTTTTATGTTGAGATGAACGTACTCTAACGTCGATCGACACGAGTAAGAAAAGTGGATCTACAGCATTTGCGAAATCAGTCTACATATAGATAATACAATATAGATACATTATAGCAATCGAATATTTGTAACATCTATTAATCGATTAAATGGTTGTTAAAGTTTTAATAACCCTAACGAGCCAGCAATTATTTTGTGCTTCACAATAAATTTATGAGGCAAAAAATAAAAATGAATAACACGTGAAAGCAAAAAGTGTCAATTGTTGAAAAATTAAATAGTTATTTACGTACATTTATTAACAAAATATTATTTTCATTCGGCCAAAAGTGCTAATCGCTATCTGAAAATTGTTATAGCTGTGGTTGAAAAATCCAACAGACAAATAGAAAAAACATTGTCATTTGCCATCTCTTAGTAGGTTATTTTAACGTTTTAATTTATAGTATCATGCTTTAGAATTTTATTAAAAATATAATTTTCTGTTTTGAAGATGATGAAGAAAATCAAACGATGATTACTTGATTACGATCTCAGGGTATTCGTTTGCTTTAGTCAGATATATTTCTACGAAGGCTGCTTTGAGAAACGACAGTAGAAATTTTTGTTTATTGTTGAAAAAAACAAGAAAAGTAAAAAAAAATTGAATTTCCACATTACCACCTGATCCATTATCCATTCCGTTATTCTCATGCAAAAACGTCTCTCCTACCCCCGACGACTACAACGACCCCCTTCGTGCCCCGCGTATGCACCCTTGCTCCGTGTCTCCGTAAGCGTAACGGAAACGCAAGACTCGCTGATCAGTAATTACATTTTCGGTACCGGGGAATGTAAGCGAGAAGCTATGCAGATCACATTTTAATGCAATTCCATCCATTATAGTGGCAGCCGACCCATTATCCCGGCACAACCATTAACACCCACCCCATTCCGGCGACGGCATCCTTGCATTTCGAAAAGCTATCTCTCCTTTATTCGGGTTAACAAAGGAATTGCTCCTGACGACATTACGGCTAACAAAAACGTACACGCCGGGGCGGCCGCCTATATACTTCCCATCACCGACAGCCTGATTGCGAATACCGATTACCGATTTAAAAAAAATTCACTGCATAAACATACCACGACTAGAAAACCAAAAAAAAACAAAAAATCTGAAATAAAACTTAACATGTTTCATAAAAAGTAAGTTTAACTGAAATGTAACAACTCTCGAAAATAATTCTCAATAGATTAAAGAAATATGAAAGCAAAGTAATCGAGGAACATCAAGCAGGCTTTGTAAAAGAACTGTTACGGGAATTTTTCGGAGGTGTTATATCTCGTTTAATATTGTCTTGATATTACAAAATTACAAAACAAGATACCGAAAATAAAAATAGGAGACCCATGAATAAGAGCTAGAGAGAGAAAAAATTGACTAACGGAATCACCCCCTATTAATATAAGAAGTTCTACTGTTGATACGAGGTGCCACCGATAAGTCCTGTTGATTGTTAAGCCCTGTTAATGGTTCCAAATGGATGGTTGCAATTTGGGATTGCCATTACCGGGACACACCGTCTAAGTTAAATTTTTTTTTTTTTTTTTTTAGTTGTTTGTATACCGTTAACCCTTTTATATATCTATGTAAAAGTTTACTGTACCTAGTCAAATTGTTTTGACCTATTTTCATTTTTTTTTATTAAACTGGTTGTTAAATTCTTGCAACTCTTTTTATTTATTTAAAGAAAAATAATAATAACATAATTTTATTATTAAAAACTACTTGGCGCTCAACGGCATGTCAGTGTTAGTTAAATTTTAGATACAAAAAAAGAATAGATAGATCCGCGAACAGAAGTTTGGATATTATCCAAAGCATAATTAATATTTTTTGTATTTATGTAATGTATTTTTGATAATTAAATAAACATTATTATTATTATCTATATAGAAACCAGTGACTTTCGAAAATAAGATATTAGGAAAGGTTTTTGAAACAGAGTATGGGAGAACGGAATTTGGAGGATAATAAAAAAAAAGAAAATCAGATATTTATCCAATGAGCCAGTCATAAGTCGTAGAATGAGATGGAGGGACATAATTTTCAAAAGAAAAAGTGAGAATGATTAGTTATCTGGGAAGCACAAATCAAAGGAATACGAAGAATAGGTCGCCCTAAATTAAGATGGAAATATTAGATTAGAAAAGATATGAACCAAATCAACATCACTGAAGAAGAGACAGAGGACAAGACACTTTGGAGGAGAAAAAATCGGCGAGGCAAAAAGTCTACTAGACTTCAAATGGTAGATATTAAACATTTTTTTTGTACTATATTATGTCTAGATACTCTTTCACTTGTTTTTTGTTTTATTTTTTATGGATCTAGCATAAATTTATCAACGAATAATCCAAAACTGAATTTATTCGAAATATGCATTCATAATGTCGCTGTTTTCGATTAATATTCATTCGAATTAGCAGACAACTAAATTTCTCTAACTTCCATATTACCAAATTAACCATTTGGATAGTCAGTTTTCGTTTGTGTGTAAAGTTAAAGTAACTGAATGAATAATTTGTGAAAAAAATCGGTACATGCGATCAAAATGATATATTTATATCGATAAAATCATCGTATTGTTTATGTGCATGTACTTATTTCGTTATTGATGTAATCTTTTATTAAAAACATGGTAGAAAAATTAGTTCCGCCATAGTGGAGGCCACCCAGGCAATTCACTTGGCTGACAGAGTGTACAACAGTATTTCGTGATGGAATATAAACTGTAAGCATGCCCTTTTGGATTATTAACTAGTGAACACGGCTTAGTTGTGGCTCTGTAATTATTATATGTAGAGGTATGAACGTACACAGTTTAATAATACTTACACATACAATTATTATTACATTTATTTGCTGACAAAAAATGAATTTACTGATAAATATCATATTTGTTTATTTAATAACTGCTACACGAAATTTTCAAGCACGTATTTTTTCTGGAAAATATTTAAGTCTTTTGATACAGTTAAAAATCGGTTTTAAAGAGTTTTTTTCCTGGGAACAGGGGAGTCTGGGAACAGTACAAAGATTACTGTTTTTGAGGCAAAATCATGATAAAAGAGCAAGGTCTATCGCTCTATTATAGACTAATAATAATAATAATAATAATAATAATAAAAGATATTCTAGTGTAATTTTACTATCAATGTAAATCAACATTTTTAACACCTCAATTTGAACAAAAATGTTCAAGTTTGTACAAAAGTTCCCAATGATTACTAACAGATAGTAAATTCCTCAAATCATTCCATCACAATGTCCGGAAATACCCTAGAATCAAGTCACTCCATCTCGATTTTGGGAGTCACGGTGTCTAATATTACCTATGTCTTGGCATGACCATGTTGCTAACATTGCAAAGTCAGCAAGCCAGAGGCTAGGTTATCTGTGGAAAACTAGAAAGTTTTTTACTCCTGATCAACTGTTGACGACCTCTACTGGAGTATTGCTCGCATACTTTGGGCTCAGAACGAATGCATTCTCTTCGTCTTCTAGATTCCATTCAAAAAAGGGCCACTCGGTTGATAAACACCTCAACTCTCACAAATACCCTTCACCCACTAGAACATAGAAGAAGAGTTGCAGACCAAACATTACTCTACAGATATTTCCATGGCATATGCTCTAGAGAAATAAAAACTCTTATACCACCACTGGCCACATTCGGCCGAAGAACTCGGCACGCTGATCAGTCTCACCCATTTACTCTCAAGGTTGACACTACAAGGACCAATCTCCATTAAGAATCCTTTTTTTACAGGGCTGCTACGGAATGGAACAAGCTTCCAAAATCAGTTTTTCCAGAGAACTATGACCTTCAACTTTTCAAAAAGCGGGTCCACAATCATTTCCTTTCTATAATCCCTCCCCCTTCTAATAGTCGCAGTGCGGGCCGTTCGCGGCCCACACGATAGGTCTACCCGTTTTGCGACTATTTTCAGTAAAAAAAAATGCTTGCTATAACATCATACATTAAACGTATTCTTAAGCTGCCTCTAGTCTGTCAATATATCGCGAGCATCTAGGAGTTTATTGAGATTTAAAAAAATAAGTCAATTTAACATTTTAGTGTCGTATTTAGTCTGTCTATAACAATTTGTTGTGGAAACCGCGCGAGACGCGTGCCTGTTGATGTTTTCTCGGTGTGGAATAGGGGAATACGAAACGGCGGAATGCCTGGAAATAATCCTAATTTCAGTCGGTATTACTGACGGCCGGGTAATATTTATCGGTACATCTACGCGATATTAATTTGCGCGGGGCAGATTTGCATGTGGAGGAATTCCAACGCTTAATTGCTAGTAGCTAATATTTTAAATAACGCTCTGGCAATAATTCGTCGCTACCGGAGAATAGTGATAGATGGCGAACGACGAACAAACAACAACAAAAAGAGTCGTTCGCAATTTTCAATGTGAAATTCTTTCCAAAATTGTTTGTTTGCTATTGCGGTCTAGTGTTGACATTTTCGCGTTTAATGTCGCTCATTAACGCAATTTAATCGACACCCAAAACAAAATAAACTTGTTTTTCAACGTTTAGGTCATTTCGAATGTTTAAACATGAACGTTTTTATCTTCCATCTTTGTTAATACCATAAAAAAATGGTTAATTTTAAAAATCCCTCTTTTTATTTTACAATTTATAATACAAGGGTCATTAAAAATTTAATGAGCCTTATTATTTTTTTTTAAAGTTACATCCGTTAATAAAAAAAAAACGATATGTATTCACTGACAAAATGACATGTTACGTTTAATGATGGTTGCGCCCTCTGGCCACGGTGTCAAGATAAGCTCGTGATATTGTGTTAATTATTATTCCATCATCGGGATTTCGTTTGATAAATATATTAAAGCTCCAATAGGGGATAATTATATTTACAAATTAATGTACAAATTATTTTATTGAATTTTATAAAAAATTGCAGTCCGAAGTATAACATTTTGTCGTACGTATATTTTAAAAAATATAATGTAAACATGATTTATTGATCGGTAATAGGGGCGTCAATACCTACCTAAAAAATCTATCGTGTCACCTTCTACTGCCCAGCCATTTAGGATGTGTCAACGAATAAAACAGTTACTCTAGACCTTTAGGTCTGAGGAAGCTTCATGTTAAGTAAATATTTACTCATACTGATGCACTCGTTGGATCTGGTTATAGAGTTTCACAGTGGAGTATATTGGAATCTTTTGCTGCGTAGATACTTAATTTTCTAAGTTCAAGTATTGTGCTGGTATATATTTATTCGCAAAAGGGGTTCAGATCTCTTTTTTTGAGAGTACGTCTGCTTTTTTATTACCCTTCAATCCAGTATGTCCTGGGTAAACGTATTTTTCCTGCTTAGTTCATTTTGTTTCTCTGAAGCTAATAGCTGCATGATAATCTTTTGTCTTCTAATCTCTTTCTTTATTGAACTGGAACCATTTTCCGATAGGATAGATTTCTGTTTGGAAAATGCTCGGAGATTTACCTATAGACTTACAGAGTATTCTGTTTCAGGCCATATACTCCCGTTTCAGTTCCTTCTGTTGTTCTTGAACCGTATGTGTACCATTTAATAACATTTCTTTTAAATTTGTAGATTGTATATAGTAGGGGGGGGTCGTAAATGCTATGCTGCCTCTTAAGCACTTCAACCTATCAGATCATTTGTGCATAACCCTTAATCTATTCGAGGCACGGGATTCCGAGACTTCCTACAAAGTTTATCAGTTTCCTGGAAGCTAAGTTTCTGACAACAGAGGGCATTAAGAAGGCCCCTTCCAGAAAGTTGAGCCTCTTGCAGAAAAGCGCTGGGCATTCGCAAAGCAAATCATTTTCTGTTTTGCCCATATTTTTCAGGTGATACCTCAGAGGGCAGTGTCCAGTTAGGAGTCCCGTCACCAGTTTCAAATCTTTCTTGTCAAACTCGAGAGGCTGTTTAGCTTACCTTAGCGAAAGGCTTACTAGCCTTTTCGCTTGTCTTTGTCCTGGCACTTTATGCCAGTGATAGGTTTCATTTCATCTGTTTCCCAGCGTCGAACCTCTTCTTTCAAGTGGGCTTTAGAGAGTCCACAGAAGGGTTTTTGGCCGGAAAATTGTGTATTCGCCACTTCTTTGGCAACTAAGTGTTGGTTTCTTTGTCCCATTCACTTTTGCTACTTAACTCTGTGTTAAATTGTTTCAAAACGTTGAACTTTTTTATCATTCTATTTTAGGGCATGTCCCAGGTTTGGTGATTCTCAGGGAGGAGTAGAAATTTGCATTTGATATTTCTCTCTCAAATCATTCTCTGGTATGTTGTCCTTAATGTTAAACTCTATATACTATGTGAAGGTGTGCAAGGTTTAGGATTACCTCTATAGCGGTCGTCAGATGCGTTCTCATTGCATCTAATATGCATGATTCACATGCTAGTCCAAAACAAACATTTAATTTACGCTTGATTGTTGTAGAATTGTAAAAAAATAAAAAAAATGGCCATCAACATACACTCTTAATAATTATTCTTTCCAATTTTTAATGGGTATATGCATACATTAATAGCGTACGGTATAACGCTATTATCATGCGAAAGAAAGATTTGAATTTTATAAAAAGTACCTTCTTTCAAAATAAATAAAACAGAAAAAAACGACTGCTCGTATTTTAATTGAAAGATCATCAAAAATGGAACGATGATAATAAAAGTACCAACTGCTTTGATGTCCGTCCGTACGATTTAAAAGAATAAGCAATAAAAGAAACTATTAGGTACTGCGTATTGATTTATCGACCGACTATATAGAGCTACTTCTAGCATTACGGAACTGTTTCTCAAATTCCAATAACAATTATTAAATTGTTGGACGTCTTGCGGAGATTATGGACACTTTTTCTCGATTCAATGTTCTTTTTTTCCATTTTTACAATTCACGATTCACGTTTACAATTCCGAATGCATTTATTCAACACTCGACTAGTAAGACGCGACGATAAAAAACGATCGTATATTAATCCAATAAAAAAAAGTTTAAATATGTAATACTACGTTAAGTAGGTACCTATACTGCTGCTGATTAGTAAACACTTGCAGCTGCACCAATACTGCTAGGTATATCGGATCTTTTTTTTAAAGACACTGTTTGCTCTAGCAGATGCTTAAAATTCAATATTAAATAAAGTATGTGCGGTGCGAGGTGCGGTGCGATGTAATGACCACCAGGTCTAGTACCAGGTAAAGTTAAGCGGGGGTCTACCGTGATCTCATGCGAGGTTCTTTTATGAACTTTTTCGCGTGCCTCTGACCTGTGGATCCATTTCATTTTCGTGCATCAACGTTTTTAAGGATAACTATTTACTAAATGGTATTTAGGTGTCTCTGACTCCAAATCACCGATTTTTGGATTCTTTGACGACATCACCCAAAAACTACTGGGCCGATTTTGATGAAACATTTTGTGCTTGTGATTTGACTTAAAAACTGGTAAATATTTTATCTCGCTACGATGACGACAACTGAAGATACAACAATAAAACCACATTTTTTCACAACCAAGTACAACCAAAATAAAGTGAGCACCACCTATTTCGTGAAGATACATACATTCATATGTGTAGATAATCTATATTATGAAAAACACGGTAAACATTATTAACACTTTTTCAGTAATACATACATCCAAAGATATTTGTTTTGTGTATCAAATAAATTGTTATTGTTTGCACAAGTTGCATTATTAATTAGCAGATAATAATTCTTGCAAAAAGTGTATATATAATAAATAATGACAGTTTATAATTAATTAATCAAAACCAATTTAATTGTGTTATAACTTAATTGGATATGATACAATTGTTTATGTATTTTCTGCGTATAAATTATACAAAAACAATCGAAGATGTAAATTGTTGAAAGAACAATGTTTATCTCTGTTATAAAATTAGGAAATGTCATAAACATTGAACTTACACGACGCCGACGGCGACGACGGCATGAGTATCAATTTCAACGGATCTTAGGTAGTGATATTTATTCTATCGATTACAAATGACAATGTGTATTCAGAAGAAATTTAGGTTACATGTTTATTTAACTAAAAGCATTGTTCAATTTAGTAGATCAACAACTCATTTGGGGACGTAGGTACCTACGTCAAAATAGATAGATTTTTAACTCGGCACGTCAATAAAATTAATTTCACCATTTTGAATCGAATATTATTTTATTATCACAAACCTACGTAAAAAATATAAATGATAGTATGTGCATCAAAGTTGTATTTGGAAAACTAGTGTTGTTGTCTATAGAGATGGATGGTAGCTATCAGACAGAGAAGCATACAGCACCGTAACCTCAATTTTCATTAGGAAACACGTGAAAACCCGTAGGATCAAACTGTCGTCCGTACCATCGAGCAGGATAATGCGTTCTATATGGGTCGGGAAACCGGAAAAGCGAGAAAATATCCCATAAATAACGTTCAACCTGGCGTGTCGCACACCCGGCGCTCTCCACTTTTCTCCCTCGGGACCTGGAGCGCGAAAAAACTCTAAAAGACCGAAAAGCTCCGGACCAAATGAAAACTTTTGCAATGGATCGCTGCCAGAATGGAAAAACGGGAAAAGTAACGAACGAGAGGATATTTGCAGTCGGCGATGAAAGAGATTTATTACACGAATTGTTCTGGTATTAAAAATCTACAGGACGATTTCTTCCCGAGTCACATCTGATATAAAAAAACACGCACACACACACGCTATTTTACCAGCAATATTAAAAAAGACGAAGAATCAAAAGAATAATGTAATGATCGATTCTTCTTAATTCGTTTATTTAACAAATCAATATACTCGTATAAAAATGAAAAAATGTTTGTATGTATTTACGTCCTTCAAAAACTCCCAAACGGCTGGACCGATTGCAATGAAATTTTCAGTTGTTTTATACATACCAGGGATGGTTTTAGTTAAAAAAACTTTTGTGTTAGCACCCCTACGAAAGCGGTGGAAAGAGGATGGAATATAAAAACTGTTAAAAACGCCAATTTTAGTGTCAAATTCATAGTTTTCAAGGTCGCTGAGTTTTATTGTGATATCTTCAATATTGTAAGCACTTCTACGAAAGGGGTGGGAGAGGGATGAATATGAAAACTATTAAAAACGGCTGATATTAGTGTCAAATTCATTGTTTTTGTGGTGGCTGAGTTTGATGGTAACATTTCCAATTTTGTTAGCACCCCTACGAGATAGGGGTGAGAGGGTGATGGAATTTAAAAACTATCAAAAACGGCTGATATTAGTGTCGAATTTGTAGGTTTTGGGGTGGCTGAATTAGATGATAACATTTCTAATTTTGTTAGCACCCCTACGATAGGGGTATGTATGTATGACCTTCAAAAACTCCCAAACGGCTGGACCGAATGGAATGAAATTTTCAGAAGTTGTTTTATACATACCAGGGGTGGTTTTAGTGACAAAAACTTTTGTGTTAGCACCCCTACGAAAGCGGTGGAAAGGGGATGGAATATAAAAACTATTAAAAATTCATAATCTTCGGGGATGTAGAATTTGATAGTGACATTCCCAATAATGTTAGCACCCATACAAAGGGAGAGGAAGGGGATGGAATATAAAAACTATTAAAAACGCCAACATTAGTGTCGAATTCACAGTTTTTGAGGTCGCTGAGTTTGATAGTGATATTCCCAAAGCAGGCAAGCCAACATTCCGGCAGGACAACGCGTCTGCCGGGTCCGCTAGCAATATAATAATCGTCGGTTAGTCTCTAAACGTCAATTTGTTTGTTAGCATAAACAATGACAAGACATCAATAAAAACGATCTTTCGAACCAAAAACTGTTTTGTATGCTTATTCTTCAGTCGAATATGAATATATCAAACGTTTGTTAGGCATTTTAGAGCCCGTAAAGGCAGCAACACTGTACAATTAAACATTAAGAGTCGGAAGAGGACCATTTGAGTAATTACCGAAATCAGTTTCTTAATAGACGTTCCGACACGGAGCGGATGTGGCCCCAGAGGATACAATATTCATCCCTTCTTCTCCGTCGAAGGGTTGAAGGGTTGAATAGAGCTCGAGTTTGTAAATCGGCGAATGATAACATACGTTTGCCGACTTTTCTAAAACAATACTTACTACACTGATATATTTTTTTTATTCGTTCCAGTTTTTCTCCTCTTTAGATTTGATTGATTGCGGTAAAAAAATGAATGTGCAAACACCACATCTAATAAATAAGAACTGTTAATTATTTTAAAATAATAGTCGTGCATTTAAGTGTTTGAATTTATCTCTAATTGAAGGAATTTCAAATGACGTCGCGTCAGGAAATTTTAAAATATCAGCGTGTATTCGCGAGTGAAAATGGTATTTTGCGTGATTAACTTGGGAAAATGGTGTTAAATTTTTTCCCGTGTACACCGATACGGTTCCTGCGCGACTACGGTAGCGTTTTCCATTGTACCCAGCATCCCCATTTTCATTTCCTGCTACAATAGTTCATTAAAAAGGTGTTTCGGAGGCTATTCGGTAGGCTATTAGATGGCCTGATATTGCTCCTTGGAGGGCCGTTCGCTGGCGTGCCATCCGACGACAATGAAACTAACTCGTAAATTGCTTAGAGAATGTCGGAAAGAGACGGAAACCCGGGGATAATACGAAGAAGATAGAGAGAAGAAGAGCGAGTGAGGTAATGAGAGACAATGACGATGAAGGAAAAGGATACTGTCACGGGAGTTCGAGGATCAGGACTCAGGACTAGGTTAATACTCACCTTCGCAATGAGCTATTTCATTTAGCATTAGTTATTTACTAAACACAAACTAAGTACTTGTTTAATGCAGGAATATAAGACAGGACCGTACACTCATCATTAGGTACGAAAAAAAAAATTAATATTGTAAAATAAAAAAAAATAGATAGAATTTATCGTATGCATACGAAGGTGGTTAAATAAATATTACATTAATGATTGAGGTCACTTTTTTGGAAATGTTTTATTTATTTCAGCAGAGTAAAAAATAATATCAGAATGTGCGGTTAGGTTCTACCTACAGTCGGTTCTGTGTCGGCGTCCAAAAATGGCCAGCTCGTAGCGACGCTAGTGGCTAAACCAATTCCACCATCTGAGCTGATAACGGCTCTTCTCAGCATTGCACGGCAATGCCATCGTTGGCCCGACGACAATTTATCACGGCACCGCCAGCGGCATTAACCTGCACACCAAACACACACACACACACACACACACACACACACACACATACACAGGAAAGAAGAAGGCAAGACAATGTCTTTGAGCAGTAATGGTACAGAGCCGTGAAAAATGATGATGATATGGCCCCTTGCGCCGAAAATGAAAATCCCTTAAGTTCGCGTTCGCAATTCCGTACGTGAAATAGGGAAATGCTTGCGCGACGTCAGCAAGAATTTTATAAGAAACAATCTGCTTTTTTTCTCGGTTATTCCTTAAGAAAGCGGTAGGTACAGCATCATTTACCTAAGAATAAAAATAACATTTTTTTCGTCTATAACTTACCAGTTATTAACTTGTAGTATCGTAAGGCCAGTATCCTGCGCTAGTTGTTTTTTCTGGTCCTCCGAAGGGTACGGATGCTGAAACAAAAAAGTAATGAAATTGTATATTTTGTATCTGTCAATGCAACGAAAAAACGACAATGTGTCAAAGTATTTTGACAAAATTATTTACTTTATTATCTACATTATTATGACACCGTAAGAGGATATTTACGAAAAAGGCTTCGATATGATGTTTAGGGTGTTCCTGGCTCTAAATAGCCGATTCTTGGATTTTTTATTCTGCCAGTTTGTCTGCTTGTTTTTTCAAATACTACGCAGAAATTGCTGAACTAATTTTGATGAAACTTTTAGTGTTTAAAAGGTCATGATCTGACTCAAAAACTACATTTATGTTTGAATTGTTGTGAAACTATATTGGTAGCAGTAGTTTTCCCATGTGTTATAGCTGGCGCTGCATGTAATTCAAAACGCTCGCTATAGTTTGGTTCTTTGTAAAGTAATAATAATAACAGTATAGATTTTATGACACATATCACTTTCTAGAAGTGAAAATAGTGCAAACTTTGCATAATTATAATAGGTACCTACTTCGAGACTATGAGATTTATTAAATGGCTTAGATTAAAAAACAACGACTGCTTTTACTTTCGGCTGGCTATATTTGGATAATAAGTAGCTATATTGGAAGCCATAAGATACCATTATTTAAAAAGTACCTGTGATCCACGAGGACGAAAGTTATATATCTAAAGAAAAGCGTTAATTAATAAATGATCAATTTACTTTCAATCAATCTTCTCATGGATAAAATTATAAATAAAGTAACAGACCTTAGCCTCGGACACAGACTGGGCAACAAAAGAATTGGTATGGTGTGTTACGACGATGACGCAGCAATTATTGCCGAATCAGAAAATGACCTACAGAGACAACTCATCCAGTTCTTCCAAGTAAGCTGCCAACTCAATGTGAACATTTCTATCAACAAAACCAAGTAAGCTAGTGTTGGCGGACAATCCCACAGAACAGGTGATGCAATTCAAATATCTGGGCATAGATATATCAAGCACCCACGACCCAGTTAAAGACCTGAGGAACCAGATTAATAAAGCTTACGAGATATAGTCTGGTCAAACCCGTAAATGCGCAAAGATAGCAAAATTAAAATCTATAAGACTTGTATCAGACCGATCATGACGTATGGTACAGAAGTCCGCGAAGACACCAACAAGACGAAACACATGCTAAGGGTGGCCGAAATTAAAACACTGAGAATAATAGTGGGGAAAACAAGAAGAGACAGAGTAAGAAACACATATATCAGAGAACAATGCGAAATACAAGATATTGTGAGATGGGGAAGACAACGTAAGAGGCAGTGGTACAACCATGTAAGACGAGAACAGACTTCCGAAAATAGTCCTAGAAAAATAATCCGCCCGGCTCAAGACCTCCCGGAAGGCCACCTAAAAGATGGAGAAATAGTTGGCAATCTACCTCTCAGGAAAATATGCAGAGGCAGCTTCAGAATTAACAGATCGACAGATCTCCAAGAAGTAGGAGAAGAAGAAGAAAAAGAAAACTTTCAAAAGCAATATTTTTATTTTATTATAAATACATACAGTCAATGTGGACAAAGTTGTAAGTAAAAGCTACTATCTAATAATTTCAATAATTAATTAAAGAAACAATATGATGCATTGCTTACTTTAATGTTTAGTAATTTTACTATGAAACAATGTGTGGTCGCTTTTAAACCAATAGATTGGGTAGCAACAATATCTAATTTAATCAACAAATTGCAGTTTGTTTAGCAAAAATGCTGGTTTAGCTGTAACTTCACTAATACGGTCAATTATTGCACTGCCATCGTCAGCGATTTCGTTAAAAAGGGGGCGGTGTATACTCGTCCGACGCACGGTAATTTACGTAGGGGCGGTCTTTCTCAGGAATGACACGTGATTATCCTTGTTCGCATCGTGGAGGCGGCGTTCGGACGTGCAAACATCATGAATCGACTAATAAATGACAAAAGTCGCGTAGAGTCGAAAAGGTCTGACGACAATGCAAAGTCCTGCGAAATTTTGCACGAATTAAATTTGCAAACTTTGCACTTTCGTTAAATGAAGACTCGTTATCGAATACGCGATACATCTGTGACGGTTAACTGTCAATTTTTGTAATTATAAGCGTATTATGTGAGTGAAAAAAAAAAACATATGTACTGCCGATAAATTTAAAAAACCCTGCAATTATCAGCATCTAAGAGACTTTAATAGATTTTTTTAGTTGATGTGCAGCAATCTTCTTGCGACAGATGTTATTAAAAGAAGAAATTAACTAATAATAATATGCTGCTTTAAATTATACAAAAACTTCCTAACTCTAGTATTTGTTGGTAAATTACCAGAAATATTAACGCAATTTAAGAAACACCGCTCGGTGGTAGCTGGTTAGTGACCTCGGTATATGTCACGCAAATAGAATCATATTTTAGAGTTGATAGAATTACAAAGTTTTTCACATGTGACTGGAAAACTTTAAAATACAACAAAAACTACATATCTCGTAAGTTCGTATAACTTTGTATCCGTAGGAAAACTTGGTGATGGCGTTCGCTAAAAATAATGTTCATACAACAAATGTTGCTATTTTTTCTTCAATATTTAGTTAAATCTAAGATTACGATATAATATGGGTAAAATGTCTAATAAGAACTACGTACTATCAGATGTAATGTTAATTTTGTCAAAAACATCCCTACCTTAAAAGATTTCTATTAATTTGTTTAGGAAAGACGATACTATATAATATACATTCTCTTTATTTATGGTTATCACCATCGGAGAAGAGATTGGAAGGCCCGACCGTAGGTGGTAGGTGATGTGTGAGCACCCTGGGGTACATTAAAATCAGTCCGAGTGTGTACGATCCACCCTGGTATGCAACGACACGACGTTCTCCCCACGCAAATAATAGTGGCGGAATGCGTATGTGGAATCCCTGTATTATCGTAAAAATCACTATGCATTGAAAAATTGCCGAAACGAGGGAGATTCGAGTAAGAATAATAATTCTAATCCGAGAAGTGTTTTACAAAAAATTATACAGTAAAAATGCATCCTATCACGTAAAATAATAACAATAACATTACCCACAGAAATAAAAATTTAAACGGTTTCAAGAAACATTTATTCCCTAAATGAGGTATATAAAAAGCAAAAAACTGAGCAACTTTTTGGAGATGCATATATACATTCGAAAAACTATATGACTACCTTTTTTAAAAAAAGAAATATAATAAGCAATAAGACGCGTTTTCAATAGTCATGCAACACGAAATTTCGTCACCATAATATCTCTTTTTTTTTATTCAAAACACGGAGGGGCTTAAACGATAATCAAAGGATATCCCAGATCCCATTTAGAGGTCGCAGATTGAAGAAGGGAAAGTCCCGAAAACGTTCCCCATTGTCGCCGTTCCTAACTCGTAACCGCCTATTGGATGAGTTTTACGAGCAATTCTACATCCACAGGTCGGATGGATTGGGAGAACACTCGTTTTCCATAACATTAGCCGTTTTCTTGAGATACACACTCTTTGAAGCTGAAATAAGTAACCGTTACAAATTTTACGGTACAGAAATTCGAATCTTTCATACGGAATATTAACGATCTACCTACCCCTATACGACTAAAAAACTATTAACGGATAATATTCATATTTATTATCTTACAGCCTTGCAAAATCGGTACTATGTTTACTAATTATTATACGTTTAAGACGGATTGTTTAAACATTTGCAGCTCAACTTGTCATTACACACAGAACTTTTACCGTATATTTTCTATTCAAGACAATCGTGAAGGGTGTGAGTGAGTGTCGAACCGCTTCAAAGGTGAACAACAAACAAAATGTAGCATTGTCAGCATAAGGTTTATAGCTCGTTTTTTTTAATTGAATTTTGATTCTTGTATGATAGTTTTTAGACCAAGTCGTTGATCATTTTTTTCCTCTGAGCGTCTTAACAAAAATTTTCTCACAATTAGAGATACAATATTGTTTAAAAAATAGAGAATTATGGCAGAAATTGGAAAACCCACTTGTTTGTTTATAACTTGGAGATTTTATAAATGGAATAGGTGAAGAGTTTCAAGTTAGACCATGATTATTATAGAGTGATCGCAGAAAGTAAGTACCTACATGATAATTGATAATCCTATAAATAAATTTTTTTTTTAATTATTTTAATTTTTTATAAGTACCTAAATCTATATTAATAAAAATGAAAAAATGTTTGTATGTATGTCCTTCAAAAACTACCAAACGGCTGGATCGATTGGGATGAAATTTTCAAAAGTTGTTTTATACATACCATTGGTGGTTTTAGCGAAAAAAACTTTTCTACGACAGGGGTGGGTAGGGGATGAAATAAAAAAACTGTTAAAAACGCCGATATTAGTATCAAATTCATAGTTTTTAAGGTAGCTGAGTTTGATCGTTATACCTCCAATGTTGTTAGCACCCCTACGAAAGTGGTGGGAAGGAGATGGAATATAAAATCTTTTAAAAATGCTTTATTAGTGTCGAATTTATAGTATTCGACGTCGCTGAGTTTGATAGTAATATTACCAAAGCAGGTTGATAAAACGTGCCCGATAATGTAGACAAAATACTACAATAAAGTCGATGAAAAGATTCAAAAAGTTTCATAGTTTAATGCAGCGAAATTAAAGTGAAACTATACTCTAAAATATCGTAGAACTCAATTTTGGACATGAACAATTTCATTAACAAGTATGCTAAAAGTTTAAAAAGTAATAAGAAAAAACATCTGCTGAAAGGATTATGAATCGATAAAATTCTTGTATCTAAAGTGGTATACTTATGAGACACATTATTTTATGTTCACCTTTAGTTCAGAATTTTAAAACCATTTATGTAGTTACTGATTAGAGAATGGTAGGTAAGTAAACGTTTGCGAAATACAAAATTGTTTGCAATGAATGTAACGTTTAGTGTGTAGTGATTTTCATTATTTTCAAAAAAATAAATAGGCGCGGCTTTGCGGTCTGATCTTTGAAATGGAATTTTCTCGTTATAAATCTTATAACCCCCAATATTACTATGCAAGACTCGTAGAGTAGTGCAGAACAGAAGTTTATACAATAAACAATGCTTACACATCTTATTCTGTGCATGAAATTTATGCGAGCCATTCCGATGATTGTCTATATCATGGCAGTCAACAATAATTGCACTCCCGAACAAAATCATTTGCGTTAAGAGCAGAACAAAGGAGTAGTGTATAAAGACAGAGTGCGGATCGCCTTTTATAAAATAAATGATGGGTCCATGGGACTGGCTCTTCGGTCGGCGCGACAACGCGTCCCAGACTCTCTCTCTTGCGACATACACGACTCTTTGCCGCATGCAAAACAGTTTGAATAATCATTAGCCGGTCAGACTCTTTTACCGCCCCGTTTGTGTGTGTGTGTGTGTGTGTGTCGTTTCTTTTTCATTCTATTCAAATGCCGAAGAGGAGTGCGCACTCCGGCGAATAAATTTATAAATATTTTTTTATTGTATCGTATGGTAAATGCTAACACTGCAGCGGGATACTTACTACTCATTAAGCAGCTAAAATTATTGCATTTATAGTCTATTTAGCAAAACGACGTGCAATGAATTCTCAGAGGCTCGCCCCTCACTAGCGATTTTTAGTAGCAGCGACAAAAAAATTTACAAGTATAGGAACTCCGCGAAAAATAAATTGTTAAATTAACGAATTCCAAAATGAATAAAACTACTGTGAAAGATAAGTAAATGCAAGTGAGTACAGTGCAACAGAAGTAGCTTGGCTGGCGACTACCTTCTAAATTAACAAATATTCGGCTGAATATACTTCACATTCGTAAACTTCTTCCTTCGATTGTACTTGAGACTCACGATTACTGAACATTTCGTCGTCGCCGCTGATCGGATCGTTATTCGAATGTTTTCGTTGTGCGCAGATTTGTGTGTTCTTCGCCCGCCAAGCTACTTCTGTTGCACTGTACACGTTCATGGCTGTTCGTAAAGCGACACAGATGCGTCACTGCAAAATGGGACAGGTTGCAACTTTTAAATCACTGCAATTGTTTATTCCAATTAGTGTTGCCCAAATGCAAAAACAAGACGAGACTTAGCCAGTCTTGGTCTTGGTCTTGGTCTTTCAGCAAGAGTCTCGCAAGTCTCGCAATTACCTATTAGCCTATTGCTACTTATTAAACGTTACTTTAGATCTTAGAACAACGTAACAGAGTAGGTACATTTTGAGCTTGAATTAACATAGCCATAGTAAAGACCAACCAAATAAATAAATGTCTAAACATTTAATGAGATATTCGAAAAATCAACTGACACCGGGTGGGGTTTGAGAACCCACGACCTAAGCGATCCTTGCCGATGCTCTAACCAACTAAGCTGACTACCGTGTCCCACGGTAGTCAGTCTGTTTCTTAATAAACGTTTACATTTAATAAGCTTACATGTGCTAAAGCATGGTTAAAACATATAAAAAACAAATTAATGACATTTTAAATTAGTTTGTAAATGAAATATTAAGAAAATAAACATTTTCTCGGTAACATACTACATATAATTTTATTACGCTTTATTCTATATAGTTTATCTTTCGTTTTTATTACTTTCATATTTTTATTTATTTTCAAACTATATTTAATATATTATTTTCTATTTACTTATTCGGACTGCGTAAATTCCCCCTTAAACGAAAATGTACTGATAGTCATTTATGTCTGTACTTTTCGACTTCCTATTTTCTGCCTATTTTCTTCTTCAAAATTTTATGTGCTAGTACTTTCTTTTATTTTGTTTCGTTTGATTTCTATGTGTCAATTTCTTGTATTATAAATTAAGCGTCCTCTCCCTGAAACGAAACTCAGAAATAACTGCAAGACGCAAGAGTTTCGCAGGCTTACTCTTGTTCTTGCTCAAATCTCGCAAGGTCAGTCTTGGTCTTGGTCTTGCAACTTTTAAATCGCTGCAGTTGTTTAGCTGCAAGTTTGTATTGGGTAATATTTTTGGAATGAAAAATCGCGCAACCGCTGGTAGGCTTTTCTGTAGTCTCATATTTACATAGATAATTATTTTTATTATTTTTTTATTATTATTTTATTTATAATAGGTGCCTATGTACCTACAAAATATTTTATAAATTTGTATACAACCAACGTAGTATAAAAAATTTCTTATTTCATGATGAGCAATAATGATTGTTTCAAAAATTACTTTTTCGATACTTGCATTGTTATTATTATTATTATTATTATTATTTCTCAGCGTTATCATTTGTTATTGCTGCTCTGGTAATTTGTTGGTATTTATAGAGATTCTTTTGCACCAGCGGCGGTTCGGTGGTGCTTGTATAAGGGTTATGCCGCCCCAGAGAGACTTTCGCGATGGGGTTATCGGTCTCGGGGGAGGCGTTTCGTGAGGTGTGATGGGGAACGAATGGTTTTCGCTCGGTGTTTTTCTCGGAATTACCGACGCGGATTCTACTAGGCGGCTAATGGCACCCGATGTAGCTCCTTTGGGGCCCCCCTCTCGCCTCGTTACACATCACTATGACATTACAACAATTATTTGCACACGCTCCACGTCCGTCGATTCTCCATTCAAAATGGAATGTTCTACGATATTTTACTCATGCGAATCAAACATTTAAATATACCTACACACAATACACCTATAAACATTTAATTATCTATTAATGATCAACGTCGAGCTCATAAAACGATTATATTTTCGGGTTAAGTTGTAAAAAAAGTCGTAACAACATTTCAACTCGACACCATTAAAACAAGAGACGTGTGTAAAATGTGTCCCGTTCGTCCGATCGAATATAGGGTACGCCGAAATTCAAAAGAGGAGTTAAAAAAATAAAAAAGAAAAAAGATGCACGCCGCAATTAGTCGACAAACGCGATGGTGGCTCTGTTTCCGATAACGTCACCGGTGACAGAGTGGCGGTGTTATCTTCTGCCGGCACGCAACCGACTACAGGAACAAAATTATTTCGCCTTTACCTAGGCGGGGTATAAATGCCCCGGCATTTGCATGATGGAGGAAGATTTTCATGCTCGCTACGTCCGAATCAAAGGATCAACTGCACAATCCATTTGCGATTATGGTCCAATCGTGTTGCGAATATTCTTTTATAGGTATCCCCACTATATAACGGAAAAAAACAACATTTATTATGAATTACAGCATTGAATTCATTTACTAATCTAGATACCTAGATATTTAGGGTAGGTATCTAATAAAATCTTCGAAATCAAGGACTCATTACCTTTTTCGGTATTCTTTAGGCCCATGACTTAAAGAAGAGGCAAGAACTTTGAATTAAATTTGTAGGAATCAATTAATGCAAGTTTTTGGACATGGCAAAATTGCTTTTAATATTAGTTCAAACGCGTATCGAAGAAGAAAGTAACTGATTATCTAAAATGGTTTATGGTAACGTTCAAATGCGTAATGGTGAAATAGTGGAGAGTATCACGTACATAGGGGGATTAGCTAGGGACCCCCCCAGGTCGATTTCATCTCTGGTCGTGTCGTTTAATGTTGCCGCCGCTTTATCTAGCCGCCACATGCATGCAAAGCCGCCGTCGCTAGTCCGAACGAACGAACGAACCAACCACCCCCTTCATCCGTATTCCACCGTCCATCCGTACACGGGGAGGAAGGGGGCGGCGTGATATAAGATGGTCCGAGTGGCTCCCACAGGAAATCCTTCGACGTCCACCTGTCAGCCGGAATTAAAGGATGCCCGTCGGAAACCGTAGATAACGCTTAGTCGTCGATCTCGTGGGACTTTTTCAGACTTTTCTGACTCTTTTTCTCCTTTTGCGAGTTTCAATATTTGATGGAGGCGCTAAAGATACCGACCTTTTGCCACCGCGCCGCGGTCGGACCGATGCGATGGTAAAGACGTAACGTGAATATTTGATGGACGTCCCCGGACGGGTATCGCTAGCACTAGCTCTCTCTTTCATCCCCGGATTAGTTTGCACGACTCATTAAACTCGATGCGCTAATCCTGATATCGGATATTGCGAGGGGCCTGGACCGACTGACTATCTCTCTAATCCATAACCGTGTTACTACGAAGCCCAACAAAAACGAAGACTCATAAAATATTATTTAACTTTTTTTAAATAGGTACCCTACAGGTACCTACACACATTTTTAAAACATTCATCTTGTCGGGTTCAATCCTGCTTCAAATATGATTCAAATTGCTCGTATACGCGGAGTGTTTTTTTTTTTTTTTTTTTTTTTTTTTAAATATATAAGAATAAAATATCTTTAATTTTCTTTTCTTCTTCTTAAAGTGCCATGCAGATTCCATTTCTGAAAGTCCATTCCTGAAAGTCCCGTATTCCTGTCCATTGTAGTATGTTTCGTAGCCAGGATAATTTTCTTCTGTCTACTCCTCTTTTTCCTTATTCTATTTTACCCTGGAGAATAAGACGTTGGAAATGATAACGTTCTCCACGTAGTATGTGTCCAAGGTAGCCAGTTTTTCTTCTTTTAATGTTTCCGAAAAGTTCACGGTCTACTAAACTAGCTCTTCTCAGAATATGTCCTCGTTCGTCACATGGTCAAACCCACGACACTCTTCTTAAGAACGTTGTTCGAGCTTGCTCGATTCTGCATTTTATTTCCTGATCTGGGTCCCATTTTTGGTTGATCATGCACCCCGAGTATTTAAATTGAGTGACTTGTTCAATGCTCTCTCCATTTATGGATATTGTGGTATTTGGAGTATCGTTTCTACTAATGGCCATACATTTGGTTTTACGGATGTTAATTTTCAGACCCAATCTTTGACTTTCTTCATTGACCTTATCTAGTAGAGTTTGTAGATCATTTGCACTATCCGCCAATGTCACGGTATCATTCGCATATCGAATATTGTTGATGGCAATTCGGTTTACTTTAATGCCTATGGGAGTGTCGGAGATTGACTCGGTGAATGCTCTTTTCACATACAAGTTAAACAACATCGGAGACAAGATGCACCCTTGGCGGACACCCTTTTTTATTTCAAAATCCTCGGTTGTTCTTGCATTCGGAATTCGGATTTCTTTAATTTTAAAGATCCACAAAAAGAATTGTTAATAAAATTTTTAGAATTATATTCTAGGGAAAAATGAAGATAATTAAAAAAAACGACCAATTTGATATTTTTTTATTTTAAAACAATTCGGTTTATTTCATAATTATATTTAATCGAATAACAAACACATTTAGACATTACATCTCAATATTCAATTATTCAATAAGTTCCTCGATTCTTTTTTTAAATGCATTGGATTTCCTTAGGAGTAATTAATTATGCGAGCAATTTTATTCATATTTAGGGTAAATTAGGTTTATATGAAGCAGGGCTGAACCTCAAAAGATGCGAATGTTTCAATCCAAAAATTTTTGATAATGTATTATAGCGTCCATTCTGAAACACAGTGTAGGTACATTACTTGATGGAATACCATCATGATTTATTTCACGAAACCCGGCACTAACTACGAAGAACCATGCGAAAACGTGAGCAATAAATAACGATAAACAAATTTATTATCTCGATAATAGGAAATAGTGGAATCTCACGCGGAACAAAATCGAGCTGAAAAGATGATTTTTCAAGTACCCCTTTAAAAATTAGAATGTTCTTAATATTACTCAGGTGGTGGTAATAACGTCAGCTGTCGTCACTATTCATTGGCGTGGGTGGAATCAACTAACACGGGGTGTTTTTTGTTACACAAGAAAAGTTAAACCTTTAAAAACGCATCCTCTACAACGATTTTTTATTAAGTTATGATTTCACCATTTGAAAATTGTAGTCAAGTCTAAATTACATAAAAATCCAGTTCATACAGAGGGAAACTTTAGCGTTTTCACGTTTCATATTCCCGAAAAGGTTAAATTACAGAAAATTATTTAAATAAATACGAACAGTAATATTGTGAGCGTCCCTGTGACGCGTCCGCAATACCCAGCAGCTGTGTATTAAATGCCACAAGCAGAGAGTGAACGGTCCTGCGGGTCTCTTCTTCTAATCCCTGGCCGTACGTGAGGGTCCTCTCTAATTTCCTGCACAGCCACCACCACATTTATAATAATAATTTTATGGCAGCATTTCGTTATGACCTGAAGTTGGGTCGTCGTCGTGCTGCGAACCGGAGGTCACGAAACACAGCTTTAAGTTGATGAAACTTTCCTCCTACTAACCCAAACTAAACTATTTACGCGTACCCATAATGACTTTGGATATATTAAATAATTTGAATGATTTGAAATGATTTTAAATTATTTATTATTAGATCCTACTTTATTTTACGCAGTACACGTTGGGTATAATTGTACTCTTTTAATAGAAAAAACGAAGAACAGAGGAATATTTTTCTTTGGTTGCAAAGATCAGGGGATCGAAATGGCGCAGCAATGATGACATTAAATAACTCTAGGTCCTTTCTGCACGAATCATTCTCCTCATTGCTTACCTTTATAAGATGTTTATTAACTAGATAGAGTGACCTGTAGTGATTTTAGATCTTTCCTGTTTAGAAGTAGAAAGGTTGTTGTTACTTCACTCTATTGCTAGACCTATATGCGTGATCTTGGTTATTCCACTTTGAGGATTTCAGCTTTTGCTTTCATCTTCTAGTTTCTGCTTTAATATTTTGTTTCGTATATGCCCATTGGTAGTGTTTTTTTGCTAGTGCATTATGCCCATCAGGTGTCACTATCAAAAATGGTGTCAAGACTGTCAAAACTTAAGGTGTACCATCTGCTATGGCTGCGAAACTTGGACACTCACGAAGCATAATGAGCTGAATATTTTTAAAAGGAGGATTCTGAGGAGAATATTTGGCCCCGTCAAGGACCAAAACATCGAACGATATCAAATAAGGGCAAATGCGGAAGTCCAGGAACTATATCAAAAACCGACTAATCAAGAAAGTGTGGGAAAAAAATCCGGTCGGAAAGAGACCGCTGGGACGACCGAGACTCAGATGGAAAGACAACATCCTAAGAGACCTACATATTATGCGATTATATGACTGGAAGGAGGCTGGACCGAGATCGGTGGAGGCAAATCGTTAACGCAGCCAAGACCCACGAAGGGTTGTAGAGCTACCCCGAAGAAAGAGTGCATTATCTTTCAGACTCCATCTTTAATCGAAATACCTAACGATCAAAACATCGATCTTATGTATATATGGGTAATGTCATTTCACACCAATAATACCACTATTTAAACGATGAAATAAAATACATTTTGCGCTCGCAGGAGTATTTTATGTGACTAAAAATACAAGTCTCGAGTCAATCGAAAACTCAGGGGGAGGGTGACGACAAAGTTATTTGTACCCCACCCCCATTTTCGGATTTAACGGCTATTTATAACTCCCCGATTCGAACGTAAAAAACTAGTCTTTCCGGTTACGAGATTTCATTTCCGGTATGGATGCATCTGAGGCTGTATTTCCGTTGGATATATCCCGGTTTATCACGACAGGAAAACTCATCGCAGACACATGTGTCCTGCGTCCTTGACGGATGAGAAATTCCGAAGCATTTTAACGCGTATTGACTCGTAAATAATAATCAGGGAATGAGGCTGGTTAATATTATTTTTTATGATTTGTATAGTTATAAATAAAAAGATCATTAAAGACCTTTTTAGAGTGTAGGCAGACATTTTCCTATTTATTTTTTTAGAAACTGATTTTGTCCTCCTTCGCCCTTTCACCAGCAATGACCGCAAGAAGTTTTAAATACTCGTATTTGAAACTTTTTAATTTGAACTTTTTATTAACATAATAACTAATACATTTTTGTTGTTGTAGGTACGCACCTACCGAAGAAATATTTCTTTATTTTGCAGTAGCTTTATTTTTGTCTGCAAAAAAACTCTGTACGAAGTGGACAAGATAATTTTGAAAAACTTACCGTTAAATGTTGAAATAACCACGCTCTGAGTATATTTGTTGCTACTTTGGGAAAAATGCCTCTCTTTTTTTGATTTTTCTTTCCATTCGTGTCGTCGTCCTCCTCTCCTGTACCCTCCCCGCTACCGATACTCGCATTACTCGCTTCACCTGCAACAATCAAGAAATTCAATGTTTTTTAGGATATTTACAGAAAAATACCAATCATACGATCTACATTTAAAAGTCTAACTACTAAAATTTAATATCCTTTTTATAGAAAAATAACTATAACAATGCAGGATTCGAAATAGAGCACTCAAATCAACTGGATTTGTTAATATCGCCGAACTACATAAATACATTTTTTGTTGATAAATAAAATTTTGATAGTTAAACATCTCAAATGAAAGAATAGGTTGATAGTGAGGATGGCAGCTTGAGAGGAGGATGACGTTGTACACACAACACGATTTAAAATGTCGACTATTATACACACTTGCCTGAAAAAAAGTCTTCTTCTGGTCCTTAACAAAAAAAAAACTAATTGGAAAAAATGTACAAAGTTTTTAATAATTCTTTATGCTTAAAAAAATATAGTAAGTATATCGTATATTATTATATCATTAACATTTATTCATCAAATAGATTTTTATTTTTTTTTTAATGGAATTGCCTATTCTTTCATCTGAATTATTTTAAATTTTGAGTCATCGAGTAAAAACACATCTATAAAAATTTTCAATCATGAAAATTGTAGTGTAAATAATATCCACTACCTATACTTTATAAAATAAGGAGGTATTTTTTATGAATAAAATCGGAAATTCCGTAAAAAAAAAATTCATACTATGAATCCAACACCTCAAAGAGTGAAGGATTTTTAAAGTTATTCGGGGCCAATAATGAAAATATTATTTACTTTTTTAAATAAACATTAAAAAAAGTCAATGCACTTATTTAACACTTAAGATTTGGAATAAAAAATAGATGAATGAATGATATGACAAGAGATGAAGGTGTCGAAAGTACACCTACCTCCTACTACTTATTGAACGATTTTTGACAGAAATAAAGTAGAAGTAAATGCGAGACGTAAATAAATATGGAGGACTGTACATAATATCAAAGGCAAAGTCTGCTTTAGTTTTGTTTACTAGCTACTTTCCTTTTGTTTTATTGTGTTTCAGTTGTGTTGTTTGGTGATTTTTCAGGAAAAGTGCTAAAGTACTAAAAATAATACATATATATATATATAGGGTGATTCATAAATAATGTCCAATCTCTGAAGAATCGTAGATTCTCGACCTCAAAATATGATGATTCTGCCCAACGTGCCTTATACAAATATTGCTAGTTTTCAAAATACCGGGTGTTTAAAGTTTAAATATGGATTTTCGCAATAGTTTTTCATGTTCTAATTGAGCATTGCTAGTAAACGGCGCTAGTTACACTTGGTTGTGTTTGGTAAATCAAAGCAAGTTTTTTTCCCAACGGGACACATTTTTACGATACTGATATCTGTCATTTGTCAATTCCCTCCCTTCCACTTTCCCATCCCCTTAATTTAAAGTAGCATGTATGGCAACGATCATCCCTGATTTTTTTTCGATATTTACACCGTCTTGGCAAAAAAAATTTAATTATTTAAAATGCAACACACCTTAAAAATGAAATCTCACATGCATCAATTTTTCGTCTATACTGTTTTTTAATTGTCCATGATTTGGAACCATATAGTAGTACTGGAAATACCAGTGTTTTTATTATTTGCTTTTAGTGTTTAGATTTATATAACTATCCATTTATGTTCTTTGAAGTTCTCTTACGGTTTATCTGGCCATTTCATATCTTCTGTTTATTTATTTTGTGCAGACACCATCGTTTGTAATGAGTGCTCCTAGGTATATATATATATATATATATATATATATATATATATATATATATATATTAATATATATATATATTGGCTGACTACCTCGTATCCATCTTTATGTGTTACGTCTGTATTATTGTTGTTGCCTCGGTCTATAATCATGATTTTTGTTGTGCTCATGTTGATTTCCAGTTCATAGCTCCCACTTTCTGTTTTCAATGTCTGCATCAGACCCGTAAGTTCTTCTGCAGTTGATGCTAGCAGGACAGTGTCGTCGGCATATCGTAGGTTTTTTATGGGTGTTCCTCCTATAACTATACCTCCATCCCAGTTTTCTAGAAGTCTTCCTCATTATGTTTTCTGTGTGCCCACTCCGTAGATACCTTAATATAATTTGAATTTGACGACTGTTTTTGGTTATTCGGAGGCAACACAAATTAGTACTTTGTAGATGGCGAACAAGTACCTATTGAACACTTTCTTTTATGCGAGATTTGAAATGAAAAATCCAACGTACAAAGAAGTCTATTCAGGCATCAAAATAATGTCATTTTGGCTACACATCAGCGCATTCCTTACTGGCAAACCCCCCATAAGATATGGGTGGTTAGAGTTGAATTCCTTTTGAAGAAAGTTGGAATATATATATATATATGTATACTACCATATTTGTATGTACTTGTAAAGCTGTGGCATCAGGGAAATGCAAGCACATATCTGCTCTGCACCAGGTTGTATTTATTTTCAATTTAGTAATGGAATATTATCGATCCCGAGCAATTTCATAAAGAGCTGCACATAATTTATTTTTGGTTTTTGGTTTTATTTTTATTTCAATATTAGAGAAGTTTTAATTACTTACAAACTAGCTTTATAAATTTTTCGTCAGATGGCGTCCAGAATTTTAAAATAACGAACCAAATGAGATGTAGACTGGTAAGTAGGTGGGTACTGCAGATTGTCGAAGTAGTGAGATAATGAGTAAGAGTACATACGCCTCTGGTAAGTGAAATTATTAGAGTACTCAAATTTGCGGGTGTCATAACGTGTATGTGTGTGAGTGTGTGTGTGTGTGTGTGTGTGGAAGAGTACAGTGCCGGGGTGTCGTTTATGCAAAAACAAGTTAGGGTGAACGTTTTAGAGGGGGTTAATGAGTCACTGGCAAAGGGGAAGAAATCAGATTAGGGTCGACCTACGATTTTCGACTGTTTGTTGTTTGTTCTCCGTCGAATTGTAGTCATTACCAGAATCACAAACACACGCGGTTTGCTGACTGAGAACAGAAGAAGGGTCCTTGTAGCGATGAAAGCGGTGACAATTAGAACGGAAGGAGTCAAGAACTTTATCCATTGTTTTTGTTCGCACTGTGTGTTCTATACTCGAAATTATATTAAACGTTTATTGCTTTTTAACCAACTTTCAAAATAATATATTATTTTTAATGAAACGACGTCATAAATTTTAGTTTTAATCGAATTTTCATACAATTATGTTATTAATTGATTTAAAAAAATAGTAAAAGAAGGCGACAATTATAAAAATGAAAGACACTAAAAGTGCACTTGTATGTATTCTGAAATTTAGCATAGTAATTAACAGTATTTAATCATAGATACAACATAGGCCCGGTGTGCCAGAGTTTATCCTGGCAGAAATATTTTTTATAAATTTTTATTTTTCTAATAATCATAAGTAATTTCTTATAGACCATTTTGTAGCAAATTTTTTTTGTGTATTTTCAAAAAACAAATGGTGTGAAAACTCTCATCGTGGCAAAAAAGTCTGTCACACTGACTTTTAATATCTAAAGTTCATAAAATGTTTCCCTTATCGCGGAATTACTTTAACCCTTAAATTATGAAAATGGAGCATATTGAAATTGAATTTCATAAATAAATAATGTTTTCCAGCAATACATTTGTATCAATCAAATGATCTTTACTTTCCTTTCTGGTGTTTATAAATTTCTTTAATAAATAAATTTTAAATATAAAAAAATAATAATATTATGTTTCTGAAGTCATCTAAATCTAACTAAAGTAATTTCTCGATAAAGGAAACATTTTATGAACTTTAGACATTAAAAGTCGGCGTGACAGACTTTTTGCCACAATAAGAGTTGTTTGTCACAGCAAATTTTTTTGAAATTACATAAAATATGCTACAAAATGGTCGGTAAGAAATTAATTTCCATAAAAGTGCAAATTACTTATGATTATTAGAAAAATACCAATTTATGAAAAATATTGCTGACAGGATAAACTCTGGCACACCGGGCCTATGTTATACCTATGATTAAATACTATTAATTACTATGCTAAATTTCAGAATACATATAAGTGCACTTTTAGTGTCACCGGCTCCCCGCCTATAAGGTAGTTACTATAAAAATATAATGTTAATATCTTTTAAATAACAGGAACATAGTTTGTTTGTTTACATAAAAGTATAATTTAAAAATGAGAAAATATCCATTCAACATCTTGTAGAGCGTCACGGATTCCATTATAGACAATATCGTATATAAACGTTTCCCAAACTTTTTGTATCAATTGAAATTTATATATCTCCCATTGTCTATCTCACATAACACATGTTAACTTTATGTTAATGGACGATTATGAAGATAGCTGTGCCTGTCACTTGTCAGACGAAATGCCTATTCACAGTCTAAGCCGATTACCGTGGTCGAAAATAAACGATTGTCAAGTGTCACTCCGATATTGACGTTTGTTTAAGGCGCTGTCTATCAAAGCGGGCGAGGAAAAGATTCGAGAAATCATTTTCGATTTTTTAAGCTTAAGGCGGGAGCGAAAAGCTGCAAACGTGTCACAAGATTATTCCAACATTACGTATGATACAAAACAAAACAGTTGGAAATTGTGTTAACATACCATTCAAGTGTATCTATTAATTATATAGACAGCGCTCAGTTTTCGTATAATTAGTTGCTGAAGGTAATTTCCAGTGTTGATTAGCCAGCTTCAACATCAGAGTATCAGCTTACTTGCATTCGAAGAACATCACATTTTAGACGACACATCCTATTTTAAAAAAGCCATCAATATATTTTTAACCGTGAGGTTATTTCGAGAGCATTAATAAAGCATCAGAAACTCTTAATTATTGCAGTTGGGGAATGTGTCAGGTTATTTTAGTGAAGGTGGAATTTTGAAAATAAGTTCGTTATCACACATGTATAGCTTCTCGGGAAATAGTCAAGACGAAAAGAAAATAAAAAAAAGAAATCTTCATAGCATAAACATGTGTGTGAGACTGTATATGTGGCTTTGGATTTCATCCAAGTTAACGAATTTAAATAATGTCTGTCGCGCGAAAACATAAAACGCATCATTAAAGAAGTCTCTCGTGTGAATGCCACGCAGTTTTACTGATTTAACGAAATTTATGAGACGGGGTACTAAGGGGATATATCGGTCTCTGCGTACTGACGAACTAGGACAGGTGCTAACTCATTGGAATATTACTTAGATGGCGCCATATAACTAATCCTAAAACTGCAGCACATCCCCACCGCGCTCTTTATCAAAATAAATAACGTGGTTATGAAAGTTCAAGTTCTTGTGCTAGTGACATTTTTGTCAAAACCTGATGATGACTTTTAACACAGAAACTAGTTAGCCCCCCTGCTAAATTAATTTTTATTTTAAAAAATCATTTTTACTAGGAATAAAAAAGTTATCAAATACAGACAAAAAATATATCAAAGGTAAAATAATAGGTTTATTCTATTAACCAATTTTCGTAACACATAAGTTAAAGTTACAATTAGTACGACAGAAATTGTAAAAGCATTGAACAGTACGAAATTGGGTAAAGCTGCTGGGTATGACAGGATAACAGTTGAAATGCTGAAGGCTAGACAAAGCGTAGTAACTAGTCTGCTGTACCGCCTTTTTATCTTTCGCTGTAGGAGTGGTAGCGTACCAGACGACTGGTGCTCTTTACAAGCGAAAAGGTTCGCAGCAGGACTGTAAGAAATACCGAGGTATTAGTTTACTCAGCATAGTCGGCAAACTGTATGCAAAGATATTGATTAAAAGAGTGACGAATAAAACCGAGAAGATGATAGGATTTGGAAAAGGAAGGAGATCAGTATGGATCTGATATTTTCATTACGAGGTATAGTCGAAAAATTCTTGGCTAGAAGTCAGAAGTTCTATTGCGCTTTTATAGACTTGGAAAAGGCCTATGACAGAGTGGTGAGGAGTGTTTACGTATGGGGTGAGCGGTAGTTTAATACGAGCACTGAAATCATTTTACGAGGATTCCACTGCTTGTGTCAGGATAAACGGAGCTGGCACAGAATGGTTTAACATCGAAAAGGGTGTGAGACAGGGATGTGTGGCTTCGCATGGCTGTTTAACTTATAAATAGACGATTGAAGATTTAAAAAAAGGGGGAGTATGGATTGAAAATGAATGATTTTATCGTCAAATGCCTTCTTTACGCCGATGATCAAGTCATATTAGCGTCATCTGAAGAGGAGTTACAGGCGATGGTTAATGTTATGATGATGCCCTGAAAATCAAAGGGATGAAAATAAATGTAAGCAAAACAAAAGTAATGGTTTTTGAAAGAGAAGAAAGCATGACAAACTCTGAAGTTCTGTTTAAGAGAGAAATAGTGGTACAAGTAAATGAGTTTGTATACGTGGATTCAAAGTTTACGAGAGATGGAAAGTATGACAGTGACATTGAGCGAAGGGTGTTGGCAGGAAAACAAATGAAGGAAGCAAGCACTGCATAGCTTTATGAGCAGCCAGAAAGTGTCAGAAAAGGCACGTCTGACTGTGCATAGAGGTGTGATGGTAGTGAATGTTGGGTTTGGCAGAAGAAGCATGAGGATTAATGATGCGGAGATGAGTAGTTTGAGAATTGTATAGCGGACTCAATTGGATAAAATGAAAAATAGTGAGATAAGCGAACGCTGTGGTGTAAAAGAAGATGTGGTTACAAAGATAGGTAAAGGAATGATTAGATGGTTTGGACACGTAGAAAGCATGGATAAAAGAAGATTGACGAAACAAATTTAAAAGGTGAGTGTGAATGGACGGAAGTCGGTAGAGGTAGACATCGACGAACATCGATCGATATTGTTTTGAAGAAAGACCAGGTCAAGAGTACCAACAACCGACGAGCATGTATGAAAGGATTGATGAAAGTAGAGGAAGCAAAAGATGTGTGTAAGAACCGTAGCGAAAGTGGAAGGAAGTGGTCTCTGCCTACCCCTACGGGAAAAAGGCGTGACTATATGTATGTATGTAACACCGTTATGATGTTAGGTATATACCTAGATAATTCGAGCACAAAATTATTTATAATCTTCAAATATTTCGAAAACTAGGAAAGGTATAAAACGTCAACACATTCTCTCGAAAAAAAACCTTTTTGGTGATGAATCAGAAAAATGAGTACCCCTACCTACTACCCGATGATCGGAATTCAAGGAGCACGTAATTATTTTTCGAAAATAATTTATTTTTTGTTTAAACATAATTGCAAGGCATTTTAATTGATAAACGTTTTTTCGAGTGGGACAATCCAAGACAAAGAGGGTAGGGAAGCATTATTTATATTTACTAATGTAGGTACTTCTGATGATGGATTTTGGAATGGTGTTAACAAATAATTCAATTTTCACATTGTAATTTTGTGTCGTGATATTCTTCGGTAAATTTTTTCATTTAGCTCGTGCAACAATAGAAAGAAATGCCCCATACATTTCTTTTAATTAATTAGTCAAGCAAGTGTATAATAACCAAAATGTTTTCACAATTATTATATAAAACAAAAACATGCTTTCAATGTATAGGTAGGTACCTATAATAATTTCCGATTTTAAAACGTTTTGCTTCTGCCCATTTGGAAGCTTTTTTATCGATATACATATATCCGTTTGAGATATAAATTATGCATTCATCATTATTATTCGGAACAATTATTTCTGTAATTAAAAGCGGAGATAATACCATGTTTTACTAATTTTTAATTGCGTACGCGATTCGTTTAAAAAAAAAACAATAAAACGAGCAGTGTTATTATAAATCTACCTGTCCCCCATTTTTCAAACGTGTCATTAGAAAAATCATTATCATTTTAATAATAGAGGTTATTTTTTTGTCTCTTCGAATTATGCGTTGTAATTAAAAAGAGCACCAGAAAGGGCGCTATTAAGAGCCTTTTGAACGGAATGAAAAATTATAATGAGCTTCGGTCAGGTATAAATATATAAGAATCCAAATTCTTTTGATGGAAGCCTCCAACTTGAGGCATTCTAAGAAAATAATTTAATCTGAATCTAGATCTAAACACGGTTCATTAAATTTTTATGAATGCTTCGAAGTGTATTTTTAGAATACGGATGACATAATAAATTGTGTTTTCTAAATCGGAAACATTTTGGATTGAATTCTTCTTTTTATAGTTTTTTTTTAATTAGGTAAGTATCCACCCTTCGTCGCTGACCACTTAAAATATTAACATAAGAAAACTATAAATATACTGAATTCTCAAAGTATTAACAGCACGTTCCAAATGGCAAATTACCAGCTTTTGTCCACGACTAGTCTTTGATTGTAAAAAAATAGGTATTTTAAAGGATTATTGCCATTAAGGCTTTTTTTATACAGTGTCTTATTTAGTTCAGTTGATGTGTATTGTGTAGGATTTAAGTTTATCCGAATCGGTGATTTTGAATATCGTAATGTTGCAGTTTTATAAAAATTGGTGCCTTACCACAAATATTAGCCATTATCCAATTAAAGTCAATCAGAATAAACGCATTTGAGGTCCTTGAAACTAAGTCAATGGTCAATATTTAATAAATCTCCTAGTCTCGGTACCTTTATAAACTTTTAAACAAAAAAAGTTGTCACCAAAGTCAGTCTAGTAAGTTTTCCGAGATAAATACTAAGACAAACACAAATTCCAAAATCGGTGATTTTGAAGTGACAGGGAAAGGGCCATATCGTAACTTTTTTTTGTAAATACGTATCTTTAATATAGGTATCTAGGTATGAAGGTACGTATCTACCTACAGACACCCTTTGTTACAGTTTTACAATAGTAGGTACCTAGAGATTTAAAAAACGAGCCGAAGTATTTTTCTGAATAAAAAAAAACTATAACGTCATGATCTAACCCCATCAAATGTAACCTCGAGTTATATCACATTATCCCTTTATTACATCCAGTCGATAATTTATGTAAATACCATAATACGTCTCGTACGCGAGACACGGCGAAAATGTTACATTGTACGTCACGTAGTACCTGAGGGGGACTAAGTCGAAGGGGGCGAAACGCCGCCGACTCATTCGATCGGCATATACGGGCGGCCAATCGTGAGTGACGGGACCCATCATTAGAGAACCCGGCTATATAAGGACTCGGGGTACTATATTCGTATACACGGTACCAAACGCGTTCGGCGAATTCCCAAGTTCTTGGCATACCTACCACCACCTTCTTGATACGCGCGGTCGCTGCATATTAAAAAATAATAAAACATGTTGTTGTACTTATTTTAAAATAGTGTTTATGCTTTATTTGGTGTCTGTCGCAAGAGAGAAAAGTAATATATCGAAAAACCCACCCTCTTCGCAATTACGGCAAGAGGGCGAAAAAATGAGTCGCGTGCGCTGTTTGTCAATTCTCCAGGTCTGGAGTTGACAGGGAGTGTTGTGCAGATGAAGGGTCCCGTCTACGAACCTACCGCAAACACCGTAGTCGGTCGAAATGCAGCAGGACATCGCCCTTCCGAATCTTTTCTCTCAATTACTATTTACTTCCGTACCACGATAATGTACAAACATACCCGCTATCAACAGACCAGTCGATAGATGATAGGAATGCGTCCGACAAATAGATATTATTATTATAAATGCAATAAATACTAAGGTCTACTTAGACCTATGAGTCCAGATACAAAAACATGAATTAGATTTAAGTATCTTAAAAACACAAAATAATATCTTAAATACAATATACAATAAACATTAAACAAATTATCCTTGTAAAAACTTATCTAATTTGTTCTTTTATTATCTCTTTAACAGATAAGCCAGAATTTCGAGAATTCCTTAAATATGCCTCCAGACGCTCAATATTATCGCACCACTAGGTATATTGTACAATAATTGATACTGACCTATATCTGCAAATCGGGGAGCCTGAAAAACAGCACACATGACACAGTTTTTCGAGGTAAAATTCTTGTAAGTATAATATAGGTACCTACACGTAAAAAGGGTAAAAGTGTGTAAAAAAAAAGTTTGTTTCATCAACGCGTGAACACGTACTATTGATTGCTCGATTTGATTTGGATTTTTTGTCGTCCGTTCACTCGTCTATAATCCCATCGGTTGTCTCAACACTATAGAATTATTCGCTCTATTTACATAATATGTCGTTATAGTCACGTGACTCGCAGATGATAGTATTTTGATGAATGGGAAAATGTTTGTATGTGTTTGTTATCAATGGAAATCGTTCACGGATGTTGTTGGCTAGAGGGAGTCGACTTGAAAAAATTATTAAAATATTAACAAAAACCAAAATAGGCAAGCATCTACCTTTAGGTATACGTGTTGCCATAGACAAAATTACACTACGAAAGTCGCGTACGAGAATACCTAAGCAAATTTAAAAGATAACGGATATCGTAAAAATGATAAGAAATTGCTAATTTAAGAAATATGCAAATGGCGGCAAAAATAAAAATATATATGAGCGACAAGTCGAGATGATAATTACTCAAAATGGCGGAACGTGACAGAAGACAGCGAGAAAAGCCAGAAAAAGACAGAAAAAACGTCGACATCGGCCACTCCGCCGGCGATAAGATTTGATTAATCGCCTTTCGTTCCCGGTGCCGGATCATCTGACACGGCCGGTCGCTATAGGGACCGGTTTTTGGCGATTTCCAATCGGATAACGATGGACCAGGAATGTTCCATCGAGATAAACCGACTCAACGAAGGGAATTCGACTAGATTTATTGCTATCCTCATTTATACACATGGAAATAGAGGTGGGATTTACTGCTTTTTAAAAAGTCATAAAAAACGGCTATCCAGAAAAATAGAACACAAATACGTCACTTTCTATCGATGACGCAAACAGCAAGAAACAACATTACCTTCTTAGGTACTGTAATGATGCTGGTTCAGTGTACAAACTCTATATCATGAGTCAAAATCTAAACAAATGGATTCTTCAGCTTTTTGAAATCAGTATATTTATTCAAAATTAAAAAATGCCAGAATCAGGTGGACGGTGCTATGACGTTATAGTCCCTAACAGTATCTGTCTCTGTCTGTTTCTATTATATACACGATTTGCTGACAGCAGTGTGCAGTGTTGTATTTTACCCAACAAGGTATCCATTAATGAAAGCAAGTGATTGATTTTACAACAGAACAAATCGTTTGTATTCTTAGATTTTGAGAACAGTTATGATAAAATAAACTAGTACCTACGATTGGTCAGCTCAGGATAGATGGGAGTGAAGGGACTAAAACGTCACACTGCATTACACCAATGAGTGCTACCTATACAAACGGCGCATAAACGTTTATATTTGAAATGGAAACTACGTAACTTATACTACAGAACTTATGAAAAATATAAAATTACATTACGTGATAGTTTTTAGGCATGTTTCAAAAAATTAGTGGTCTCCCCCATTCTACCTACTTGTAATACCCCCATTATAATATTAATTATTTTAAATTGCATTTTAATGTTGGAAGTAACGTCGATATTCCTTTTTTTCTTCTTCGTACAATTACCGAAAGGAAAGTTCGAAACTAATGCCCGTCTGTCCGTCTGGCAGACCGTATGAGAACCAATTACGAAGCTCACCGTGATAGATGGTCCAATCAAAGGCGTTCTCTACTCTTTTAGCCGCAGGTCACCTGTCGGGTCAACCTCAAATTACGTAGAATCAACTCCCACATCGGCATTTTTAAGTTCTCACGCCCGCTCTCTCATGTCTCCGCCGAAGTAACACTCTTTTTGGTACATATCCCCGATACGCTTGGCGAATAGGAAATCAAGCCCAAATTTTTTTTAAAAACAGTTTGACGCAACACGCACTCGGAAAGTTGCTAAAATATTTTTGTTGAAAATCGACGCCTGATAATAAGAATTTTACAAAAAGTTTATTATTATAACTAGCAGAATGGATAAAAATGTTATTATCAGCACACGAAAAAGTAATTTGGTTTATTATTTATAGACTTTAATGGTGTCAATTTATGTGTAGAATTTTTTTTATCGGTAGATATACCTAAATGGGTCTTTTGTTTTCCGAAATAATATAAAAACATATTTTTTTCAGTACCTAATTATAAAATAAAACATGAATTTATAACGTGACGACATTACTTTGACCATTTATCTATAGAAGTTCTTGTAAACGTGACTATTTATTTTTTGCCTTATTAGATATCTATAGGTACCCCTATCTTTAATAATAATGAATAGATATGTCAAAAATACTGAAGCACTTTATCTACCGTTTAACATCTCTCTTTTAACCGTCTAGAATATGGCTGTGTATTTATTGCTCGTTGAATATTTCAATACAATATTCAATGTTGCAATGTTGCACACTCTTGTATCTTCGTTAAAATCGATGGTGACAATTTTTAACGACGAATCATTTATAAAATTCCGAACATTTTTCTCTTAAACGCGTTAAAAATAATACAAAACAACCTCGACGAAATTAAATAGAAGCTGCGATCTTTGAAAAGAAAAATAGATAATCAGTATGCACCCCCGCTTGCCGCACAGTACTAGCGATGATGGATTTAGGGGCTTGTCGGGAATTCGGAGGGAGCACGGCGCGATGAGAGATGGTTGTTTTTCGGAATTTATGTTGTTTTATTGATATTTAACAAAATTCATGTTTGCTACCATTAGGTATAGAAATATATTTAGTCACGACGAGAAGAGGATCGTTTTTCGATTTGAGATTGAAAGAAAATGAGATGACAGATTTATCGAAATATTGAGGCAAAGACTTTGCTTGTACCTATACATCATTTTAACACCTCGACATCGAGGTGTAACTACAGACCATATTTGAGATAGTGAAAGTATTGTGTTTTTGGGTTCACGATGATCGCAGAACAGTGTATGACGATTACGTGGAGAACGCAGAGCAATTTAAAATTTGCTTTGGAACAACATTCTGCCCGTACACAAGAGTGACAGTATGAGGTTCGATAACATAAAAGGTCATCTCTAGTTTTTTTATCGATATAAATTTGAATGCAAATAATTACATACGAAACGTACTGCAGCCTGTTGTACTACCATATACCTTATAGAGTTCCCTTTTCCAACAAGATAACACGTCTTCACATACAGCAAGGGTTACTATAGGGTTCTTACTTGCTTTAATGGCAGACTTTTCGCTAATCGAACATGTGTAGGATATGATTGACCTTCTTTACCGAATTTAACAAGTCTGGAATGACATCATTTAGGATCTTCTACTTCTTTCGGTGCACTGTCTGTCTTTAGACGTTGACGATCATCGTAGTGATACCATTTTGAAAGGGGTATTACGGTCGGCGGCCGCTTTGAAAAGTTGTTCAGGTTGTAATCCTATCCACTACAGTTTTTTCAGTCCAATCCAACGTCTGCCCTTCACCTTTCCTTGGATAATGAGGTGGAATAGAGAGAACTTGGGTCCTCTGATGATATGCCCGAAATATTCAGTTTTTTTCGCCTTTATTATGTTTATGAGTTCTCTGTGGGTATTCATCATATGAAGTACTTCCTCGTTTGAAGTGTGGGTAGTCCAGGAGATCTTCAGCATTCGGCGATAGCACCATAGTTCAAATGCGTCAAGTCTATTTGTCGTTAATGATTTCAAGGTCACGCTTTACTGCTATAAAGTAATACGGACCAGACATAACATATGAAGACTTATGTTGCAGGTTTCCAGGCTATAACTGCTCGTCGAGCTATTGCAATGCGTGTAAGTATTTCCTCGTCAAAGCTTCCAGTTTCGTTGATCTAACTACCTAAGTATTTGAAATGGCTAACTCTTTTGAGAGGTCTACCATCTAATTAAAAATGACCTTGTCCCACATCTATTTTTCCTGCAACCATCCATTTTGTCTTACCAACATTTATCTTGGGGCCCCCAGTTTTGCTCGCCTCATGCACTGAGTTGAGCAGCGTCTGTGTATCTTTTAGAATACTATAAATTAATTCATTTCAAGCATGCTTCGAATGCATAGAAAACTTTGTTATTTTTTAAAATTTTAGTTTGAATATGTAATGATTTTTTAAGTTTAATTAAAAACACATAAATTTTATCAAAAGTCAGTAAACCTATTGTATAACGTACCTATGTATCTACCACCGCAACGTCAGTAAAAATATTTTTCAATGGCTAGTGATCTACTTTAACTCTCCGCGTATGATGATCATTATTCTAATTATAAAAAGATGTATGTGCTTTGTAGAAGAGATCACGATTCCGTAATTGAGTTGGCCGTATCGTGATTAGATTCGATCATAAAGCGTTCGATCGAAGAAAAAACTAAGAGAGAAAATCGTGGAACCTGTTAAGCCAATTTTAATAAAATTATTTCCTTATAAGGGGGAATAGTCGAAGGCAAATGTGCAAATTTATGTTGAGCCGTGTTTCTATAAATATTTTTTAGTTTAGATACATAGTTTAGTTCGTTTTGCATTTGGATTACAGAAATATTTATACCGAGAATACACACACACACACACACACATTATTATCATTGTTGATGTTTTTTAAATCGGTCTAGGTATTATGTTAAATAATTATCGATAATAATAACTTTTTTCGCTGTTGCGAGGAATACATAAATTGGTTTTTGAAATAATAAATACATCGCACTACGTATTTTATTCAAGGACGATATGCACAGAAAGGGAATTTTCCTAAATAATTTCAACAAATTTATTGCACACTAGTCAAAGTATATTATCTATTTTACGGAGCATTTATTTCATAAATTTTTTTACACGGGATATAAATAAATATGAAATACTTTTAGATAACTCCACCACTCTCATTTACTATTCTTCCGATATAATTATTATTATTATTATAATAATACTAGTGATCTGAGTGTGAATGGACGATAGAGGTTGACCTCGGCGAACATCGATCTCGATCAGATCAACATTGTTTCGAAGAAAGGCCAGCTGCCAAGAGTACCAACAACCGACGAGCATGTATGAGAGCACTGATGAAAGTAGAGGAAACAAAAGATGTGTGTTTTAGAACCGTAGCGGAAGTGGTCTCTGCCTACCCCTACGGGAAAAAGGCGTGACTATATGTATGTATGTATGATTCGTTTTCTCATGATCAGAAGCTACTTAAAAATGAAGAGTGGAATTTCAAAAAGTCTCCTGTGCAGTTTGGAGAATTTTCGAAAAATCACAAAAATGTTGTAGTACTCTAAAAAATCTAGCAATCTTTTCATTTTTGCTTCAACATAATTCTATTTGGACTCTAGATTGTTATTCAAACAAAAATTATGGAGATACTTATAATTTTTAGTCTTTAGCAAGTATTTCAAATTGGACAAGAGACGTTTTGAAACTCAAAGCTGGACAAGAGACGTTTTGAAAGTAAAGTTCGATTGTTCAACATTGTTTATAGCTCGGGGAGAGCTTTGGAAGAATAACGTTGCTTTTTTTCCAAGGTTCTTTTTCACTGAGAAACGTTAGCTCTTTTCTTCCTGCCCTTACCGGGCAAACTTGGACGAACAATATTGTCTGTTTCCTTGTCCATCTTCGACACTACACAACACAAACTGAAAATTGATCTAATTTGTGAAAAAAAACCTTCTAAGAGAACGAAAAAATAAACACTAAAATCGTTTAGCAATCGTAAAGCAATCAACAGGTATGCTGGTTACAAAAACCTTTATAAAAATATAACCTGACGCTTAAATTACTCAAGATTGCCAACATTTCAACATTGTATATTCTACTTTAAGGTAATGACAAAAATTATGCTTATAAAGGTGCCAAATTATTCTTTTTATCTAAAATTGGGTTTGGAAAATTACATTTGGATTTGAGAGCAAGGACAAGAGACATTTTGATTATTCAAAAGGACGTCTGCCATCTTCCTTTACAGTGAGATGGACAAGGGACGTTTTGAAACTTGATTTTCAACGGGTTTTAGGACGTTTTGAAAGTAAAAATCTCCACTTTTAGTTGCAGGTAGCCTCACAGATGTAAAATAAAGAAAATAGTTAAATTGAAAAAAAATGAACAAGAGACGTTTTGAAATTCCACTTCTCAAATGATTTTTAATAATTTTCATCACCTAATGTTTAAAAAATTGTTATAAACAAATGCGTTGTTTATAAGATAATTCAAAATGTTAAATGAAGCTTTCTTTATAATTGTTAATAACAAAGCGAAAATTAACAATTTTTTAATTTTTCCAACGGGAATCTATTCTAATGCCTTTGAAAAATAGCTCCACGAAAGCAAAAATATTCTTAGATTAATAGTTTAACAATTATCGCACTGTTAAAGTTCGTGCTATAAAAAATTGTTAATTAACTGATGGATAACTAATTGAAAAATTGCGATTTTTGGACCGCGAAATATTGTTTATTAATCTATTCCTGTAGGCGCCCGAATTTTTTCAGTTCTTAATTTTCATATTTAATAAGTTTAAATAATATTTATTCATTAAAGGTCCGAAGAGGGCGTGGCTTGCGCAAGCCGGAGTACCCGTTTTCGAGCGTATTTTAAACCATCCGGGAAAATTATGAGTATTGGTCCTGCAGTTCCGGGAGTTTGGGAATTTTGTTTGGGAAATTTCCTCCTCTTTTTGAGTCTTTTTTCATCTATTTGAAAAATATCCTATAGTTTTTGAGATATTTGCGAAAAATCAAACCTCCTTTTTTTTCATTTATTCGTTGATAAATTTTGCAATTTTTGCGAGCGGCCCTTGAATTTTCTCAAAAAACAAGTACATGCCATTCCGAATCGAATGGCAACTCAATCGTAATTTTCGGAGAACTCTAAAAAGTTTTGACCTAAAAGGCACTCGTTGACTAGACTAATATTGTAAATAATATTCAAAACAAGGTCTTAGAATATCTTTCACGTCGGGGATTTACCAGATCGAGATTTTACGAAAAAAAAAATTAAAGATTGAAATAGGTAGTAGAGTGTCGTCGTATCGCGCAATAAACTACTGTTTGTCGTAAACCGAAACGTCGGGAGATGATGATCCGGACGCGTACGCAAGTGTGTCGTAGTAAAAAAGAAGAGAAATACGGAGAGCGCAAAAAAAAGAAAAGCGCAAAAGTGGGCCCCACCGACTCGCGCACCTCCCAGCGACGCACGCGCAACAGCGAGCATGGCCGCGGGGCGGTTATGCGGCCGTTGCTATAGAAACGGGGTCCACCTTCTTTGCGCCGAACGACGCGGACGCGTGGAGGGGCGGCCAGAGTTTGCGCTTGGAAAAATTGCAGACTGCCACACTCGCCCAGCGTCGTTGCCAAACGGACGGCGGCGGTCTCCACGTCTGGGGAATTTTCGACGATCCGAATTTAGGTACCACCCCCAGTGCAAAGAATTCAATATATAAAAAGAGCAGCGCGCAAAAATGTACCTATTATTTCATTTATTTAAATTAAATTTTCAATAGTTAAAACTTTTGTCTTTCCACCGTAGTACCTAATATTTTGAAGACGTCGCAATAAAATTTCAAGAAATTGGTAGTAGGCATCTATCACCTTACAAGTTGTGATTTTTATGTCAACGATTATTGAAGAATTTTCACGACGACTGATGCGCAGATAATAAAAAACCAAAGATAAATTGTGGGGTACTCGTATCGCAAATGATGCATGACAAATATTAAAAGTTATAGATACTAAAATTTAAAACAAATTTTATACGCACAAAGTTACCGACTGATAAAGTTCAATAAATTCAATTGATTCATAGTCAAATTAACAAAATATGTGTACACGTTCAAATGTACCTACTTAGTACCTGTATAGGTAGATACTGTTTACGTGACATCGATGTTGTGATCGCTTTGCAATATTGGTACCAAATATTTTAACTTTTGACTTGTTGGAATAAAGTTAACAATCATTTGAAAATACGATAAAAGCCGATTTAGAAATTTTTTAGGTTAAAAAAGCAGAAAAATGGTAGGTACCATTAATACAAATAATAATAATAATAGATAATTCTTTATCGATCTTATAATCCCACCAAGACATGCTTTTTTTGTGTATTTGGATGTAGAAAATCGCTACTCACCGGGACTGCCAAGGAAGACGGAGGAATACAGGACGCCCCGACGCGCGGCGTCGCTGGCCGCCCGAGCGTCCGTGGGCGATGACCATTCTCGTCGCGGACACCATTTTCCTGTAACAAAAAAAAACAATTCACAAAACAGAAATTCAATATAAATAACGATTCTAATTATTTTAGGTCCGGTTAACAAATGTTTACGTGAATTTTTTTTCTTAGGCAATTTGCCATTTTTTTAATTGTCGGAAAATAATAAAACTTTATTTTTTTACAGATTTTCTCAAAGATAATATGTACATTGTAGTAGCCGTGTGTGTTTGAAAATTGCAACCTTTAAAAGTCCGTTCGATGGAACACACACTGTATATACCTATATGAAGTACAGATGGACCGTGCGGCGTTATGATGACAATGAAGACTCCCTTTGCAGGGTCCGCAGCGGGCCGTGAGCATTCTATCGAACCGTCATCTGTTTTCCATCGATTTTGGTGCCGTATTATTCGCCTACAGAGCAGAGAAACGCTATGTCACTGTCGATGTCGTTCATTTCCGTATCCGTTACTCTGCTGCTTCTGTCGTGTTTTGCACCAAATTTACACATCGCCGTCGCGTATGCAACCCAATAACAAATCAATTATTCAGTTTATATTCAACCTCGAGACGTACAGGTACCTACCACAACCTCCCGAAGTAAAAATTGACGAGATTGTCTTTCCATTAACATACGAAGTTGTTTGTATCGAACGAAAAAAATTCTATAGGCTCGGCCTCCCCTAGCGATTTAAATCGCAATAAGATAACGAACAGGCCTGAACCTGTATCCATTTGTTTAGTCACAACTTGTTACTTGTTTAGGTATAATGTATTATAACGAATCTATACTGGATGTAATGAACTTATTTACTTATTAACAGTGATACGTTTTTTTTTTTGGTAATAGGTATGTACCTTCTTACTTACTGGAAAAACTTCTTCACATTAATAACTCGTAAAACTACCACTTCAGTAATCTTTGACTTTTATTATCTGCTTCCTTGTATATTTGAGTTGACTCACACTCGAAGGCGTTCTTACCTAAACCGTCGAGAAAAACAACTAAGCAGATCCTAGAATGGAGCAGAAATGACCTACGAATTCTAACGGGAGTGCTTACAGAACACTGTCGTCTAGGATACCACCTCCAAAGAATAGATCTGAATCACCAAACGGACTGTCGGTTTTACTTCGTGGACATATACTACGTTCATGCTCCTGTCTGGGAAGAAAATATTTGGTCATACGAACCTACAACCTACCGATTTCAAAAAAATCTTACCCCATACAACCATGAACTTCGTGCGGTGAACTGTAACACTTCACAGTGAAGTAGCGACTTATGCCCCACTCATATGATACCTAACCTAACCTATATCATGTTTCAAATTTCTTTGCAGAAACCCAGAATGCATATTTAAAACGTCGCTAGACCCTATAACAGCAATATTCCAGTTTACCAAAAGTATCTATTTTATAGATTCAGATTTGATCGAGAATAATAACCTAGCATTAGCCATTTTTCTTTATCAATCAAATGCATAGATACCTATAACTCGTTGAATCATGAATATTTGTTGTCAAAACTTGAAACATGAAATACGAGGAGAAGCTTATAAATGGTTAAGATCGTACCTATCTTCAAGAACACAGAAGGTAATGATCACTAATGGTGGGGTAGACCTAGGTACTAATCAATTCGATAGGAATTGCAAATATGAGAGTGTAATAAAATCAATTATACAGGGTGTTTCTAAATTCACGCGAAAAAATTCAGGTGATTGCCTGTATGAAATTATGATGGATATTTTCCACCATAACAAAATTGCCTCAGCCCACCCTCTTCCAAGATATCACCCTAAAAAGGTGGCAAGTAAAATTAATTTTTTTTTTCTCAAATGTAATTAAAGATAGAAAGTTGAAATTTTTTAATTTTCCAAACCACCGGTATTTTTTCAACATTCCTGTTACATTATAAGAGGGTCAAATTAGCATCCCGTAAATTTTTTAATATCAAATCTTTTTTTTATGGAGATTTAGTTTTGTAAAATAAAAATATTACTTAAAATCCCTGTTTATCGAAAAAGATTAAAAAATGTTTTTCCCAGAACCAATGGATTCGGTGAAAGAAACATAAAATACAGTAATACGATTTTTATTCTTTATAAAAAAATAAATAAACTACGTATTGAGAGTGGAAAACAGTAAAGATGGAAAATGCATGAATAAAATACGATTCATAATAAATGTTGCAAATGACTGCCCCCACTCAAAATTAAAACTTAAATTTACTCACCACCTCTTAAGAGTTATATCTCGGAAGGGCTTAGGAATTTTGTTATTGGAAAGATCCATCATAATTAAATACGAGCAATCACTTCCTGCATTTTTTCGCATAATATTAGAGACACTCTGTATTTATAATAGATATACCTAAACGATTTAAACAGCATTACCCAGAGATGCGAGTTTGATGATTTTGGGGCTGAAGAATATACTAAATTATATACTTGTAGATAATTTCTTGATATGGAAATAAGCTGACATATTTTCTATTGAGTAAAAATATTCATTGTATATACATTGTCCTGAGAACTACCCATAGATAAACAATCACGTTAAATCATGTTAAAAGAAAATTATATTTACACTTTATTTATTAGAATGCCTAATATTTATTCACAAGCACGTGGAAAGGTTCACATAAAATATCATGAACGTTAACAATAATTTACGAGCACTAAATATTATAATGCACAGATTAAAGCTAACAGAATAAAAATCTATCATAATTAGATGTATGTGCATCAGAGCATTTAACAAATTACCAAACAGCCTCAAATTGATCAGGAATCATAAAGTCTTCAACAGTAAAATAAGACAACTTCTATTACAACTGCAACCATATGTTTTAAATTATTTTTTTTTAAACTAATATTGAACAAATTTCTAAACAGCCTTAAGTCAATCAGGAATCATAAAGTCTTCAATAATAAAATAAAACAACTACTATTGCAACTAGAACCATATGTTTTAAACGATTTTTTGAAACTAATATTGTTGTAAATCACCAAAGATGAAAACATGGACTAAATATTTTCGTTTTATTTGACGGCTTTTCTTTTAATGTTAGTGAAATTCAAGTTAAGTGGACCCTGGACATGCGAGAAATCTCTGTTATTGATAATTACAATGAGGTCCCGACATTTTGTAAGTGAGATTAGATTTCAATTTATAAGGCTTAGACAAGTTATGACAAATTTTAATTTTCTTTTAATAAAAATTGTACATCAAAATTTCTTTTATAAATATTTGCACCTCCTTATAAGATATATGGTATATTTCGACCTCTCATGGTGGGTCCCTCTATAAAAAAGACAACTGTCATGTTAATATGCCTATTTGGGAAACTGGCTAATTGATAAGCCTCTAAAAGTGATAAAAAATCTAGGCCCTTTGAGATCCCAGTTAACCAGGATAAATGATTATTTGGAAATAAATAAAGAGATTGAATATAATCCTTTACTTCTTGCTCGAAGCAAAAAACGATCGCACAACTACCTAGTTAGATACATAGTTTCAATGACATCCATTAGGAAACTGTTTTTTTTTTACTGATAATAGTCGCAAAAAGGGTAAACCTATCGTGTGGGCCACGGACGGCCCGCGCTGCGACTATTGGAAGGGGGAGGGATTATAGAAAGGAGATGATTGTGGACCCGCTGATTTTGAAGAGTTGCAGGTCATAGTTCTCTGGAAAAACTGATTTTGAAAGCTTGTTCCATTCCGTAGCGGCACTGTAAAAGAAGGATTCTTGATGTAGATTGGTCCTTGTAGTGTCAATCTTGAGAGTAAATGGGTGGGACTGATCAGCGTGCCGAGTTCTTCGGCCGAATGTGGCCAGTGGTGGTATAAGAGTTTTTATTTCTCAGGAGCATCTGCCATGGAAATATCTGTAGGATAATGACTGGTCTGCAACTCTTCTTCTATGTTCTAGAGGGTGAAGGGTATCTGTGAGAGTTGAGCTGTTTATCAACCGAATGGCCCTTTTCTGAATGGAATCTAGAAGACGAAGAGAATGCCTTGGTGCTGAACTCCAAATGTGCGAGCAATACTCCAGTAGAGGGGTCGGATTTGAGCCTTGTACGTCGTCAACAGTTGATCAGGAGTAAAACACTTTCTAGCTCATCACAGAAAACCTAGCCTCTGGCTTGCTGACTTTGCGATGTTAGCAACATGATCATGCCAAGACATATTATTAGACACCGTGACTTCCAAAATCGAGTTGGAGGGACTTGATTCAAGGGTATTTGCGGACATTGTGATGGAATGATTTGAAGAATTTACTTTCTTGGAAAACGTGGCGCTTTGTGTTTTCCGGGTGTTGAACTGAACAAGTTTTAATTCAACGATTTATTAATCGTACTTTGTAGATTTTATGTTACAATTTTTTTGTAGCCGCGCATGGGAATCGCTAGTATAGACAGAGTCTTAGGGTGTGTCCATACTAGCTCGATTTCGGAGTACGATGATATGATACCAGGCGAGGGTCAGTGTGTCGTTATGTCCAAACGCATTTAACTTATATCTAACTATGATTAACTTTAACTACACATTTACTTAGCACACAGAGATGCTCTGGTACACAATACTAAGTGCGCTGCGAGGTGCGGTGGCGTCGTTATGACCAGCGACTAATTATTGGTTTTTAAAAACCATAACTTACAGCACACGTTAACAATCTAAATTTATTAAATATTATCTTTGTTACCGCTAAATTATATTTCGATTTTGTTCGAAAATATTATTATTCTATATAGGGGTAACCGTCACTTAACGCGTCGGATGATTACCGGCTACCTATATAAATTAATAAAATATTTAACGACGGCTACAATTTTGACAGATAACATCGTCACTGACGGATTACGTCGCTAACTGCAACAATCGAAAAAACTCCTGTTAAGGATATCGACAATGTGTAAGAGACAATCTTGACAACTAAATGAAAAGTTGACGGCATTAAAAAACGAAACATTTTTGTATAAATTATAATGGGAAGAAATAAAAAAGTACGTAAATTCCTGCCTAATTTTCTCGAAATACATTGCTCTCAATTGAGCTTCCTTATCAATTATTACTGACGGAAAAAACCGTAAACTTTGCTTTATATTATAATTATACACCAATTTAAAATTAATCTCTACAATGATAAGTAAACGGAGTATGTAAATATTTATCACCCCAATGACGATCCAAGCAAACATTACTTCGGTTATTCGATTTACCTTTGATGCATATAGTTCTTCCATTATCAATTACATAATATAAAAACTCGATTCGATCCCTTACCGACAATATTGTTTGATCTGCCATAGGCGGAGATACTTCATTTTATAAATTTATAATTTTTAAAAATACCTGTGTCCAACTCTTCATTGTTAAATTCATATCTGTCGTTATTCTCACTGCACGTGCAATTTCATTATTTTCATTAGCCAATGGTCTCCAACACGCCATATTTTTATATATATTTTATGAAATTTCTAAATTTAACACGCCACACTATCCCACCAATATCACAGACTATCTTTCCCGAAGGTTTTCAACCGAGTTACACCCCTCGGCAAATTCAGTGCGTTTAACCTTATGATTCGCTATTTCCATTGGTTTTTATGACCTAGTTTGTGAATGTTGACGCACGTCAATCAATTCCACGTGGACAGACGCTTTCTTTGATTTATAATTTTGATTACTCGTCACATACCTGCGTTCTGCAATTGATAATGGAAGAACTATACCTATCTATCTATCTACGATTAGAGTTACTACTTTAAGGAAGGATTTTGAAGGCAGGTAAACGTAGAAAAAACTGTGTCACTTGTCTCGCGAATTGTTTTTTTAAAGAAAAACAATTAGTGCTTGAAGACATTTCTATAGATGGAACGTCGAAAAAAAATTTAATGGATTATTAACTGTAAAATTAACAGTTAAGTATATGTTCGCAATTTGAAAAATCGCCACCGATATAATAAACATGGTTAAATAAACGAGCGATACACACACACACACACACACACACACACACCGAAATTACCATCTCATTAAGATAAAAAAAATATTTGACATCGACGATATTTTAAAATGATATTAATTAAATTCGTTTAAGATGTGCTTCTCAATTAATAAATAACACGATATTTTTCTGCTTATTAATCGTTAAATGTCCAGGTTGCCCAATTTTTCGACGAGGTTTTTAGTATGTTATGTTCGTTAAGTGATTTTTGGCAAGGATAATAGTGCATACAGGATTTATTATCTATCACTCGCGATCATTGTCAGAACCGAAGGTTGTAATTTTATTGCACATATAAATTATAACAAATTTTAACCGTTTAACATTTGTTGATATCGTAATTATTCGGACAATACTTTTTATGGATAAATATTACATTTGACAAGCTGTAAAGTAACATTTTCGACAGCTTTAAGTGTGAAACCGAATAGAGGTACCTATAATGAAGTAAACGTCCAGCCTAGTAGAATGGTGGCAAAAATATTCCCCGTTGAAAATCCAATAAGTCGAAGAATTTCAAATAATCGCATAGCGCGCGAATATTTCGGAGGCGACCGCAATCGGGAGGCACAGCGTCGAAAAAGCGTCGGAAAAGGTTGGGAAACGCGGGCGCCGGGGGGGACAGCCATCCAGCCATCCAGCAAGCCAGTCGGGGCAGTCTTTCATTCCAGGGAAACATCATTCGCGTCTGCCATTGGTCCCGTTCCTCCCTTCAGACTTGCATCTGCTGTCGATTCTATTCGTAAATCAAAATTGAGACGCTTCATACCCTTTCACGACACTCTGCGTTCCGAAAACACTGACAGAAATGACGCGCAAGTGCTGATTGCCTGGAGGTGGTAGCGACCGTATGTTGTTTTGGATCTTTAACGCTGTTTATTGCTGGCCCTTCGCAGCCTCCTCTTTAGAACCGAATTAATTTACCGCGCAGGGTATACGCGCGAGCTATTAGGATAATAATATTATTTATTATTCCTAGATGGCATGTTAACTCCCTATTTTGTAACTTCACTGCTGATCGTCTTAAAAGCGACAAAGGCAGATTTTTATTTAGCAATCACAAACATTTTAACATTAGTGACACACGACTTTTATCATCCTTTTAAACCAGCGCCGGATCTGGCGGGAAGCAAACCCGGGGGCGCCAAAATCATAACATAATGTTTGAAAAAAGAAATTTCTTTTACAAAGCGCCTAGCATCCAGCGAACGTTGTTCTATCAATTATGGATTTATAAACGTATCCCAAGTTGATGTTACACTAGCTGAGCCTAATAAACCCGAACGGTCGAACGTCAAGCATTTTTCTAAAGATATAAAATTTCAACAAAAATTGAAACAAGAGCACAAAGAATCTACATAAAAATTTCGTCTTTCTTAATGGCCACTGTTTATAAGTATTTCGACTGAGTATCTGCAAATTATTTGAGCCGATCTAGCTCCAAAATATTCAGTATGCAGTAGATTTTTGCTAGGAACTTGCCACATTAAAGAACCGCAATTAAAAAAATATCAAATGCATTCGACCTGTTACAACATCGGTGCAAGCATGACTAGCCAGAAGCGTTTCCCAAATGTTAGTATAGCTTTAAGAAGATACTTCACCATACCTACGACATCTGTAAGCAGTGAGCAAAGCTTCAGCAAAATAAAAATAATTATAAACTATCTGCGTTTAACAATGAGTCAGGAACGTCTTCCTCGCGATTCTAGCCATTGAAAATAAAACTGCCTTTGAGACAGACTTTGATGAGCTAATAGATTCTTTCTCAGAAAAAATAGCATGCCGTGTACATATGTGATAAGATTAGAGAAAAAAAATGCTGGGCTTCCAGATTGAAGAAATATCTTCATTGTCTATTATCTTTTCTAGCTATATGTTTCCTATTTTATGTCACATATACGAAAAAGCTATTAGATAATAGGTACCTAATAGAGAGTCCAAATTTATAAAGCCACCCAATATATATATATATATATATATATATATATATATATATATATATATATATATATATATATATATATATATGCAAAAATTATAGAAAACTAAAACATTTTTAGATTTTTCGACAGCGCAAATAGATGTAAAAAATGTATAACTCTGAGTTTTAGATTTTTAAAAAACCAGCTGTATGTCACCTATATTATAGGTTCATGTGGGTCGATTATGTATCAAAAAACAACTACTCCTCTGGCTATATGCCGGGACAGGCATTGAATTACATCTGTTACATAATCGTGTATAATACCCCATTTCAGGTAACAATATGCAGATGCTTGTTAAGTCAGAGAAGGAACTATTAGATTTATGCATCCGAAGTGACCACCTATGGACCGGTTTCGGGGTGTGTTGCCCCTCATCAGCATAGGGCAGGTCTACCTCGACTGGACACATCAACAGCTCCGACTCCTACCAAGTACACATGAAGTGTTACGCGAAAAGCGCCAGTCACGACATCTATACTTTTTAACAAGCACCACCCGCTGAATAGCTTCTGCGAAAAGTATTGTAATCTGCAAAAATTATAGAAAACTATAATATTATTATAGAAAACTATAAACATTTTTCGACAGCGTAAATAGCTGTGAAAAATGTATAACTGATTTTTAAAAATCAGCTAATTTCGCTTTACGTCACCTATATTATACGTTCATGTAGGTCGATTATGTATCAAAAAACAACTACTCCTCTGGCTATATGCCGTGACAAGCTTTGAATTACATAAAAAAAATGTTTATAGTTTTCTATAATTTTTGCAAATATATATTTGTAAGTTTTTTTTAACAATTTACCTTAAACGTTGGAGAGGAAGCCAATATCAAGTTTAAATAAATCGTAGATCCGGGACTGTTTTAAACGAGTACATCCCCTATTCGACATAAGTAGGTATGGGAGGATAATTTTTTAATTTTATTTTTCACCATTTCATCGTTCGACAAATTCAAAGTAGTAGGTAGTAGATTCAAAGTAAATAAGACGTTTTATCTTGATGAAGTTTTAAAAAATGTTTTGGGAGAGTCTCTGTTGCGCGGTTTGAGAACGAATAAATAATAAAAATAAAAGAAAAGCCGAAAAGCATCGTAGTCGCGTCGTTCCTTTTAAACGAGACTTAAATGATATAAGTAGACCACCTTCGCGGTATTTCAACTTTTTCAATTCACCCGATCCATCGGCGGAATACAGAAACTCAACCCCATCTCGAGAATCCACATACAAATAGAGCAATTTATCGAAAAGAACAAAAAACGAACGCAACTTTTAAATTTGTAGACGGAATCGACCTGTGTATATAATATGTGTCTGTGTGTGTGTGTGTGTGGATTGTGGATGGAATCGTAGTCGTAAATATGACATGCGCGTATAGAGATGTCGCATCACTTTGACTTTTTGTCCCTCTTTCACTAACAACTCTCGGCATCGCCGAGAACGTTATTTTGATATTTTACTGAAAGAGGCAGAACTATTAAATCTTTCAGACTGTCGACCGGTCTGAAATTACTTAATTATCATTTTTAGTCACATATATTTTGTCGGACAAAAAAAATCTAGCGACAATTATGTGTACGCGATCCGTATACAATGGTTGCGCAATTAAAAATGAAGGCGGGATCGAGAAAAAGACCTTTTTATTTACAATTGTTAATCGTTTTTAACTACAACGGCTTTTAGATACCAATAAATACACTGCTCAACGATTGAAATGTATTTTTTTACTTATTGATCGATAAATGCACTATAAGTACCCTTTTATTTTATTATTCACTAATTACAAGACATCCTTGTATTATACTCTATTTCGAGATGGTACGGAGTAATAAATCATTTTCTGAGGGCTGTTACATACGCTACAACAACTAAATAACGTATCCCCTACTGTAAGCCTTAAAATGAACTATAACAAAACGAAAATAATGAGCCAACGAGCAAAACTGCCAACGGTATATAAAACCGATCTTCATATGCATCATTCAGATTGGGAAGCTGATAAATGTTAAAGAAAAAAATTTCATTTTTTCCAAAAATGAAATGTAGCAAATGCAATCTAAAATAGTCCAAAAGTCGTTGCTCGTCTGACGTCAAAAAACACGTCCAGTAATTAATTTGGAGCGACTCCTGTTCCGTTTCCAATTAGCGATATAGTGGCCGCGAGTTTACTGTCATTCGCGCGCAAATTGTGATGAATCATTACTGCTAAATCAAAGAATATTGCCACGCTCAGCTAAACATTACTTCATAAATTTAATCTGTCACCTCGACGATCTATTCTATTTAGCCACCGTTTATTCATCGTCCTCCGCAACGACGCGAGGTCCGCGTGTCGTTCTTTTAATTTAATTATTAACCAGACGAAACAAATCGAGCAAGAATGATTTCAAAAACTTTTGCTAACTAAACAAGCCAACTTTCGTTACCTGGAACTTTTCTCCTCCCGCAATTCTTCCCAAATCATGGTCAGCTAACAATCTACAAACTTTTAGATCTGTTAGGTATAAATCGAGCTTACATTAAATCGAATGATTTGGGCCTTGAAATACCCCTGCTCGCCTATCTTTCGACATTAGGCAATGACTAGAGACAACTCTATAGCCAAAAGAAACCACTTTCGTCTCCAAACTTAATCTTTAGTAGGTTTATTGCTGGACTAAGATAATAAAAAAAGTACAGCCTAGTTACAGGCGAGTGATTTGGGCAAAACATTTTTCCCAACTGAGTAACCAGACCTAGACGTCAGTCACTATTCGAACATGGTTGTGATTATTATCCTACGACATGTTAGAACACCTTGCACTATGACAATTCGTCAATAATAAAGATTGTTTGGGAATGCTCACGTAGATTGTAGATTGAAGGGAGGGGGGTCGTGAAGGCTATGCTGCCTCTCAAGCACTTCGATCTATCAGATCTTTTGTGCATAACCCTTAATCTATTCGAGGCCCGGGATTACGAGACTTCGTACACAGTTTATCAGTTTCCTGAGGGCTAAGTTTCTGATATCGGAGGGCTTTAGGAAGGCCCCTTCCGGAAACTTGAGCCTCTTGCAGAAAAGCAAATGTTCTGCAGTTTCGGCGAAGTTCACGCAGTATCGGCAACTATCACTCTCTGTTTTGCCCATCTTTTTCAGGTGATACCTCAGAGGGCAGTGTCCAGTGAGGAGCCCCGTCCCAGTTTGAAGTCTTTCTTGTCCAACTCGAGAAGCTGTTTAGCTTTTCTTGGCGAAAGGCTTACTAGCCTTTTCGCTTGTCTTTGTCCTGGCACTTTCTGCAAGTGATATTTCATTTCATCTGTTTCCCAGCGTCACGTAAGTTGCCTAGAGTTAATCCAAATATTGTTGATTCTATAAACAATTGCCCCTATCGAAGAACCTGTTAATTAGTATCGTCTTTTACGACGGCGCAGAGATTTAACTGGTCCTCACAGAGACGTCGAGAAACAAAGTTCAAGTTCAAGTACTCAAGTGACTGCAATCGTCGTTTCTTATTGTTTCTGGCCATTAGCCGCCATCTTATTATGAATCTGATAATGTAACGTTGTATATATTCGTGTACATTATTATAAACTATTTTATGTGGAACGTTGTTACCAGGACCACAAGAATATGGGGCTTCACAACACCAAGGAACTACGTAGATTCATCGTGGTAAGTCGTAGGAAGCAATTGATTTTATTTTAATTTTTACATAAAAAAATAGTCCAAAGTTACAGTTCATTCGTCGAACCACTTAAGCTTTAGTTCGAAACAAAGATATTGCACAAATAGTTGATTTAACAAGTATTGGATAGTGTTCTTATGGCACCACAGGCTAGACGAACTTATTTATGCTTTTTGTATTGTTGTCCCAATCAGCAACAATTTTGATATTAAATAAGCATTTGAGCATTTGTGGTTGTGCATCTTACATAAAAAAACAAAAGTAAAAGATGAGATCTCTTTTACCAACACATTTTTAATCGATCGTAGTAAAATGGCAGCAGAGCGCTGTTTTTATTGCCCCATCATTGTTTCGAAAATTACAGGCGTGCTCTTTGTTTTATGTCGAAAAATATAAAAAGGTTTTTATTAAACGATCTTACTACATTAGTCGAAAATTAATAGTTTAAAAGCTAGAATTTTACGACTTTTCGTCAATTTTATGAGGAGTATGTTAACCGTTGAATTTTTGTTTATTCTCAACATTGATGATTGAATGCGATAATAGATTAAAATAAGTTTAAATACGCAATGCTATATTTATAAATGCACCATTTTGAATGAACGTATTGTTTGTGTCATACATTTTTGATTAAATCTTGTAATGAAAAGTCAACAATGCACATTTAAACATTGTGATTTCTAAAATAATTAATATATTCCTAAAAAATTGAATAATTAATAATATATATATTCTATGTTGTGTATGAAGTAACAACGACCTACGACAACTTGGTCAAAACCAGAACTGTAAATCAAAAGGAAGGTCGGCTGAGCGTACACACACACACACACACACACACACACACACACACACACACACACACACACACACACACAGAGACATATATTTCCTTGACGTCGGCTCATATTTCAAATTTTACATTCGAATATACCGTTGTTGATGACACAGTTTACCCACGAAAGCGAAATTTTACACGGAACCACATTTTTCCAGAGGTTTTTGGCCTATTTAGATGTCGAGACAAGATTTCAAACTTCTCTACAACGAATAAGACACGTATTTCATTTTTTTACGGTTTTATATCAACTAGGTATATGTAGTATGCTAATTTAAAAAACCTTCCGTCAACAATCAGGAAATGTCGCAGTATAGCGCGTTTTATTTATTCTGTAATGAACCCACGTCGAAATGGTTAAAATATAATGAATCTGTTGGTCAGGAGCAAATAGTAAGTACCTATCTAATAATAATACTGCAGTCTCAAAATATCGACTATCAAGATATACGCGTATTATTCAAAAGTTATACTGGAACCAACAAGCTGAAATAGATATTGAAGGAGAAATTGGTAAGAAAATAGAGATAAAAAGAGAAGTAAGACAGGGATGTGTTTTATCACCCCGCTGCTTTTTAATATATACAGTGAAACAATATTTGATAAAGTCTTGGCGTCGAAAAAAGATAATAATAAACGGAAAGGTAAATAATATAAGATTTGCTGTCGACACGATTATCCTTGCAAGTACAGCAGAAGAACTGCAAAGATTAGTGAACCGTACAAATAATCTCTGTGAGAATTAGGGGCTCACAATAAACATTAAAAAAACTAAGTACATGGTATCTACAAAACAACGAAATATAGTTACTGACATAACACTTAAGCGAACACAGTTAGAGAAAGTAAAGAACTACAGATACTTAGGGACTGGATAACACAAAACAAAAGAGACAAGAACCAAAATTAAGAAGGCTAGGAATATTTTTAATAAAATGTGAAAGATTCTCTGCAGCCGAGATCTTTCGATATAACTAAGAATGATAGCACTAAAATTCTATGTACTCTCAACATTACTATATGGAATGGAACGTTGGACACTCAAACAAGAACATATAAATAAATTACAATCCTTCGAAATGTGGTGTTATAAAAGGATGTCACGAACTGAAAAAAGAACAAACATCGAGGTAAAGAGAAAATTGGGAGAGGACTGTGAACTAATGACAACTATAAATACAAGAAAACTTCAATACTTAGGACATATAATGGAAGTAGAGAAATATGAGTTGCTACGAGTAATAATGCAGGGAAAAATAAAAGGAAAACGGAGTATTGGAAGAAGAAGAATATCGTGGTTGAGAAATCTGAGGGAGTATCGATGCAGCTCAATAAGAATTGTTATAGTAGTAGTAGACAGAGTAAAGATAGCCAGGATGATATCTAACCTTCGATTGGAAAGCACTTGAAGAAGAAGAAGATGATATAATAACACAATAATAAGTTTCATGCTTGTAAATAATAAAAATTAACGACAATGAAGAAAAATAATAAAAAATTACAGGACTATTACTCTGCATAGATACAATATCTACTAGCTCCGTTAGAAGCAATTTTTAAACAAAGTATTCTTGTCTTATTACAATTGTAATCCCCAAAAAATCCAGAGTAAAATAGTTAACGTTTGAAACTAGGTATTAATAATGTAACAAATGTAAATTGCAACTTAATGTATGTACATAATTCTAAAAAGAATTCCTCCGAGAAACAGGCGGAAATAAATAAAACAAGTTACTCAGTTGTCATCACAATTTCCCTTCTATCAACCAACAATGGCATTCTTATTTTATGATAATCTGTTCTTAGAGGTCAATATAACTGTATTCTTACAAGTAAATAGTTTAAGAAGACACATACCTTATTAGTTGCGTTGCAAAACAATTTCTCGGTTCACACATTGTTTTAGATGAAAGATAAGCTGGAATTTATTTGTGTATTATAGGGAGGCAATTACGTATAATAAACAATGCTTTGTTTAAAATTTTGCCAAAATCATTGTCAGAAATTATTTCAATATTTATAGATGACACAAGTAAGGGTAATAACTTCTAACAGTTCTATATTATTGAATATTTTCTAAATTCTCGAGGCCAGAGCTATAAGCACTGTTTAGAGATTTCGTTAAAGAATTATGTAAAACATACATACATACATATAGTCACGCCTTTTTCCCGTAGCGGTAGGCACCACTTGCTACGGTTCTTACACACATCTTTTGCTTCCTCTACTTTCATCAGTGCTCTCATACATGCTCGTCGGTTGTTAGTACTCTTGATCTGGCCTTCCTTCGTCAATCTTCCTTTATTCATCCTTTCTACGTATCCAAACCATCAAAGCATTTCTTTATTAATCTTTGTAACCACATCTTTTACACCACAGCATTCTCTTATCTTACTATTTTTTACTTTATCCAACCGAGTCACTCCGGCTATACAATTCTCAGACTACTCATCTCCGCAGCATTAATCCTATTTTCATGCTTCTTCTGCCAAACCCAACATTCACTACCATACTGATAAGTGTAGGAACCAACACACATCTATGCACAGCCATACGTGACTTTTTTGACACTTTCTGGATGCTCATCCATTGGCTCTCCTGCCAACACCCTTCGCTCAATGTCGCTGTCATACTTTCCATCTCTCGTAAACTTAGAACCCAAGTACACAAATTCATTTACTAGTTCCACTAGTTTGTCATGCTTTCTTCTTTTTTAAAAACCATTACTTTCGTTTTGCTTGCATTTATTTTTATCCCTTTGATTTTCGGGGCATCATGCATAAAATTAACCATCGCCTGCAACTCCTCTTCAGATGACGCTAATATGACTTGATTATCGGCGTAAAGAAGGCATTTGACGATCAAATCATTCAATTTCAATCCATACGTACTCTCTTTCAAATATTTTAATCAATCGTCTATGTATAAGTTAAACAGCCATGGCGAAGCCACACATCCCTGTCTCACACCTTTTTCGATGTTAAACGTGATTTCAGTGCTCGTATTAAACTATTATGTAGAATTGTTTAAAAAATCACTTCAGTTAGTTTGTGCGCATGTTCTAAGTCACTAAGAATTTAGTTGTATACGATAATTACTGATAATTCGTAGCCGTAGCTATATTGTTATTTAATTACGTTCGACCTATGAATTTAAAATAGTTTCGTCAATAATTTAAAACTCTTCACATGGCCATGACGATATATCGATGTTCCATTTACCATTTCATTGGGAGATTGTCAGAGTGGTCGCGTACGAAATAGTATTCGGAAATATCCCCTAGAAAAGAAGTGTTATTATTAACCTAAAACTGCGCAGGATGTGGATGATAAAATGGAGACGCGCGAGTTAAAAATAGCCACCCTGTATAAACTGTTGTGTTTACGTTTAAAGATTCAAAATACACTCACGGTTTGAGAGGAACTTTGTTTTAATGTTGAAAACAGTGTCAGGGAATACAAAAAGCAGAAGAATTTTGCTATAATATAATTCAATGTTGATGTATCTCGATATCTATTTGGGTTTTGTTTACATTTAAAGATTATAAATAAAATAGAGAAATGGTCGAATGCACAATCAACAAACTTACGAAACAAATTTAATTTATAATTGACGGGGTGATTTAACATTTCTATTTTAGCTAATTTATTACTAATTTACAAATGTTTATATCGGGGTGTGCGATAGATACATTTCTCTTACCAGTAACAATCATTTTCATAGCAAAAACCTCGTTAGTTGGTCTGATTACACGACTAAAAAAAATGATCAAGTTCCTTGTACTATATTTAACGATAAAAGGTATGCAACCAGTAATGACAAGTAACTGTAAATCGTGTGGCGTGTTTACAAACTATCAATAATTATTTGTTACAGGGTTAATGATAAATAATAAATATAATTAACAACAAATATGTTATTATAATATTACGAAATGGTATAAGTTTGTAAGTAAACAACTGTAGGTATTATTAAAATTAAATTATTCGCAAAAAATATTTCTAAATATTTTAGGACACCTATACTTAGGTATATCTGTATTTTAAGCATTAATAAAACTTTTATTACGATCTTATCATTTCAAAACTGGTTTTAGTCAATTAAACAGTAATAATACGTTTGGTAACTAGATTGTTTACAATTTCTTGTTTGTTAAAGTACTGTATCCGGATAATAGTTTCTAGAAACATGTTGCATTTGAAATTTTACATCACATTAATTTTGACAAGATTATATCTAGGTACAGAAGATAAGTAAATGGCATTAATTTGTTTACACATATAATACTTTAAAGCGTCTAATAATCTTGGCAAAATGGCGAATCTTTCCGACGGAAAATGAGATGAAATATATTGCGTCAGAACGTGAACGCCGAGACGCTGGACGTCGTATGTCGGGATGCGCCGACGCTCGATGACGACGCCGTCGAATCTATTACAACGCGGATACGAAGATGGCCCTCCTCTCGATTTTGATGAACATCTCAATGACCGCGCCCTCGTAAAAGGGGATGAAAATTGCTCGTTTTAAGCATTTTTACACATCTTTTATTTGCATTAACCGTTATCCAAATACCTTTTTTTCAGACACTTAATTCGAAAGATTTTTAGCAATAAAAAATTTATTATATAACAAAATATGTGTGTCAACGGCAATAACGTTTATATAAGTAAATGATTGTTGTAAAACACCGATTTTATTATTGGTAATGAAAACTAAACAGCAGGAATAGGTGGTGCTTAATGAAACAAAATCTGGCAAAATAAATAGATCATTTATGAGTAGTTTATGCAGGTCGAATCACAATAAAAAATAAAAATTTATTGTATATATCATTGATAGGTACTATGGGTATTTATAGAGGATAATTCTATAGTCCCAGAAGATATTTTTTAGATTACATTCGATGATAAAAAATTCTCGAGACACTAAAAAGACTGATGCATCATCTTCGACGATACACCATTTCGATTTAAATGCAGATGAAAATAAAATGTGTTTAGGTTTGTCTTTGTGTCAATTTTGACCTGAAACAACACAGTCAGCTGATCGATGGCCCGTCAGCGCTAGACTAGACCCATAAAAGAAACGCGTAACCCGGATTCGAGAATGATACCAACCCCTAAACGACATGACATCACCGGATCTACGACAGTTTGATGGTAAAATGCCGTTCGCGTTCCACGTCGTGGAAAATCATGGAAAATCAATAGAGTGAGTGAGGCATGTCGTACGCGCGAGCTGCGTTCAAATTTAACACACTGTGATTGAAGTAAAGGATTCGGTGAACGACAATGAAAAAACAAATTTCGTTAATTATTTTCAATGAAAATTTACGGTATACGTTCGGTATACATTTAATAGAGAACGTCTCGAAGGAGTAGAGGTGAAGGCTCATTTTATGACGATCAGCTGATTTTTACTCTTTTTGGCACGCACATTTTAATCAATTGGGAAATTAAATGCATCGTTTCCAATCAAAAAAGGACGGCAGAACTGTTAGCAATGAACATAAGAATCACTACGGGGCTCCTGACCGGTAACGCACCATTTGAAGAAGCACCTCAACAAAATGGGATTGTATAATCTGATCTGCAAATTGTGCGACAAGGATCCGGAAACAGTAAAACACATACTGTGCTGCTGCGTAGCAAACCTAACCTAATCTAAGACAAGCAATTTTTGGGCAGCCATCCGGCGACCCAGAACTACATATATGGTTCCCACCCGGTACAGAACTTGTACAAGGTACGAAAGTACTGTATTGGGTACAATGATATAAAACCACATAGGCAAGATACAGTGGACCAACAGGTAGTCTCACAGTAGACCTTGAGCTTTCAGGCCCATAACCTCTCCATAAAGGATTTCCTCCACCTCAGCAAAAAAAACTACACATTTCAGATGGTGGTATCATTTTTTTGCACAAATTGAATAATACATTCTTCTTCTTCTTCTTCTTCTGGGTGCCATGACCGTTTAACGATGGTTGGCGATCATTTTAGCTATCATGTTTGCAATCATTATTTTGTTGGTAGCCGCTCGGAAAAGTTGTATAGTGGTGAGACCGAACCACTGTCTGAGATTTTTGAGCCAGGAAGTTCTTTGTCTGCCGGGGCGTCTTTTAATATTAATCTTACCCTGTTTTATAAGATGTAGAATGTCATACTTTTCTGGGTATCTCATGATATGTCCGAAATATTCAAGTTTTCGTTGTTTTGCAATATTAACCACTTCTGTATCTTTAAGCATTCTTCTAAGCACCTCCTCGTTTGTGATCTTTCCCACCCAACTTACTCTTAGCATTCTCCTGTACAACCACATCTCGAAAGCTTGTAGACGTTTGAGCGTGGCTTCTGTTAGTGTCCAGCTCCCGACTCCATACAAAAGAACTGATCATCTAATCATTCTCATTCACAGGGCAATCGATAGATCGTAACTAGTAAAAAGTATACGTATACGTATTTTGATTTCAACTGATGGATCCCAGTCCTCGTTTATCCTGCAACCAAGGTAGCTCGCACTTGAGACTCTGTACAATTGTGTTCCGTTGACGTAGACACTAGCAACTTGATTATAAACTCCTTTGCTTATTAGCATGTATTTGTTTATGTGTTTATTCTTGTTTGGCGTATTTTTCTGGTGTTGATAATTGTTTTCTGAAGGATTCTTTACATATAATTTGTTTTATTTCTCATACTAGTTGCAACTCGATTGGTTTAGTAGATACAGTGTGGCTTATTTATTTTCACAGCTGATGCATATACTATAGTACACTTAGTACACTCTTTACGTTCGAATAACTTTTATACGAATCCCATATTCAGGAAAGTAGTAGGATAGTGAATTCATATATTTTTAAATTGTAATTGCATCTTAAAAATTTAAGTATTAAAACAATAAACACAAGCGCGCCGTGCTAAAACGCCGTCTCTAACGAAACACCCCTAAAGAGTAAAGTGTCGTAAAAATATTTATTAGCGGCAAGCGGCTGGTGGTTATGACTACGTTTGGGGTGCGTGTCATTGTTTTGGGAGTGCATTAAAATCTGTTTAGAGACAAAGCACATCGGGGGAGACCAAGCCCGCCGCCGCGTTCCCTGAGGATGGTCTAACAGGTGAATTGCATGTTTTTCGACAACCACATGACTATCATTTACATCATTTGTCGAAGTAGAATGTTTCCTGATGACGAATTCATTTCCAACGACGTTAATTATTTTAAGGCAAGGGAATTACCTAATTAGAGCAAAGATATTTTAAAAATTGTTCGGACTTATACATGTACAACGTTTAATTAAACTAAGTATAATTATTGGTGTTATTTCGTATTTAGATGATTCAGATGACTTATATCAAAGGAAAATTAAGTTAGGTCCTTGATTGCGAAAGAAAATTCAGAGTTTTTAAGCGATAATGTAGAGAGGACCTAATACATAAACATACATCACGCCTTGACCTCACCTTTTTTTAAAACAATTTAAATCTGATCGAGATACGTTCGCCTAGGTCGACCTCTACCGACTTTTGCCCATTCACATTCGTCTTACAACTCTGTTTCGTCAAACTTCTTTCATTATTCCTCTCTACATATCCAAACAATCTATAAGCATTCCTTCGTTACAACATCTTCATTCACATCACAGTGTTCCCTATCTCACTATTCCTCACTTTATCCATTAGTCACACCGTCTATACAATTCTTAGACTACTCATCTCCGCAGCATTAATCTTATTTTCATGCTTCTTCTGCCAAATCCAACATTTACTACCATACACAAGTGTAGGAACCAACACACCTCTATGCATAGCCAGTCGTGCCTTTTTGTTACGTTCGTGTTGCTCATAAAGTTATGCTGGACACCAATCATTTATTTCCTGCCAATATATACAAACTCATTTACTTGTTCCACTCTTTGTTACTCTTAATTAGCACCTCACAGTTCGTCATGCTTTCTTCTTTTTCGAAAACATTTACTTTTGTCTTGCTTACATTCGCCTTCATCCCTTTAATTTTCTTTGAAAATTATTAACCATCGCCTGCAATTCCTCATTGGATGATGATGCTAATATGTCCTGATTATCGGCGTAAAGGAGGCATTTGACGATCATATTATTCACTCTTAATCCCTATGCATTCGCTTTCAAATCTTTTAAACAATTTTCTATGTATAAGTTAAACAGCCATGCCGAAGCCACACATCCCTGTCTACTATCTTTTTCGATGTTAAACCAGTCCGTTTATTCTGACGCAAGCAGTGATTTCAGTGCTCGTATTAAACTACCGCTCACCCCATACATAGACAATGTCGACCACTCTTGTCATAGGCCTTTTTCAAGTCTACAAAAGCGCAGAGGACCTAATATCCACCTTTTAATTTTGCGTTGTTTTTTTCAATTTGTAGCTTAACCTTTCAATAAGAAAGATCCTTCCGATCTATTAGATGGAAAGAAGCCCATTTCGTGTAAAAATCCGAGAATAATAAAATAATACAATATAGCTACAGCTCGACCTTTGCATGTGTGTTACATTAAAAATCAACAAAAGCTTCGCCTTTATCTTTTCGCCTGTTCGCTTGTTTCAATAGTAATTAGTAAATTGAATGGAGAGAGAAATTGTGAAATCATCGTATATAATGGGGCGGCAGCTGTCGACCGTTAGGGTTAGTGCCGCCCATTTAGGGCGAAGGGGCGGCTGTACGAAGCAGCGTCCAGGTGTCAAAAATTTCGCAAGTCACTTCCTTCGGTGTCCAACGCCGCGTATCGATTTTGACAATCCGAACACGGAGGTTTTTTATCTTCTAATGAAAGGGTAGCAGTGTGTTTTCTAAAAACGATTTTAGCGGCCGCACTTTTATCGACGGCCAGGTTTGACCAGAAACGACAAATTTTTCCAGGATATTTTAAGCATTTCACTAAGAAATATTTATGCACAACTTAAAAATGTTTAAACTTTTTATTTATCGTAGCCTTCTTTTTTTTAGATTGCATTTAAAAATGATTTTTTTGTTTTTGTATACAATTCATTCGAGTATAATGTTAAAAGTATGGATAACAACCACTAAGAGAAAGTTTTTAAATGATTTTATCGACTTATGACCACATAAAAGACAATATACATTGTTTCTAGAAATTATTATTCCCGTTTTTCATCTTTTATGTGTATGTAAATACCTATGTTATGTTTTCACATGCAGATTATTATGTAGGAATTAGTTTATTATTATTATTTAATAGGTAGGTATTATCACACACAAGCTTCAAGCTTCGGTGATTTATTTTTCCTGTTCTAGGTATTATACTTGAAAATACCTAAATATTATTAGGTATTATTATTGGATATATTTATTGCACGTCGTACTACTAATTTTAGTTATTCATCTGCTGTTACGAAAAAATTACCGACGGGTATTTATTAAGACTGTACGAAGAAAAAATATTTTATAACTGCAAAAGTGATGATGATATTAGGAACTACTTCTGTGATTCCCTTAGTCGTTTATTGTTTTTATATCACACGTGTAATAAAGTCCGACTCGAATTGATACGGAATTACGCCGTTATAACAACTGGCCAAGACCTCGTCTTCAATTCCCATCAGTCGTCAATCTCTCCTTAACGAAAAATTTCGTCTATTGGTCAGTCTATACACGTCAGAGTGAAACCCACAGTTTCACATCCACCACCGCAAATAGATTACGTGATCCCATCACCGTGATCGTTATGCTGTACGCGCGTGTGTCACTAAGACCCGGTGACGGTCCCAGAATATCTCGCAACACACAAGTCGTACGCCATCGAAGCAGCTACGTTTTCAGGGGGTGAAAACCGCAACAAATAATTCCAGTGTCATCCATTCGTAGGATTACCTATAGTGGATGAAATTCGTAAAATGTATTTTAGAATATTGAGATAATTATATTATTTTAGTACATACATACATACACGCCTTTTTCCCGTAAGGGTAGGCAGATACCACTTCACTTCACTTCCTTTCACTTTCGCTACGGTTCTTACACATATCTTTAGCTTTATCTACTTTCATCAGTGCTCTCATACATGCTCGTCGGTACTGTTGGTACTAACTTGACAGCTGGCCTTTCATCAAAACAGTATCGATCTGATCGAGATCGATGTTCGCCGAGCGGTCGACCTCTACCGACTTCCGTCCATTCACACTCGTCTTATAAATCTGTTTCGTCAATCTTCCTTCATCTATCCTTTCTACGTGTCCAAACCATCTAAGCATTCCTTTATCTATCTTTTTTATCACATCTTTTACACCACAGCGTTCTCTTATCTCACTATTCTTCACTTTATACAAGCGAGTTACTCCGGCTATACAATTCTCAGACGACTCATCTCCGCAGCATTAATCCTATTTTCATGCTTCTTCTGCCAAACCCAACATTCAAGTTTTGGCTGTTTATAAAGATATTATTTTAGTGACTCAAAAACAATTTTTGTTTTACTCGCGATTTGGGGTCGTAAATAAATTTAGTGACGACTCTGTTGTCAGCCCGTTTTGCCATCCCTTTCCGTCTTTAAATTCCATCATTCCAACTCCCTGAACCCATACGATGCCGTGTTAAACATTTCTTCGGGCAAATGTGAATGCCGGAAAATTAAGTTCAAGCTAACTTGGGAGATGAAAAAATAAAACATTATTCGACTAAAGTTACTGCAGTGCGTTTCAATATGAAAGGTATAGCCTATTTTAGTAATAAAACGTTAAAATATGTAAAAAATTTAAGCCTAGCTGAAACGCTTTTATTAAATATAGTCAGGTTAGAAGATCGTAAATTATTTATTGATTAATGATCATTTTCGTTTTTTAATTTGTATAGACAAGTTCTGACGATAAAGTACCTATTATATAGGACAGGTACGATTAATTTTTAAATTGGTACAATCAAAATATAGATACTCCTCTTATATATCTACTTTTCTCCCTGTCTGTCTACACACCCTCGTAAGCGTTTCTTCCATTGTTCATAACGGTGAAGAAAATCTTTAGACGTTAGGCTGTTTTACTAATCGCGTGGTTTTTCCAAAAATGGGTCCCATTCAAAGATTTATTTATTTTTGGAAGCAATAAAATCTATAGAGGAAGCTAAATTAGGTGAATATGGAGGTGATCCAGAATAGGGATCTATTTTTCGGACAAAAACTACTTCAAAAACAACGCATTGTGGACAGATGCATATTTTGTTCTGATAAAGAATCCAATTTTTTCTTTGGCCACAAATCGCATCTTTCCAAGTAGTAAGTTTAATGACATTCTGTCTCTCAGACACCTATTCGAAGTGAAATAGTTGAAAAAAATAATAAGAAGCATCTTCTTTATTTTCGATAAATTTATTCATCTTTGCTTTTTATTTAATTTTGGGTAATGATAGTGATGACAACTTCTAATGGTTTCTTAATCATACTAAAATATCCAAGTTCCATCGTAAGTTGTCAAAGTTGTTAGTAAATCTTTATGAACTTTTAAATTTTCAAGAATGTCCAAGCAAACTTGTTGAAGGGTATCTCTTTTTGATCATAAAAGAGATGTTTTTTTGGAACCACCTTAGTGCAAGCCTTTTTCATTTTCAAATCGTAAGGCAACGTGTCCCAGATATGTCGAGATCGATGTTCACCGAGCAGTCGACCTCTACCGATTTCTGTCCGTTCACACTCGCCTAGTAAATCTGTTTCATCAATCTTCCTTCATCCATCCTTTCTACATGTTCAAACCATCCAAGCTTTCCTTTATCTATCTTTGTAACCACATCTTCTTTTACACCACAGCGTTTCCAAATCTCATTATCCTTCACTTTATCCAACCATTAATCCTATTTTCGTGCTTCTTCTGCCAAACCCAACATTTACACTACCATACATACGTGAAGAAACCAGCACTCCTCAATGCACAGCCAGCCAGCCAGCCAGCAAGCACAGCCTTTTTTGACACGTTCATAAAGTTTTACAGTCCCAGAACTTATAAACATTTTCTTCGGTGCTGATAATGGCAATAACTATTAATGATTTTTCGACCTCATATAATATGGTAGAGATTTAAAGTTATTAGAAATACATAGTAGTACAAAATTATCTTTAGAAATTTTTTTGTGATTTGAGGGCGTTGTCAAGTAAGTATCTAATAGGGGAGTGAAAAGTCACACATTGTTCATCATATAGATAACCATTTCTTCAGTCACACGGCCTTTATCATAATATACATATATCACGTGAGCGCACTCTTGATTAAAGTCGAGGAATTTTTAATTTAATGAAAACTTTTCCGGCCGCGCTTCGTTCTACTATTTAATAATTAAATCGGGAGCGGCAGATTCGCCGTCCGTCGTCCGCTCTACCGCCGAACCATATCTCTCTTTACGAGTTTCCAACTTTAATTGCGGCACTGTAAAGAGAGTGTAGTTAAACAATTGCTTTTCAAATAGCGGCAGGAAAATTGGTTAATTACTCTCCTTTGTGACGCGTCCTTACGATGGATTAAGTGACCCCTTCGGGAGTATATTTACACAGCAATTACGGATCTTAGGTAACGCACGATGTAATAATGGACGTTTCTTATTGAGTCAATAACCGCACCAATTTTTCGATATTGATCGCAAACCCCTATTATCCTTTTAAAATTACTCTTATTATCAATGCGCCATTATACGATTAATATTGTTTTTCGTACAAGATCAAAAAATCTATAGAGTATCTACTATTACAAAACTGTAACAGAAGTACCTTTTTGTCTGTAAGTATATTTAAAACGTTACGATGTGGGTTGTTTAAATGGGTAGGTAGAAAACTGAAAAATAATTGGGGTTTGCTTAGTCAAAAATTTTCGTAACGCCATCCGTATTCAAAATAAAGGGCGTTGAAGACAAAAAAATACATATATACAAAAAATACAAATATACATATAGTCACGCCATTTTCCGGTAGGGGTAGGCAGAGACCACTTCCTTTCACTTCCGCTACGGTTCTTACACACATCTTTTGCTTTCTCTACTTTCATCAGTGCTCTCATACATGCTCGTCGGTTGTTGGTATTTTTGACAGCTGGCCTTTCTTCAAAACAATGTTGATCTGATCGAGATCGATGTTCGCCGAGGTCGACTTTTACCGACAAATCGCCTACAAATTTGTTTCGTCAATCTTCCTTCATCCATCCTTTCTACGTGTCCAAACCATGTAAGCATTCCTTTACCTATCTTTGTAACCATATCTTCTTATCTCACTATTCTTTACTTTAACCAACCGAGTCACTCCGGCTATACATCTCTAGGCTACTCATCTCCGCAGCATTAATCCTATTTTCATGCTTCTTTTGCCAAATCCAACATTCACTACCATACATGAGTGTAGGAACCAACAAGAAAAAAAAATTGTACACATTTATTACGATTTTACCGAAACTACTGGTATCATTGTAATGAAATTTTATACGAATATGTTTTAGAAGCTGATACATCCCATGAATTTGTTTTTATATCTGACTCTCATAGAGGGCGCTAGTTACACGGTTCTTACCGAGTAGTATTGAACATAACTTATTTAAAGTTAGATTTATTAATTTAAATTTCAAGTGAACTTAAACATTATTCAATTTTACACCAAAAAGGTACTGCTGATAAAACTCGATACTGTGTATCGTTTTCGGAATATTTTGATTTGAAAATTATGAAGTAATTACCAATTTTTTTTCTTCAACGCCCTTTATCTTGAATGCGGATGGCGTTACGAAAATTTTTTACTAAGGAAATCCCAATTATTTTTTAGTTTTCTACCTACCCTAGAGACGGGGTCACCTTTTCTTTAAACACCCTGTATAGGTAACATGCGACGAAATTAGCTGGTTTTTAATAATCAGATTTTTACATTTTTAAGGTACATTAATTGTATTTTTTAAATTTGTGCAGTTGTGGGGAAGGTAGGTACTTTTTTTAGTTAGGTAGGGGTGTTTAATATGTAAATGTTTCTAAAATTCTTTAATAATACGACAACTATTTTTTTTTTAATTAAAATTTGCTTACCGATTAAGTTTTCTGCATTTTATCGTAACAACAACCCTTTCGAATTTTTTTTCGAGCGCTCCCTTCACTCCCAAAGAAACTGACGCAGCTCATCTGGTCGTTTTAAAAGCAGAAAAAAACTTGTTCGTACAGCAAATCCGCCTCTATAACCTTCTACGTGTTTCGTCTTTCCGAAATTCGCGTGGTTCGAATTCCGCGCGAGTCTCTTTGTTACCTCAAAGAGTTTGTGTCGCGTAATTAGCAAGGAGTTAAAAACACGCGGCGATCACTTTTATAAGAGACATCACAGCGCGGCTTTTCTTCACATTTAACTTCTTCGACGGACACGTTCTTACTTTTTTTGTTATTAGGTAAGTATCGATTAATTTTCTATTAGTGATTATTTATTATACCCACTTCAGGGACGCTATTTTGAAAAGTTTTAAAAATATTTTTAATTCAAATAAAGGAATTTTTTATTATTTAGATACTCTTAAATAAAAAATTTTCTGTCGAGTAGCTTGGGTGTTTGCAGTATCCTTAATTATTATTTAAGATGGTTAAGGGCTTTATCTAAAAACAAAACTAATAAAAAAAATTCGAACACCCTATAAAGACTAAAATATTAACTATTGCGTATAAACTATTAAATATTAATATATTTAACGTTACGTTAGGTTAGGTTAGGTTAAAAGGGCGGTTCGGAGGGAACCCACTTATGCCTTTTGGCCAGTTGTGATACCGTGATGGACGGCGGTGCCTTTACCCTCTACCATGAGATCCAGTTGGAACTTTCAATAAAAAGTGTGAGGTCTTTAATGCTAACTGAGCTAAGATCAGATAAGTCATCAAAGTTTGGTTGCCCTAGTAGAGAAAGCCGTTTTAGGGCAGTGGCAGAGAAGATGTACCATTGTTTCCTCCTCTTCCTCATCGTGACAGCTTCTACAGAAGTCGTGTCGTAGTTCTGTGATTCCCATGCGCCGTGTATGGATCCTGTTATGGCCGCCATCGCATTTCTAATGGACTCCCTGGATAGAGTTAAAACATCATAAGTTCGACGTAGATCTAGTTTAGGCCAAATCTATTTCGATGATACGTGCATGTGGGTTCATTTTGCCACCTCAAGTTGGCTTTTTGAGCTACTTTGCTGTGCGGGAGGAGCCGGCAATTTGCAATCGGTACTCCTTGCTGAGATGAGACAGACACGGCTGGGAGGATGGAGCCCTCTCTTGCTAGCTCGTCCGCCTTACAGTTGCCTGGTATGTCCCCGTGTTCAGGTACCCAGACAATGTGAACTCTAAACTTAGCTGCTGGCTCATTTAGGGCGGTTCGGCATTGCACCGCTGCCCTAGAGGTCAAGTAGACTGACTTCAGTGATTTGATAGCAACCTGGCTGTCGCAAAGAATGGATATCTCGCTGAACTTTTGTTCGTTGCGGAGTATCCATACAGCTGACTCGGTAATGGCTGTCATTTCGGCTTGATACACACTACAGTAATCAGGCAAACGAAACGACAGGCTAAGTGAGGGGTCTTTTGAGAAGGCACCGCAACCTACTCTCCCCTCTGGTTTAGAGCACGTATTTAAGGTAATAAATACTTAGTTTAATATTAGAATCATTTGGGTGAAGATTATGAATGAATACAAAATTTTTGGTAAATTGCTGACGTAATCAAATTTTTTTAAGAAAGTGAACAGCTTATTTATTTAATATAAAATGTATCTTATGCAATAGATACAGTTGACTCGCTTTCATTTACATTATCATTATCTAAGCCTACAAAAGTATTAATGGACACGGCAGTGTATTTAGGTTCAAATCCCTGAGCAACTTTTCAACAAACACGACGTCACGAATATAATTTGTATATCTAATCTTGGACGTTTGAAGTAAGAGTGGTTGAATGGTACAGCTATCTGGAAAAGTTCACAGCGTGCCATAAGAAGTTAACACTTCAATCAAATTAGTTACTCAATAATGAGCAAGTCCGCCGCGGTTTCTTATGCATTCAAAACTCTTAGAGGTATGTTTGAAATAAAATAATTTGTGATATCCTGATGAATGTCATTCTACTCTAGGCTTCTTGAATTCTGTGACAAAGGTTATTTGGTAGTGGTAGTAAATTACACAGTTGATGGCCTCGATCATATCACACACATGTTCGAGTGAGTGAGTCAAAGAGAATGAAATTTTATGGAAAGTTTCTAAAGGCATTGTTACGTGTGATACAAAGTTTTCAGCAATTTTTTCATCGATCCATGATAAATGAATTGGTTCAATAAGACCAAAAACATTTTCAGTAAATTTTTCTTCGTAAACTAGCCGGTCGATTTAAACGAATGTCGATTAATATCTTTTGAATGTGTCCTCTTTTCTACGACCATGAGTTTTTTTAATGTTCTAATCGCAAAAATCTACCGCCCGAACCTTTTTTAAATGTGACCATTGGTGTTTCATAAAATGCTTTCTAGAAACTCGTACGTATTTAAATAAGAAAGTGGAATAATGTTCTACACGGTGTGTTTGTGTATCATTTTTCAATTGAAGATTAATAGCAGCGCGATAAAAACGTCTGCCGTAAATAATTAATCGAAAAATTGCTTCTTAAATGATACACTTTGGTCTTGGAGCGAAAAAAAGTTTATCCATTTGTCGTATCTATATTTTTATTTTTTAATATAAATCATTTCCATTTTCATTAAAACTTATCAGACACTTCAGATTTCATTTATATGTGCGCGGATCATTTTAAAAATTTATTTCATCGTTATTTATCTCGTTACGGGAGTATCATTTACACTCTACTACCGGCCACGCCAATGTTTATATTAGAGTTCATAAATTATGTATGTCTCGATACGACAGTGCTTAATTGTGATAAACGCCATACACCCGAATGGACACGCTTTCCTATTTACGTGTTCATAAATACAATAGGTATATATGTCACTGCCGATGTTAAAAAATATTGCTGCTTATATTTCATAATTAGAGTTTTGCTAAAAAAACTCACTATTCATTTGAAATAATTTATCTGAATCTCTTTTTACCGAGTTGGATAGGTGGTAACATTCTAGTTACGTACCGTCAATTAATTATAAATATCAAGCACTGTTGCCACCTTCATTTTCAGCTTTTTTCTCATTTGTAATCATAACCCAAATCGTTGTATTGGAATTAAATAACTATATAACGGGCATAAAGTGAGGGGTGGTATACGTAAGCAAAACAAAAATAATTGTTTATGAAATAGAAAATATCAAGATAAATTGCGAGGTGCTGATTGAAAGAGAAACAGTGGAACACAAGTGAATGAGTTTGTATACTTGGGTTCAAAGTTTACGAGAGACAGAAAGTATGACTAAGATATTGAGCGAAGGGTGTTGGCTAGGAAACAAATGATTGGCGCCCTGCATGACTTTGTAAGAAGCCAGAACGCGTGTCAAAAAAGACACGAGTGGCTGTGCATAGAGGTGCGTTAGTTCCTACACTTATCAGTATGGTAGTGAATGTTGAATTTGCAATAAGAAGCATGAAAGTAAGATACGATTATACCCAATAATTCAAGTTATTTAATTTTTTCAAAACCATTACGGGTACGCGAAAATAGTTTAATTTGGGTTAGTAGGAAAGTTTCATCAACTTAAAGCTGTGTTTCGTGACCTGCGATTCGCATGCATATTTGTAGGTATGATACATGGTATTAAAAAGTGTTGCTACCTAGCGGTTAAGTTATGGTTTTTTTTCATGGGATTCAATGGTAAAATAATAATAATATACAAACGGATTCCATTCTTAACTTAACCTAATCTAAAGCAAATCCTACCAACTCTAAATTCCCTATTAATCCAACAAAATTCGAATAAGATTCGATAGAATATAGGTTGGGTTTTTTGCATAAAAAACGCGAAAAGTATAAAACAAAAAAATGGTAAGGAATTGTCTATGTCTATAAATTTTTAACTTACGAGTAAACATTTATGCTTTCGGCACCATCATATTATTAGGTATATTTATTGTAGAGTTCAGCATGCAGGAAAAAAAGTAAGGACAAAAAGTGAATCGACCGCTCCTCCATTCCCCCCGTTCACGTGTCCTGACAATTTAATAATAACTTTAAATTGTAATGTTACTTCTAAAATGTGTTCGTGAGATAAAAATAATTGTCAGCGTCATCCTTTTAATAATATGTAAATGGATCTGATTTTTCTTGTTTTTAAATAATCATTTAAACTTGAAACAGTTTTTGAAAGTTATTTTTATTTAAATATAGCTAATAAAATTTAAATAACTACCGAGATGTCTCGTTTTCAAATTATTTATTCGATGAAAATATGTTATCGACGTTATGTTATTTCGTAAACATTTCGAGAAGTAAAAAATAAAAATGTACCGCGTTATCTACACTAAGGCTCGGTCTTCACTAGCGATTTCTGGTAGCGCGATTTTGGGAATAACTCTAAATGACCTAAAAACAAACGAATGGATTAGACAAACAACCGAAATAACAGATATAGTCGAAAGGGCGGGGAAGTGGTGCTATGCTGGGCATGTGGCAAGAGATAGTGCTAATAAATGGCATAAAATAATTTTAACCTGGCGACCTTATGCCTAGACCTAGAGGACGGATACGAATGCGGTGGTACGATGATATCAAACTAACAGCAAGACTACATTGGATGCGGGAAGCCGCAAACAGAATAAAGTGGAAATCAGAATTGAAAGAGGCGTATGTCCGTAAGTGGACTGAAGAACGCTATTAAAGAAGAAGAAGTTTCTCCTGAAACAAAAACTCACGTAAGATCAAAATAACAATTTACAAGACCCTGATTTGACCCATCATAACATTTATGGCAGTGAGAGCTGGACTCTAACACTAAACGATCAAAAGAGAATAAAAAGATTTGAATGGAAAATAATAAGGCTATTCGAGTGAACCACCAGGAAGATTGACGCATCCGAACCAACAGAGAAATCCAGGAAATTCTGCAAGACGAAGACATTGTGAAATTCATCAAATCACAAAGACTCAGATGGTTCGGATATGTACAGAGAATGAACGAAGCAAGAATGAACAAAAGAATACTAAATTCGAAAATATACGCCACCCGCCACCGAAGAAGAGGAAGACCTCGTCTCAGACGGTTAGACTAAGTTGTTGACGATCTGAAAGTGATGCGAGTCACTGGATGGATGGGGATCTGCTGTCAAGGACCTTTTCATCTGGAACCAAGTGGTCGAAGAGGCCAAGGCCCACCCCGAGCTTGTAGCGCCTATTGTGATAATGATGATTTTGTCCTATATTACAATCGTTAACTCTTTATTGATTGTTTCTAAGACATCCATTGAAAAACTGTGTTAATCTAATGATTTATTTTTAGCAGTGTGTAGTTATTGTACGTAGTTGTAAGTATTTTTTTATGAATTATTTTGTCATAACTGTTCAGCAGTTTTCATTAATTTATTTATTGGTTAATATTTTTCGTTATAATATTATCATTAATGATATGAAAGTTTTGAATTATAAATAATTTATACACTAATAAAAAATTACATAAAAACCCGCAATAAGTCATCTAATTTTACCTTTTATTTTAATTGGAAACATAACAAATTACAATAACATAATAATTACCTAATTAAACTAAAAATAGCAATAAATAAGAAGTTTTAAATCGCGCTTAGTAAAACACTTTAAATTTTGGTCGATTCCTACCTGACCTTGCTCGTCAATAATTGTATAGAGACATTTCCACTGAACGCCTCGTTGAGTAAAACAACTTACCCATGGCATCTGAAACAAAACAGAAAATGAAATATTTCAAAAAAATATAAAAACTTAACAAAAAAAAAACAGTTATTTAAAAAGCGAAGCAGAAAATATCTTCTAGGCAAATGGTGTAGATGAAGAAGTTCAACGAAAATTCTGATGCCGCACTTGCAGGTGTTACACGATGGAAATAATTAAATGAATTAAGTTAGGTGACACAAGTCATGTCATCGCAAATCAAATATTTAAAATCATCTTAATAGATTATTACGGTGGCGGTAATCAATTTGACTGGAATTTAATGGAAAACCAATAAGGAATGACGTAATTAAATGATAGATACATGCAGTGCATTATTCAGTAATTTCCTTGACCATCTGGAATTTGCGAGTCGTTGGTTTTGGAAGAACAGATAGAGAGAGAGAACCCCGTGTTGCATTTATTGATTTATCACCATTATTACGCAGTCGCCGCCATTATATGCGGCTGTATTAGATCGAAGAGTGCTTTTAGAGCTTAAAATATGAGAAAAGTTGTAAGTAACTCTAATGCAGACTGATAGATTCCGAGTCGCGATCATTGAATCGAGAAGACTGAACATACACACAACCCCCCCTTGTACCGTACTTGCTTCTTTCCACTAAAGCAACGTGTAGCTTTTTTCGCTTGTTTTACCGTTATATATGGCGCACAGCTAATGCACCGACCCCGCCGTATTATCTCTATGTATCTTAATAAAGCTACTTCCAACCGAAGGGAAAGAATTTTTTAAATTTCACGTGGGTACTGAATTCGATTTTTATTTTTAAAACATAAGCCGTCACACCTTTTCATTTTTTTTGATAATCATGAGCAAAACCTTTAAACATATTAAATAAAGACGATTGATCTACCCTTTTTGCGACTACTTTCAGTAAAAAAAAATATATTCAGAATGTGAATTATTTTTTTAAAAGAACTGTTCAAGACTGCTCAACATTTTTTAAGAGAAAAAGTGCCTGAAATGCTTTTTCATCACTTTCGTTTTGTAGAGAGAAGCTTTGTAAGTGGTATCGAATGAGGCTCTTGCTTTCTTAACTGACACCTCTGCCAAAGGTTCCGATGTATCTTTCTCATCTTCATCGTTGCTTTTTTCATTCGTATCTGTCGCAGATAAAATTTCGCCATCGGTAAGTGGACTTCGACAGCAACATCTTCATCCACTTGAACAAAGTCATCAGACTAACTCACAACGCTGATGTTAACTAGTGGTTCTCTTTCTATCTGCAACTTTGAATTGTCGAATGTTTGACGCCGATGAGTTGGAATTAACGCGTCGTTTTGTTACGTCGCAATGGTTTTTTCGTTCGAATTATCAAGTGCATAAAAATGTATTGATTAAGTTCGAAATATTAAGAGATTTTCTAGGAAACTTTCAATTATAGAGGGGTTCGAATTATCGCAAGTTTGAATTAACGAGAGTCGACTGTATCTACCTGCATATAAAAATAAGTAGATGTAATAATGGAAAAAGACGTTCTCAATTAATTTTTTGAGGTAATATCGTAACGACTTTTTCCTCAGTGGTGCAAGTAATGGTATATAGAGTCTTCTGGTGTGAAATTGGCTTTTACGGCACGCTGGAATAAAAACGTAACTGGATAACAGCCATCGGAATTAATCTATAGCCGGCGCGGTGTAATCTGAGCTCATTATCACCCCGGGTATTTGGTTAAAAAAGCAATAGCCTCCCCACAATTACCCTTAATAGCCCATCGTCTCTTCCTTGAATCAACACATAACAATTGCGAGCCCCCCTCTCGGCGCAACTCGACGCATTGCATAATTTCTGTTTCAGAAGCGGGGGATCGGAAAGCGGGATTTGATAGGGAATGCACAGGTTTAATTAATATTTTCCCACCTTTGGAAACGAACAATATTTAAACGCTAGCTAACAATCAAAATCTCATGAACAACGTCTTTGGAAATGTTTGAAAAAATCGCATTATTTCTTTATGAATTGTTTTGTTAGAGTAGAGTGCGGCTTGAAGGGTGTCCAGGATAAGGAGTTTAACGAGTGTTTAGCACCTGGAGAGGCGAGAAAACGCTTTTCCCTTAGTCAGCTGGCTGGTTCTCGTTAAGCGTGTGCATGTCCATGTCCCATAACGCAATACTTTGGCTATCACACCCTGTCCAGCCCTCTTCTAAGTGCAGGGACGTACGGTAAGAACACGCAACCGAGAGTGTTATTTATATCCTTGGGAGGTGGATATTTATTCTTTTTCGTGATACGAAATTATTGTTTGTTGTGAGGAGATTGAAGAATAAATTAACGGATATTTAATTCCAGCTGGAAATAATCATTAGCAAATTTCTTTTGTTTGTTTGTTTATATTTTTTTTTCACGTGAATTTTTTCTCTAGAATTGATCGTACGATTCATTTGCTAAACAAATTTTGTTTATTATTCGTCTCGATGATTTATTCCTCATCGGCTTTCTCTTTTAATTGGATTTTGTACAAAAGAAAAACTAGTAACGCGTAATTAACGGGCATCCAATCAATTCGAGAAGAAATAAACAAAGCGTCGAAGCTCATCAGTAAGATACAAATAACATTCTTCAATGAAATTAATAAGAACTAAATATTGTCTGCGCCTCCACCAATTTTTAAAACACACGAGATCTAAAACTAATCTTGGAGGTAGGTCATATTTTTTCATTTGAAAAGGCGCAGCTTTCGCACAAGACTTGTGTATCTCGTGTTACTAAGTTTTAACGTTTAACGTTAGCAATAAAAATAAAGAGACGCTGTACAAAAGTCACAGGTCAACTAATTTCAAATAAAATAAACAGTATTGCCGTAGCAAAACCAACTTTTCCAAACCGAGGGATCTTTTCTATTTAATATAGTTCTAGTTTACCCTTCGGTTCGGAAAAAAAACCTGATGAAAGTTTCATCGCACTAGCTCTTCTTCTAAAGTTATCGTGCGAAAAGTACAAAATGCGGTAAATTTGAGGATCACCTTGTACGGCAGCTACCTGAAGGAATGTACCGATATGGCCCATCTTAGAACTCGGTCTTGTCCTTCTGGCAAAACTTCTACCCTGTAAGTTTTAGTGACCTATCGCCTCTCTGTCTCAAGATATCGTACCCACAAGATTTTCCAACACACACACTACACAGAGACAAAATTTGGAACAACCGTCACACTGAAAATGGTTCCATTCGCCGCGTGGGGCCATGAAATGTGCAGCGCACATGGTTTTGGCGATTTTGATTTTTGGGGGTAAACCAATACTTTTTCTTTTTTACCCCTCGGTTCGAAAAATTAAAAATTGAGCAGCACATCTATTACTTATCAAAACTTAATACAAAAACGCTTGAATGCTTACAAATTTTAACACCAAGTGAACAGCGTGAATCGTATAGATATGTCTTATTTAGCAATTTTTATGTGGAACAAGATTTTTAGAGGGAGGCATAGACGTCGGCCTGGAAGACCGAAAAATAAACCTAAACTGATAGTACTTTTGTAAATGCAGGTCATTTGTCATTTTAATTGCGTTTTTACAATGTTTACTTGTACATAGACACGGCAACAACAACAACAAAAATGCCATTTCTTGCAATACAAATTCAATCGTTTTACGACCGCCCCGCCCACGTAAGACGAACTCATTTATATTTTTTTTCATTCTTTTTGGTGCGTCCATAGCCATCTCATTTTAACTATGTATTCGAGGGCTTCCTTTAATTACGTAGAAGAGATGGTTGCAGTTAATTGAACCAAAGGTAGACGCAGACTAACCTGTCGTTATGTCTTTGCACTTACTGCAAGCAATCAGTCTCTTTTACGATTATTGTTTGTTTGGAAAACGATTATCTGTGGTGATTATTATGAGTGTACTAAACGACAGGGAAGTCTGGACTTTTTTCTCGAGAAAAAAATTCAGCAGAATACGTTCCGGTCATTAAATGTTTTTTAAAAACTGCAACAAGGCTATATTTACATATTTATCGATTTATTCTTTCCCTTTGACTGGACAATTTTTTTTTATTTTTAAATAATATCGAAATATGGTTTATTGGTGAAACATTTTAGTTATTGTTGGAACACTCCTCGAAAATCGTGTAAGTCAACGAGCTTTTATTGCTATTTGCATGTAATAGAAAGGTAAGAGAGAGATAGAGAAAGAGAGAGAGGGCAGTTTACGAGCGCGTTCTAATAGCTTCGTGTTGATTAAAGTTTGTTGTTGCTGTTTTTTTTTTGGCGGTCGTCTCATCTGAACCACATACTTTCATCGAATTGAAGATTTTATTTCGTTCGAACGAATGTGCATGCTAATGTTGCGGAATGAGTTTGGAAAGTTGCTCACTTTCGGTCCATATAAATATATACGTATAAAGCAAATCTCACAGAAAATTTTATTGCCTCTAAAAATCGTTCAACAAAGACTTGCATGCCATTTAAAATCCATTAGTTGCTACAGTTGTCGCGAGACAGCCCGGAAACTTTATGTGTATGAAGAATGAACGCGTCTTCCGGAATCTTATTTTTCGTCTAAATAGGAAATTTTTAAATTTTAATTCTTAAAAAATTAGCAATAAAATAAATTAACTTTTTCTCAAAGCCACCGTAAGTGTTAAACTGCTAAACAATCGCAATGATTAAATTAAAACAACGTGCCCCATATTCACTACCTATAACAAATTAATCAGACGAACAGGCATGAACGTGTAACCACTTTTGAAGTCAGCTTGTTATTTTACTTGTTTATAATGTGTGATAACGAATCTACTGGATGTGAACATTATATATTAATAGTAATACGTCAGAAATTCCCCCATTGAGACAGTCTCAACCATTAACTATCTAGGAGTGCAACTAAATAACGATTGGGACCAAATAAAAGAGATAAAGATACGAATCGAGAAAGCCAAATCTTACTTCAATCGCATGAAAACTCTCCTGTGTGTAATACGAAACTTAATTTAAATCGAAGGACTCGTTTATTAAAAGGTTACAAATTTTCAACATTAATGTATGGTGTAGAATCATAGACATTGACGGATACAGCTTGCAGCTTTGACGTTTTAGTGAAAGTAGGTTACCCAAAATAATAATCGTTTAGTACTTCTCATCATCATCAATCGACCAATCGCGTCCACTGCTGGACATAGGTCTCCCGTAGCTTTTTCCATCCTTGCCGATCCTGTGCTGCCTCTATCCAGTTGGTCCTTATCCTTTTGATGTCGTCGGTCCATCTGGTTGGTGGGTACTTAGTACTTGTCGCTCGAACATAAATAGTATGTTGGTGGAGACTGAGCTTTAGCACTAGTGTTTTATGTTCGTCGTCGAGACTTGCTAGTCCGCTGAATATTTTGCTATAGTCTTAACGTCACCCATTATAAAAATTCTTGGAGAAGCAATCGGTGTAATGAGTGAGACTCCTTAATTTCCACCGAAGTGATATGAATAATGCAATCGGCAAGCAACCACCCCGAATTGATCATATGGCTCGTCCATTGTATCTCCCCCGCGTTAATAGATGGCCTTAACGTTATTTTCCATTACAAGAGACAAGAGTGACACTCGACAATAGCGAAGAGAGCCCGTTTTGTAATTCCTATCGACGCGAGTAAAAAACATCTCTAGACCCCGATTTCTAATTTGAAATTCAAAATACGCGACGCCAGCGATACTAGCAGAGGGCGCTGCCGACATTATACTCCAAATTTGATAATAGCGATCTCCGAGAAGGATTAAAGTAATTGAATATATTTAAAATATCGTAGATTAAGTATTCCAGTTGACTTGGTTAACTAAATTGACGTTATTTTATTCATCATAAACTAACACCAATATTTTTTGTTAAATAAATGAACCGGCCGATGCCGACACAGACGCGACGGCTGCGTCGTCAGCATCCCCTCGTATCGAAATGTAAATGTTTGTTAGTTACAAAAAATACCGATATATATCTCTTTAAACTAATTACCACAGAAGAATACGAACCGTCTAATCGAGATAACCTTTTACTTCTCCTAATACGAGATTTGTTTTCCTCTATTCGCAGATCCGGATTTATATTTTTATTGGACGAGCAAGAGCAAATGAACTTTAGAGATATATTTATTACCAAGCGCTAGACGTCAGAAGGTCTATTGCGCTTTTATAGTCTTGGAAAAGGCCTATGACAGAGTGGTGAGGAGTGGATTGTAGTCGACATTGTCTATGTATGGCGATTCCACTGCGTGTGTCCGAAAGTAAAGAATAGTGAGATAAGAAAACGCTGTGCTGTAAAGAAAGATGTGGTTACAAAGATAGGTAAAGGAATGCTTAGATGGTTTGGACACGTAGAAAAAATGGATGAAGGAAGATTGACGAAGATTGACAAATTTATAAGGCGAGTGTGAATGGACGGAAGTCGGTAGAGGTCGACCGCTCGGCGAACACCGATCTCGATCAGATCAACATTGTTTTGAAGAAAGGCCAGCTGTCAAGTTAGTACCAACAACCGACGAGCACGTATGAGAGCACTGATGAAAGTAGAGGAAGCAAAAGATGTGTGTAAGAACCTTGGCGGAAGTGGTCTCTGCCTTCCCCTACGGGAAAAAGGCGTGACTATATGTATGTTTGTAGTTTATTTTCGGCAATAGTAAAATTAACTCCCTACTTCGTCTGTAGAGATCTCCATTTATGTTAATAGACGAGTTTATCTTGGACAGCGGTCCTTCCAATCTACTTCCCCAGTGGTGCAATCGTATACTCACAAATAAACAAAATTTCATGTATTGTTAGTCCAATTTTTTTTTAGAGAAAATGCCATACCTATTGTACCAGTAGCTACGTGCTGTCTTTTGTTCATACTTACTTCGATCTACATTATTTAAACTAAAATAATAAGGTACACACATTTGAAGAAAAAAAGTTTAGTTTTTCGAGTCCGGTGCTGTGTATATGAAGTCAACGACAACACGATGAATTAACAAATACTGAGAAATTTCCGAGAAGTCTAATCCCCCTTATCGAGAACCCATGCATTCAATCGATACGATTTCTTTGTTTTCTTTTTGTCCAAGGACCAATCTCCAAATCCGAGATGAAAGATAAAATGTCCAGAGTATAAAAAAAAGAGATTTAAATATACGTAGGTTCTATTTTGTCCAATCTTGAGGAATATAAATTCATATTTTTTTTTTGTATTAGAATTTTTTTAACAAATCATATGGTAAAATTTTTGATTTCGTGAAACATTTCAAAGGTAGATTATTACAAATCAAACTGCATTGCTTGATCGCAGTTTGCCTTGAAGTGGAATACATTAAGTAAGGGTTTTAATTAAGTTTCCCCACGCAAAAATAGCGAGAATGCCTTTATGATATTATTCAAATGCGATATGTGTTAAAATATGTTACAAATTCACTACGGTAAGTATATTATTAACATTTTTTGTCATTTTTTTAAAATTCCTGCTGCATTTTGTATACCTAGATAATATTATTAGTAAACATTTTTGTGGAAATATTTATTGTGGATATGGTAATTCACTCGTCAAGTCAACCAATTTTGACGTACTTACAGGTAGAAAATGACATTAAAATATTTAAAAGAAAGTTAGCATTTTTTAGTTTAATTTTGATTTATTGTCTATTAATTTTATTAAAAAGAAATCCGTCTACAGAATAATAATGCAGTAACGAAGAACATTATTACCACAACCATTGTTATTATTAAATATACACTGCTTAACAAAAAAAAGGATCGTTTGAAAAATTTTTAATTATTAACTTCCCAGTGAAAGTTATAGTAATGGGTCCGATTCTGCGAATCCCAAATTTTGACAGAGTAGAATACAATAGTTTTTAAGTGAACGTTTGTGTATGTATGTTCGTATGTGCGTATGTTCGTGTGTGCGTTCGGAATTATTTTTCGTCTCGATTATCTCGAGAACAAAAAATGATATCGACGTGTGACCAATTGCATTCGACGCATTATTACGTAACTTAGAACTGATTAGATTTTCAGCAAAATCGTTTAAGCTGTTTTTTATCGAGAATAAAAAAACTAAAAAAAATGGTAAACTTTCGGAATTATTTTTCGTCTCGATTATCTCAAGAACAAAAAATGATATCGACGAGGGACCAATTGCATTCGACGCATAATTACGCAACTACGCAAAATCGATCAAGCTGTTTTTATGGAGAATTAAAAAACTAAAAAAATGGTAAACTACCCAAATTTTGCAATTTATAATTAAACTATTTCTGATACAGAATTTTAAGATCTTTTAAGTATGATTTATCATTTTTTTTGACTGGGAATATTTGTACGAAAACTATGATGAAAACATTTTTAATAATTATAACCACAAAACACATGGTATTTTTTCATTCTTTTCACTGGAAAGTTAGTCGTGTGGACCTCTCGGGTCGCACCCAGACCACTGATATTTTTAGCGACAAATGCATTATTTCCTTTAGTTTTATTATTTTGTTACTTTCTTGCATTAAAATACATTATATACAAAAAAAAGTCAAGTAATGAAACACGTTTGAATTACTATAAGAATAAATCGTGCGGTGTGTCTACATGAAGTGTAGTATGTGTATGTATCGCAAAGTGTAGGTTCGTGGTCAATAATAGAGCGACGTATGTGCGCAGTGGAGGCGGTAGGTACCTACCAGCTAAAATTCTGTGGTTTTTTTAGACACCATAGTTTAAAAACTTAATTACGTCGACGGTGACAACTACCGCTGAAGGCATTGCAAAATACTGACTGGGAAAAAGGAGAGATGTCTTGTCATACATTTTTAATTAGTGGCGGTGACGTGAGGCGGCGACGAACGATTATGCAAATTCTGGTGTCGGGCTGTTCTGCCATGTCGACCGAAATCAAATTTTCCAACCCATTGCTCCCAAATACGATTAAGAGAAAATCCGGGACGGTGTGCCGCCTCCCGGTAAATGGGAGCGGCGACGGCGAGACACGCCGTGTTTATTTTAAATATAATCGATCGATTGTTCCGGTTATCTAATATATTACATCTTATTAGGATTTTGTACTCACATATGGGCCATTTAGGGAAACAGAAACCAACCAAGTCTTAGAAATAATTTGGGAATAAACCACAAATTTAGTAAAACATTTCATCACCAACCTCTTTTTTTAAGTTCTGGCTCTCACGAAAAGATATCCTGTAATGCTCAGAGAACATCGTGAGAATCAAGTGAAAAAAAGTAGGAATTGGTTTTTTATTTAAATTTCTGCAGGTTGTATGCCTCGGGGCAACACCTCCCTAGGCAATGTGTTCTGCAGGTCTCCAAAGTGACCACGAAGGGGTTTGAAGTCTGAACTTGATGGGTTAATCTCAAATCTATATAAACAATATATATATATATATATATATATATATATATATATATAGACTAGAATTATTTCATACAATTTTAACATTTCTACTATAATAGTACTTCTAGTGCCTGCCATGACTTTACCACATTCAAGTTTGTGTTTGGAAGAAAATACTTGAGTTGTTGATTATAACAGACACCTCGATAGTGTGTACGTATCCACAGTAATAGTGAAGATTTCTATAAAAATTACACAAGTCTGTGTAGGTAAATCTCGCTTAACACAATTAAATATACGTAGTTAAGTTAATAAATTGAAACGTAAAATAATTCCACATTAGACATTAAAGTTACGTCGAAGATTTTTACTATAGTTACAAATATTTTCATTTTTTCATTTCAAAGAAATCGTTTTACGAACACTATAAAATTGTCGTGTTGTGAAGTTGTGAAGAGTTCAAAAGCGCCGTTATATATTTGTACAAGTTTTATGATTAATTCAAATGCGCATACATTTGTATTATTTCAGGTTGCTTCTTAAGAATGAGCGTCTGTACTGACGGGACGCCGGCGGCCGGGGCGCTTTTACGAGCTTTTGTTATAGCCCGATAAAGTCAACACAACGACCGCATATGACTTATCGTAAAAAGAACTTCTAAACAGATGATTTGTAGCTAATTTAACGACAGTAACACACTTGCCCGAAAAGCATTTTTACTAATAACTCTAAACATAATCGAGAAAAACTCTTAGCCAGCGTCGAAATCAGATTTACAGCTTTGACGGCAATGGCTCAAAAAGATAGGGTTTCTTTAAGCATATAAATATGATAGTGATTGTGAGACGTCAAAATAATTCGGTTTTCCCATTACGATAGCGCGTCCCTCGTATTATTCGAGTTTAATTAATCGAGAGGTGTCGTTGGACCTCAGCGACGTCTTAAAGCAGATAAGAAGTTTTGGGGGAGTAGTTAGTTTTGGAGTTGTAAAGAGCCAGAAGCGACGTGTGAATAGCTAGAGCGGTTCGACGCTTTTGCTTCCTTCGGAAAGGGGTTTATTCTCAAAGAGTCACTTTGTGTGTGTACGCGCGTCTTCCTATCGAGCGACAACATCTCCGAAGAGGTCTTTGTTTAGATTATTAGGGCGATGCAGATACGAAATATTATTTCTCTCCGTAAGTAGAAGCAACAAGAAAGTCAAAGCAACACGTAACTCTTTTTTGTTGTTCTTGAAATATAATACCCCGAAGAGATATAATAATAACCTGCTGAAACTAACATCCACAACAGTTAAATAATTTAAGAAAAACAATTAAAAATAACTATTTTACCAATCGAAATATCTGAACAGAAAGGCTTTTAAATAAATAATAATCCACGCAATTATTATAAGGTAAAACTGTAACAGAAGTGTGTCTGTAAATTGAAGATTTTTACAAAAAAACATACGTATAATCACGCCTTTTTTCCGTTGGGGTAGATAAAGACCGCTTCATATTCCACTTGCTAATGTAATTACACACATCTTTCGCTTATTTTACTTTTCTCGGTGCTTTCATACATGCTCGTCGGTTGCTTGGTAGATACTCTTGACCTCATCTTTCTTTAAAACAATTTCAATTTGATCGAGTTACGTTCGCCTAGGTCGACCTCTACCGAATTTGTTTCGTAAATCTTCTTTTATCCATTCTTTCTACGTGTCCAAACTATCTAAGCATTTTTTTTATCTATCTTTGTTACTGTAGGATGGTGTTCCTTGGTGGATTCATAAAGTCGATAAACTTTAATCGCTTTATTTTTTAATAAAGCTGAACTAAAATAGAATGGCGGACTTGCATCATCTTAACACCCACTTTTTCGCCAACTGTCACTTGTCTTCCATGTCATTTGTCACGCGCCACACTTCTTCTTTTCATTGATTGGCCTTGACCTAATTTACTTCCGTTGGCAGGCTATACACGGCCTGTTTCTATATTGCACTAAACACCACATTACCACATTTTCTTGTACACCACAGAGTGTTCCCTTATCTCATTATTCCTCATTTTATTCATCAGCTTTACTTCTCAGACTACTCATCTCCGCAGAGTTGATTCTACTTTCATGCTTCTTCTGCCAAATCCAACATTAACTACCATATACATAAGTGTATAGGGACCAGCACTGCTGTATATAAAAAAAAAGGCTACGACAATATGGTGTTTAGGTTTTCCATATGTTTTTTCAAAATCCTATTTTACTTATTAAAAAATGCAATGATCCAATCAAATACTACATACACTTCGTGCAAAGTCGCGGGCGATGGCTAGTAGGTAATTGATAAGCGTTTTTCAACTAAATTAAAACTATAACTTTTATTTTAATTATCTGTCTGCGGTAGGTAGTTATTTTCTAAATTTAGAAATGAAAATAAAATCACATTAGTATGTTTCGTAACAAAATTATATTACCAAGTTTTAGTAAGAGCAGTGGATCGGATTTTACATTAGCTAAATGGTTCAATGTGTTTCGCATCGAGAGTACCTACGCGAGCATTGTACCTATACTTACATTTTAAAAATGTGAGTGAGCTGTCAAATCTTTGGTATACTTTTAGCACTCAACAAAAATGTTTCTTTAGCGTCGGATAACATTCGAATATATTTTATTAACAAAACGGCAAAATTATTAATAAATTAAAAGATAATAATAATTTTCTACGATCGTCAACATGTCCAATTAAATTCTGTTATAGACTCGAGTAAATATTGATATTATCGATATTTTTAGTATGTTGTATTTTTTATACACGTTTAATATAAGTAATTAATCGTCAACCTATGAAATATTCGAAATGTTTAAATTTAGTTCGATCAAATAATAAAAATAATAATAATGTAAGTAATCGTAATTTTCTGACTGAATGAGAAAGACAAAAAAAAAATATGTCCCGAAAGGAACAACACAGGATTTTATACGGCGCAGGCAGCGTTTCCATCGAGTAGCAGTAAAAATGCCATTCGGTGGTAAAAGTGACCGTCAAAATCAGTTTAATTCGTCGTCAAGTGTCCTATCGCACTCATCTTCGTCGTCATTCTAACCGTTGAAGAGGTCATTCATGACCTATCTTACGACTGGCCCGTAAAAGACAAGGAGGATTTGCGGTAAGGGTCGCATAAACTTTATAGCTCATTGCGTATTCCACGTCAGTTACCTTAATAAAATAATACGAGTACTTTACACACAGTGAAAACTCACTATTACTCCGTAAATGACTTTTTTAATCTTTTATTAGGAATTAGTAGTAACTATTGCGTATTAAAAATTTTATTCTCCCCTTCCTATTGCATCGTTGGATTAAAATCTACAATTAAAATATATTTTGTCCACATTTCACGTTACGTGGATCACATTTTCGTCTATACTCTATTTCGAAATTGTACGCGGAGTAATCAATCATTTTCTGAGGGCTGTTTGTCATATGGGCGTACATAATTGGGTGGTTAAAAATGTATTTTCTTAACTAGTTAAAAAATGGATTCCTTTATTAACGTTGGTAGGAAATGAAATGTCGTTCGTTACGAAAAATTTCTCTCAATGTTTATTGTGGAAGGGCGATCTCAAATAGTGTAGGGAGGATGTGATGCACTCGCACTTTATATCTTTGATCTATAACCCGTGAATGAATGAATGAATAAATATGAGTTGTGCAAGAAGTCTAATTAAACTGCAGCATTGTCTGCTTTTTGTACTTTTCCAGCTCCTTAGTTTAGTCCCATTTCTTCAATTCTCCTGTTAAGGAGTAGAAGCTCATGTACTGCTATTGCTCCGGGTGGATCACTTCTTTGGTCTTGTATACACCCCAGGTAGTGCTTCCACTTGGCGGTGGCTTCGCATTCGAAGATAATATGAGTGGCTGTTTCCTCCTCCTCATTAGGTACATAATCTGCACATAGGTTCTGTGTCAAACACGCCTATATTGTGCAGATGTTTTCTCAAAAACCAATGTCCGGTACGAAGCCCTACAACTGTTCTAAGTTTTCACTACTTAGTGAGAGCAACTTCCCTGCCTGCTTAGGTGAGGGTTCTTTCAGCATTAACTTGCTGTGCCTAGCTCCCTCTGGCTGTGCCCACTTCGGCTGATGCTGAGAGTGGACCCAGTCATTGATCACTACTTTAACGCTAGCCTTGGGTAACCCTATTATTGGTTCTGGCCCAATAAATGGTGTTGCAGAGCTCCGCCTTGCTAGTTTGTCCGCTTCTTCGTTATATATACATACATACATATAATCACGCCTTTTCCCCGTAGCTTATATATAACCCGTGTAAATACACCAAATATTACTATCTGAAGAATCTTTTGTATAGTGTGTAAATTAAGGAGTGAAGGAAAAAGTTGGGCTCTGCAATCACCTAGGAGTTCACGTTAAGCATTCTTAGAAGCTTAATATGCCGAACTGAAACCGCCATCTGGGACCTTACTGTAGATCCTTTAGTCATATCACAGGAACACGAGAAAGCTTTAGACTAGAGGGAAAAGTAGGTTACGGTGTCTTTTCAGAAGACCCCTCACTTGGCCTGTCGTTGGGATTATTACCCGTATGCGCGCCAATGATAAACATAAAAATTTTAATTGCATGTCAAAAAATGCGCAATAACTACCTACCTCTTAAAACCCACCAAATTTTATTTGCATATCTCGACCGGTTTCAGAACAATAAATAAATCGTCAGTTTTTAAGAAAAACTTTAACACCCCGTATCTCTGAAACGAAGTGTTTGCGGACATACGTTTATATAGCAAACTGTCACTATTTTTTCATGCAGAATCACCCCCTGAAGTTTGTCGCACTTATTTACTAACACCCTGTATGTACTTAGGCTTCATAAAAACCATCATTATGAACTAATTGATGAAAATAAATTAATAATATAAATCAACAATTTAACGATCATTACCTAACCATACCCCGTAGCTACACAATAAAGTTTTAAAAACGAATAAAAATAAACGTACATACACAATTTTTGAAAAAATAGAAAACCAATGAAGTAACTTTTTAAATTTCCACTATTCCTACATTCACTCTCCTTACATTTCATAGTTCTTTCCTGACAAATAAATAATGAAAATGTCTGGCGCATAAAAAAATATAATATTAAAATTAAAAAATACAATATTACTTTTTGAAAAGTCTTTCATTTCTGCTAGATAATCCCGTGGTAAACGTCAAATTAAATTCGACGGAGCATAATAGCTTATCAGGACATTCAATAAAAAAGCAACAAATACAAATTTTAGGAGGGCGCAACAGCTTTTACGGTAGTTGAAATTCATAATAGCGGCAAGATTACCATTTGAATTTTCCCGTAACTCGCGTAGGTGGTCCTGCAGCGCTATCGTTTTCTTAACGGTGAAAATGAGGGTTGTTTTCCCAGAAAGTCGTTTTCCATTTCATTCGCCGTGCCATTACCGGGGAAAAAGAAGAAGGATGCTTCTATTTAAACAACTTCCATTAGCGATCTACAGTACTGGATCCAGGACGTTATCGATTTATTATTCACATCAATTTTTAAAATGATGGTTTTAATTTCTTTAGGGACACTTGTATTTAAAAATAGGATAAGAAAATAGTCAATATTTTTTTTATATAAACTGTACAATCATAAAAATTTTTAAAAACGTCATCTCCAAATATATAGTTTCGAACAAAGCAAATTCCGTCCGCGTCGATCCTGTGTGCTATGTGAATGCTGCGACCCTCTTGAAATTTGGATAACCTGCTCCCTTGGCTTCTTCAGCCCTTACTTTACCCATCAACGTAATGTAAGAGGCATGAAAATAAAAATATTATATTTAGGCCAAAGGAAACGTAAACGTCATAACTCCAAATATTTTGCAGAATAAATTTACATACTTAACGAAAAAGAAAAAGTCGTGTTTTCTTGACTAAGCTAAGACATTTCTTAATTTTAATGAAATTGCCGATTATATCTTTCCGTCTAGCTGTGCTACATTAATAAAATACCATAATATCAAACGAATCTCTATTTCTCACAATATTCGAGACGTCACCATGCACTCTTATATTTTTAAGACTTCTTGTGTTAGTACATAGTTCAAATAAATCTCTAGAAATGAGAGCTCTTTATCACTCCCAAAAATGTATAGATTTTAGAATCTTCCTTAATCAGCTAATTCTGCATAGATGACACCGCGTTAGGAACACCTAATCAATTAGGGCCCAAACCAACTAAACAATCTTCTCTCTTCTCTCGCAGTAATAAACGTAAAACAACCTTTGAGCCCCGTAAAACCAAAACCATCCTATCTCGTCACTATAAGCAGAAGTTTGGACTATGACTTCGTCCAAATCTCTCCTGGGATGGAAATGGTGAGTGAGTCACCTCGCTGCTCTGAGAAGACTCATATTCATAACTACGTAACCCATATTCGCACTATAGTCGAATATAGGGCAAAAACCTATTCTCTTTTACGACTCCCTCAAAAAGTCAAATTGCAAATCAAATTATGATAGGTACTCCTACTCAGCCATTATCAAACATTTCAGAAATTGCAACAATGCAACTCCTTTATTGTTAATTTAACACTCTATTATTTTTTTTAACGGCAATACAAATAATATACCCACAGAATTCTCGACTCCAATTAACTTCTGCAATGCTACAAACTGTATATTAAATTTTTTTAATTTGAGTCCTTAAATTGTTAATCTTTTTTTTGGTATGGAGCTTTGACTATTTAGGCTAATAGCTGGTTTTAATAGTTAATCAAAGTTTATAGTTTGTTTAGTAATCCAGCACTTTTAAGGAACTTCCATTAATTTATTTGTCGCAGTGTCCGAATTCGTTAATGCTAATTCTATTGTAGGTTGAATATTATTTTGGGTACGATTATATTGGTATACTAGGCATTCGAATAAATGGGGAACAGTAAGTCGAGATCGATATCTCTCACACCGGGGTCTGTGCGAACCTAACATAAGGTAAGATTTGTGTGCCCAATCCTCATTTTACATAAACTTAATTGTTCTCTTGTTAAATACTTCGGGTATGTCCATTTTTTTACACAACTCTCAGTGGACCAGAGAAACCATTGCACTGGTTTTACCATATGTCGTAGTTTCATTGCAGATTTAATGGTTAATTTTTGTTAATGTACTTGTTGAAAATAAAATATAATGAAAATATAAACAAAACAAAATACCTGTATTTATGTGAATTTAATTTTTAGCAAGGAAAAGGGCCACTTTTAACTCTAACACTAGGAAGGAAAAGTCAATTTCCAAAGGAGGTGGAAGAAAAACATAATTTTTATTATCGCTACGCTAGTAACCTCGACATAAACATCCATTACTTCCAACCAGACTCCAGAAATTTCATGGTGGGTACAAAGAACGAACTCTAACGGGTTATGGTTGGGTTGGAAACAAATATCCTTTTCTACCTTAATGTGTTGTAGCGAGCGCAAGCTATGAGGAACTTCTCGTCTAGGACGCCTACAGAACCTTTTTGACACAACTCTACTCAACATCAAGTGACAAGTGATGCTGGAGCAGTCACTGAGAAGACATAAGGTTAATGCTGGTTACCAAATAAAATTATTTTATACTAACTCAATAAATAAAAAAAAATAACCCCTTCTTTTACTCACAAACTCCCACTAACTCATGTAAAGATCCTCAAAAAGGGTTTTCTATGAATTTACCTGTCATTGCATAGGTATAAAATTAGAATGTAAACATCAAGTAGGTACACAATCACAAAATACATAAAAATCATTTTAAAGAAATAAACCTAAACTCACACACTTCTTCCACCACAGGGGCCACACCTAAAATAATAATCAATTGACTTAAGAAAACCTCAAAAACTATTCGTACGAATAAAAAAATGCTGCATAGTACCTGTAATCGTTTCTTTGAGTTATAATCTATTTTTAAAACAACTACAGAGATACTATGTGTTGGTACTATTTTGTTTGTACCGCTCTCTATACGTTCGTATGTCGGCGCGATTGTAGTGAAATATGCTTTTCTACACCAATATCAATAACTCAGATAAATATGCTATTAACTACACACAGAAGACGAAAGAAATCAATTAGTCGACTATAAAGATTACATTATAGACATTAACACGATTTTAAATACTGCTAATGTTATAATAGTGTAGTTGCATTTCTAATTTGTTGAATACTACCGTCGTCGTCGTCGTCGTCGTTGTGAATATTATTATTTTTAGCCATTAACTGTTATTAAAATCATTGTAGGTACCTACCAAAGGAGTGGTAATTAATTAATTAATTAATTAAGATATTTAATTTAAACACAATAATTGGAGTATTCTATGTGGACTTTTACTAGTGTTATTATTTCATATCCGGCCCCACAGTTATCTTTGTATGTAAACGGAAACATTTTCAGCGAAGAGACGAAGCTATTTAGATTTATTTTAAGAAGCCTCGAGTTGATATTAGAAATAGCTCTATATATTTTTTCCTTACAACGATTTGGAGGATTAGTGACTAAAACCACTTTTCCCATTTCGCTTACCATGATAGCAATCAAAATCACAGCGGAATTCACAAGTTTACATGACACATAAATTACCTAAAACTAACCATCGGCTTGCGCTGTTGCGCTAAGAGGTAATTTTAAAATTGTTACGTTTAAATAGAGAATAATAGCGAACGAACGAGGGATGGAGAGAGAGAAAGAGAATAATAGTACATATTCTGTGTTTAATTCTACGATGTGATTTGCATTAGACCAGAATGAGCAATGGTTCTGAAAACGCTTATCCAACTCTCCCTATAAATCGCTATCCAAGGCGACGTTCTTTTTGGCAATATACAAATTTTTTAGGTGTATAAGGTAGAAACAATACGCGTTTACCTCAAATTGGCAACAGTAGTTGGTCGGGTGTAAACAGACTCTTCTGATTTGCCGCAATAAATTTCTGCACTAAAGATTTTACGACTGAGCTAGCATAAGTAAGAAGGAGGAGGGAGATTAATTCGAAGGGGAAGCGCGGAAGTTGCGGAAAGTGAACATAACAGAACAGAACAAAAGTTGACGAGCCGGAAAGAAGAACAAAACCGAAACAACCGACGATGAGCAGCAGAGTCTTGAAGGTGTGCGCCCGAGCGTGCATTTTGAGCTTTCGCTCTACGCTTGCCGCTTCTTAAGGAATTAATGAAAACAAAAGACCAGCCACGCAAAAAGTTAATTTTACACCCCCTAATCGGGTTAATTGTAATCGGCTTTTGGTGTTTTAATTGACGGAGATGCAAGAACTGTTTAACAACACGTTTAGAAATGTTTGCAATGCATCGAAATTTGCTTTAAATATTCGTTTCAATTTAAAAATAAATTTTTTTAATTTAATTGTTAAAAAGAAACAAAATAAAATAAATGAAAAATGTAAGGCTGCATGCACGTGTTGATAGAATTTAGAAATAATTTTTTTGTACTTCGTGCATAAATATTTATTAAACTATTATTGCATAGTGCTTTCGACCGTCAAGTCATCATCAAAAAAACCTAAAGTAACTAATATGGAGGCATAGAATAATGAATATGCTTTATTAACCATACAGTGTGGAACAGCCAAATGGAATAAATTCGATAACGAATAAATAAGAGCGTGTTGGGAAAAACGCTTGGACACCAGTCGATTTGTATTTTTAGATGCGCATTTTTTTCAAAAAAAAATAATTATGTAGGGCGTGTCATGTGACAGTGGCCGATACCAACTTTCTTATTTTAAATACAACCCCCTGTATGTTATTTATTTTTTGGATTCTTCAGAACATTCTAGACATAATTCATGTACAATGTCCCATACCTATCTCCGACTGTTTCGAAAATATTAAGTGTTTTCAGATACGTATTACAAAAATTAACATTAAAAAAAGAAAATTATTTTATTTTACAAATTCGCTACATTACACTCAATGTTATTTCCCATTTAGCTCTTAATATTGTGAAAATAAGCAAAAACCATTAATGCGTTCCTTTTTACATAAATGAAATAAAAAAAAATACAAAAACACTTTTGTTTATTTTGAGCTCATGGAAGACGATTTCGACAGGAGAACGTATTTTTGCGAACAACTGATGGAAATGTTAGATAACAATGTGATCCAATTAGAAGATGTTTTGTTTTCTGATGAGAGCACATTTACACTTCACGGTCATGTTAATCGTCAAAATTGCCGCTATTGGTCCAATGAGAATCCTCACTGGATAAGAGAGGAACATACGCAATATCCTGAAAAAGTTAATGTTTGGGCAGGAATTGTTGGAAATCATATCTTAGGACCCTTTTTCATTGATGGCGATAAATATTGAATGGAGATAAATATTTAGAACTGCTCCAAAATAATGTCGTGCCAACTTTGACAATATACTATGTTTATGTTTATACTATGTTTTTTTGTTTTTTTTTACATTATTTGTGAAATAAAATAATTTTCTTTTTTTAATGTTAATTTTTGTAATACGTATCTTCTGAAAACACTTAATATTTCCGAAACAGTCGGAGATAGGTATGGGACATTGTACATGAATTATGTCTAGAATTTTCTGAAGAATCCAAAAAATAAATAATATACAGGGGGTTGTATTTAAAATAAGAAAGTTGGTATCGGCCACTGTCACATGACACACCCTATATAATTTTTTTTTCTTGAAAAAAATGCGCATCTAAAAATACAAATCGACTGTTGTCCAAACGTTTTTCCCAACACGCTCTCATTTATTTGTAATCGAATTTATTCCATTTGGCTGTTCCACACTGTATATATCTGTGATTGATGTTACTTACTCGCCAGGCGTACAAGATCCATAAAAATGTTTAATGTACCTAAGAATATTTACTTACATATATTAAAGTTTATCAATAAAATGTAGTATAAAATTTATTTATTTTTTTTATTTTAAATTTATTATTTATATTTTATTATTAAAAACCCCGAGTGACTGGAGGATCGTTGGAACAGTGATTTAAAATTGTGGGATGTACGTTTAAAATATCCGAGGCCACTTTTTGAAGAAGAATTTGTAACTTGTTCATCCATTTTATCTTAGCTGTCACGTCAAGTAACCGTCATTCAACCTGAAAACGTATCTTATTTATGAAATTCAAGATATGAAATTCATTCAATGTACCACACCCAAACATGGAAACGAACGGTCTAATGAGAGCCGGCATTTCTCAAAATCAAGTCAAAATGTGCATGAAACGATTCCTTAATTCCATGTGTTAAGAGGTTGAGTGAAACAGATAAACAAAGCTGGTACTCATTATGAGGCACGCGTGGACGAGGAAACATCCAAACTATTAAGGTTTACAAGTTAACAAAATTATGTTCATCCCGGAAAATAAAATGTTTAAGTTAAATATAAATAATTTATGAATTTTATTATTTAACTTTTATCCCTCAATCTAAATTTTAATAATTTTCTAATTTTTCAACTATTAATCTTCAATTCAAGGAAACCTCAAGATCTCCCCATTTTGGAGTCCTTTAAGGTTTGTGTAGATACCCCTAACCATGGAGATTATTCACCTTATTAGCGAATCTTATACATACAATAAAAAATAAAATTTACCCTTGCACCTGTAGGTACCAGAAAATACAAGAAAAAGCTCAACGGACGATTTATTCAGAGCGGTCAGTCAACGTTTTTAGTCACAATGAAACGTAAGCTTATGAAAAACGAAATCTTTTGTAAATATAAAATAATAAATGATGTCAAGCATTCCGATTATAATATTTATTGGACAATTTTAATTTAATTAATCGTACGGTAGATATACAGCAGAAAAAAAAATATACAAACGAACACATAAATTTCATTTAGATATAAAAAAAGATAGATTTCCTAAATAGTTAGCCTAATGGAGCTGATTTACCGTTGGTAACTTAATTGCGAAGTAATTTAAATGTAAATGTTACGTTTTAGAAGAACTGTCACCTTGAGATCGCCTTATTTAGTACCTTATTTGAATCGATGCGTCTTTATTACATATTCGGAATGTGTTCTAATCGAGAATACCTATGTGGTGGCCGCATGAATACTAATGCTTTTTTTTTCGAGACGCCGCACCGTCATCTAAATTAATACCAATTTTCTAATGGACATAAAAAATACGTAATTACTTATATGTTAGTTAACCTCTTAACAACGTTTAAGGTAGTTTACTCTTTAAAATTTGAGATTTTTATATTTGACCTTTTAGAAGCCTAATTCTTATTAATAACAAAGTTATTATTTTTTTTTGAAATTATACCTACATCTTTTAACGCATTTAGTTGAGAGTAAAATTGGAAACTGCGCGCGCACTACGTCACGGTCACTCCGACAGTACGAAGTTGGCCATCAAATAGAATTACCAAGTTAACTCATATAACGACTAGATGACGTAAAGTATCCAACAAAACACGTTTTTATTTTTGAAATCGATAGAAAAGCCGGTTTATGTAACACATTTTAAATAATCAAATTATTTTACAATTATGAATTGTAAATTATTGATAACTTGCAACTCTAAAATTTATTTATTCACAAAAATCTCATGATATTGAATGAAATTCTCTTTTTTTTTTTACTCACGCCAAAGAAGTATAACTTCCAATGTGCGTACATACGAGTTAGTACACACACCAGTTTTTTTTTTGTGCTTAATTGAATTTAAAACGCGTCTACAGAATTTTAAACAGAGAAATAGGGATAGAGATAAATGGTATGCACAATAGGTACGAGTTTTTCACAGTCACAAAGAAACGTTTGAGAAATTGGAAACAAAAACATCTTGAACCCTTATTGGTAGTGGGAATTTTTTATAATTAAAAGAAACATTTTAAAATACAACCAAAAAGATAAGATCATTTTTAAAAACTTTGTTGCTACTAGGTATAATTTTTCAATTTTGTTTTTATATATTTCTTAGAGTAAGTACTTACCACTACACCATCATCAGTTCAATTTTTAATAGAGAAACTTGACGACGAGTGAACTACCTTAAAGGTAAAAATTCAACAGAGTAATGGAACTGACCATCTAGGATTCATTGTCGATTTCAAATATCCTGTGTGACGAATTGGGTATATATGAGAAAATGAATTTTCTATTGCATCAATTGACAAGTAAACAAACTAATAAACATTTTTCATCTTACTTATTAAACTTTTCATAAAAAATAAACAATTGTGTCAATAATTTTTTTAATATAAACTATTTTCAACTACATTTAAACGTAACAATTGAAAGATAACTTTTTAATATAATGATTACTTAATCAAGTGTTCAAAATTTGCTCAGATAATTGTCCGTTTCCAGACTTTTGGTCCACTCTGTATAAATAAACTTATAACACAGCGAATGACAAATACGTAAAAAAAATGACATCGAGATTCGAAAATGTTGGTGCAAGTATTGCATAGAGCATCATTTCGAAAAGATTGATGTCTCGACGAGTTGGTTTTTGCGTTTTCTAATAAAGGACCAGGTTAATCAAACATTTTTCAGTTTGGTCTCGGTATATTAGTGGCATGTCGGCTACAAAAAATTTTTAATTAGGAATGACAGAAGTGATAATATAAAGAATAAACGTTTTCTGAGTGTAGGAGCAGCGATCTGCTCCAAACTACTACCACCACCCGATTAAATAAACCGCGTAACATATAAAAATAACTAAAAAAAAAAGTTTACAGCCGCATAACGAGCCACTTTGTAAATGAACGCAGGCATATAACTTTTCCCCGACGAAACTTGACATCGAACACTCTAAACTAACAGAATGTTCCGAACAAAACGAGTGGCGAGTATATAGAGTTCACGTGGTCAGATCGTAAAGTTTCATTAGCTGACAGTGAATTAAACTAAATGTCACCGCAATGTGTAATTGTATATACAACAACACACGAGAACGCACATACCCCTACCCGTTCAGATATATTATTATATCTGACGCACAAATCTCAATTTATTAAACGGTGCATTAGAATGCGTCATCGGTTGATTCTGAATAATGATAACACGGGCTTTTGTTCGGCCGGCTACCGCTACAAACATTTTTCGACATACAACTAACCCTTCTTTAATTAAAATACATTGTTTAGAGGTAACAAAATTGCGAACGTGTACTCCAATTCTTCCATAAAAGAGAGAACGTTGGCAGGGATGCTAGTATTGCCAAGACGAATCAATCGTCTTCTTCGTAGCAACGAAAAATCCTCTCAGACGGTTTTCCTTTTCAACCAATTGTTAAAAAACCCATAAATACTCTTCTTCTTCTTCCTCATATTGTAGACCTTAGGGGTGTTCCGGGGGGGCGTCTTGTGCATGGTGTTCCACTTCACATTCGTGTCTTATGTCTGTGTTTATTTTTCTGTTTCTTAGTGGGTACCTTGAGATGTTCCTGGGTATTTTCATTTCTGTTGTTCGTAGGGTGTTTTTTTTCTTTTGTTGTCAGCTCTTGTTTCCGTAGCGTACGTTAGTATGGGTCTAACACACAGGTTTTGTATATTTTAATCTTTGATTTTAGCTATGTTGGTAACTCAAGCATTTGTAAAATTACACTGTGCTAGTGACTTATATGTTCGTATTCACAAAACAAAAGTTGACATGTTACAGGTAACAGGCACATTCTTAGCCCAAAAGTGGGCGATGTTAATGGCATTTAGTTTTGCCGCCATGAGATCTTCTAGGGTGCATTACTCTCGGCACAGTGAACAAGTGTACATATGAGTTGTTGTTTGTACGTTTCCGCCGTCACATAAGGTGGAAGGTGTGTTATATCCCCATTTTTTGAGACAGTATTTTGATCTAGCGGTGCCTGTTTAGCGCTCTCCAGGTTTCCCAGTTGTCCCCACACTCAGGGGCCATATCTTCTGTGGAAGCCATCCAATGTTGGTTTCCAGAGGCTGCTTTCCATCGGTCGATGCTGTTTTTGGGGCCTGAATAATTTGTTGTCGAGCTAAGAACTTGAGTCTCCGAGGGGCTGATTGTGCATTATGTGGGGGGTGTATCGCTGTCTGTGATGACCCTTGTCTCTCCCTGCATGCTTTCGTACTTCAGGGGGGCCATCTCAGCTATCAGGTCAACCTTTTCCAGTGGGGTGGGTTTTAGGCAACCTGTAATTATTCTGCTTTTTCGTTTAAGGCGACGTCAACTTGTTTAGCGTGCGCTGATCTGTACCAAACCGGGCATGCATAATATGTGAGTCTGTTACTACAAATGCATAGACAGATTGATGTTGGCATTGCCAAGAAAGATCAGTCATCTTTTTCAACAAAACTTCTTAACGAAAATTTTAATAGGAAAATTTTGTTCTTCTGCAGCTGTATAACATCCTCTTATTCAACCAATTGTTTAAAAACCTTCGATTATTATTGATTATTTTTATCAAAGTAATTGTAAAAATAACATTGTGTTAGTGATATAAATATTAGTATTCCTAGTGTGTGTTATAGATAGAAATGCACGACCCCCATTCGTAGTGGGGTAGGTGTAATTTTGGGATCGATAATAACTAATTTCGTCAAAGTAAATCGAAGCATTAGCGATTACAGCACTTAATGATTTTTCGTCGTAATTGGTGGTGTAAGTAATGAAAGGTTTCGGAACAATTTCAATAATTGAAAACGGGCCCGCTAATGAAGAGTTTGCGCTTCCTCGTCCTTAGGATCGTTCAACATTAGCTGGCGCGATAACAACGACACTAATGGTTAAATCGATAATTGTTCATTTGCTCGAATATAAAATTACAAGTAGTGCCTTTTAATACGCGCGACGTGCACGACGACTCGTTAAGAGACCATTACGACACAGCAGAGAGATCCTATTTGTTTGATAAATTTTCCCGCTCGTCTACCAGAGAGTGGGAGATTCTGATTTTAGTAGTGGGTTAATCAACAGTCTTTAGCAAGCAAAAACTCTATCACTCTAAACGTGATTGTCTTTGAAAATTCTCACAGACTTGATTTGTACAATAACGAAGAAATGGAGAGAATTAAAGCATCGAGTTAGTTCTCTTGTTAAGCTTACGTACACAGGGTTCGTACCCTTCGTAGGTTCGTAGTAATGAACATAATTTTTTTAAGGTTAGATTTATTAATCAAAATTTCAAGTGAACTTAAACATCATTAAATTTTACACCAAAAAGGTACTCTCGGTAAAACTCGATACTTTGTACCGTTTTCGGAATATCTTGATTTGAAAATTATGGAGTTATAACCAACGCTGGTATAAAGTAATGATAAAGTTATTAATTAAACAAAAAATCACAAGAAGAAAATTAAAATAAAGACTAAGAACGTAAAGTAAAATTCAATTAGAGTAAGTGTTCAAAATGTCCTCCGTTTTCACGAATACACAAGTCTATCTTTTTTTCTAAAGAATCCATTAGTCTTCTAAGAGGTTGGGGATCAGCTATAAGGTCATTAAAGTGAAGATGAATTCTGTCTTTCAATTCTTGACGTGAATTTACCTCTGTAGCATAGACTTTTTCCTTAAGATACGACCAAACTGTGTAGTCCCATGACCGAGGAGGCCAATGAATCGGAGCTTCTGCACTTCTACCAATCCATCGATTCGGAAAATGGTAACTTAACCAATTACGACACCATCTATTAAAGTGCGGTGGAGCTCCATCGTGAATAAAAAATAGAGATCTTCGCTCGTTTAGCGTTAAATCTTCTAATATCTCGAATAAATAATCGGGGTCACCTTTTTTTGGAACACCCTGTACCTATGTATACTCACTTACACTACTATCAGCAAAAAATTTGAAATTCGGTATTTTTTTTATGAACAAAGATAAATCTTCAGTAGTTAAATGTTATTTTTGCATCATTTTTTGGTGAGATTGTTGTCGCATACTCTGTTTCTTAATGCGATCCTTTAAATAACCAATAAATGATTTCTTTATTTTTATAACCTTAATCATTTAGTAGGGTTTTCGATACTTTAAATCGATTTCTCTTCCTAAAATAATTGTAAATACGACGTTTTTTTGTATTTTTGACTATATTAAATAAAAAAGGTGTCTTAAGTTTGTGCATTTAAAATTTCACGTACAACTAACTGCTTTCGAACAATCTGCCGACCAGCTTTTAATTCAAGTTCAAGTCTTGAACCTTTATCGATCTAATAAAATCGTCCGATTAAACTTAATTGATTTCCTAATCATTTTAACACGTTAATGCAACCTTGAATTGATTAATAAATATTAAAGATAAAATTGGATATCATTAAAATGTGTACGGTCACCTTTGAAGCCACCCCAAAAATGTTTTAACTTTTAAACGGAAGTCTAAACAAAGAACATCGCCGCCGCATACAATATTAGAGTTCAAACTCCATAAAATACTGACCACATTTGGCCGGAGTTGCCTGTAAAAACTTCTCGAATGGCCGTTTGTTCGAAAAGCGTCTAAACTGTGTGAGTGTGTGTTACAAGGCGATTCGGGTATAATTCATTGATATACTTAAATATTTACTTGCTTCCTTTTAACTTTTTGGCGAATATCTTTTTATCTCTATGGTCAGTTGCTAATATTGAAAATAAAAAAAGTGTAATTTGACTTGAAAATAAGGTAGGCAGGAAAAAAATTTAGATCCACTATTATTATCACATTCATCGATGAGATACTAATGCAATAGCCTTGGCTACAGGCATTGTTAAGTAAATTATCTGCCTACGGTCTCCCAACCAAACTGCGCCAATGGCTCTTGAGCTTCATGCAAGATCGCTCCTTACATGTGGCAGTTGACTGTATTTCTTCTGATGCGTTTAAAACCAGTGCCGAGGTCCCCCAGGGTTCCATCCTGTCCCCCACCTTATTTCTTCAATCGTCGAGTGGGGAACCAACAATCTTGTTCAGTTCAACGCCCAAAAAACACAAAGTGTCACGTTTTCCAAGAAAGTGAATTCCTCAAATCATCCCATCACAATGTCCGGAAATACCCTTGAACCAAGTCCCTCCATCTCGATTTTGGGAGTCACGGTGTCCAATAATATGTCTTGGCATGACCATGTTGCTAACATCGCAAAGTCGGCAAGCCAGAGGCTAGGTTTTCTGTGGAAAGCCAGAAAGTTTTTTACTCCTGATCAACTGTTGACGACGTACAAGGCTCAAATCCGACCTCTACTGGAGTATTGCTCGCATATTTGGGGTTCAGCACCAAGGTATTCTCTTCGTCTTCTAGATTCCATTCAGAAAAGAGCCATTCGCTTTATTAACAGCTCAACTCTCACAGATACCCTTCACCCTCTAGAACATAGAAGAAGAGTTGCGGAACAGTCATTGCTCTACAGATATTTCCATGACAGATGCTCCAGAGAAAGAAAAACTCTTGTACCACCATTGGCCACATTCGGCCAAAGAACTCGGCACGCTGATCAGTCTCCACATTTACTCTCAAGATTTACACTACAAAGACCAATCTCCATCAAGAATCCTTCTTTTACAGTGCTGCTACGGAATGGAACAAGCTTCCAAAATCAGTTTTTCCAGAGAACTATGACCTGCAACTTTTCAAAAAGCGGGTCCACGATCATTTCCTTTCTATAATCCCTTTCACTTCTAATAGTCGCAGTGCGGGCCGTCCGCGGCCCACACGATGGGTCTACCCTTTTTGCGACTATTTTCAGTATAAAAAATGATGGGCCGAAACTAGCAACAAAACTGCATTTTAATTTTGCTAATATTAGATTCAAAATCTCTTGAAGCTATTGTTTTATACACTTGAAATTGGAAAACCTAATTCACCCTCCCTCCCCTTTTTTGCATTAAAAATTTAATTATTTTTCACAAATTTACCTTCCATTATCTTCCACGCGATGAAGATAACGCCGACTTTCTTATTCGAAACAAAGAATGCCATTAGAAGAAATTCAAAGTAATTCCGCCGCCAACTTTGTTACCAACTACGACGCTCGCCAGGTCAGGACTTAAATATTATCCGATACAATTAATTATTACCTATATCAAAACAAAAAATAATACAGGGTGTGGCGCGAAAAGTTTTGATTAAAAGTAACGGCGGTTACAGGTATTTTCCAAACCAGTTACGACAAAGGAAGATATGATGCAGAGAGTCTTACTTGCTTTTAATTCTCTTTTGTTTGTTACTTATCTAATTAAATTAATACGAAATACCTAGTCAACGTTTTTAATAATATACACAATTAATAATCCTTTCATGCTATCGGTTACTTTTCAGAATTAATAAAAAATAATAAAATATCACCTTAAATAATGAAAATCGTGGCCTACGCTTTACTAATGTTGAAATAATTAAATATTATGTTTAAACTAAGATATTAAAATATCTCAAAAGTGGTTGAATTTAGGTATAGTAAATACTGATAGTAATCGGATTGGCTTCAATAAATACAGCGGAAAATGTAATAAAATTTAAAGTAAGCAACTTATAAATGATTTAAATTGTGCATGTTGGCGGCTAAATTTAAAACACCCTGTATGAAATATCAATGATTTGGACATACGGAGTTAACGGGTAAACGCTTGTTGTTTATTGGTTACAATTACACGTCTCTAGCTTCGTTATTAATGGAGATATCGTTATTCAATGTGGACTAGGATTTTTTTAAAAATTTTGAAAAAAATCGAAAATACTTCATTTTTGGTATAAGACATTGTGCACAAACTTTATCTAAAATTTCATAAAAAATTCGAAAATAAAATAAAAAATATTAGGTTCTATTTAAAATAACAAAGTTGCAGGTATAACCGGAAGTGCCACATTCAGGCCAACATTATATTTGGACTTAGCGTCATCCAAAACCTACCGCTCCGTTATTTCAGATTTTTAACATAACTGTATCCGCCATTACTTTTAATCAAAACTTTTTGCGCCTCACCCTGTATGGATATTTATTCAGTAATTATTATATGGTTGGTTACTTAATTTTTTACTCTTTATTTTATTACACCGTACAGAAGATATTTTTTTAATAAAACCCATAAAAGAAATTTTTGGCAATATCATTAGATACCTACTACTTATTGCAAAATGATTAGTTTATTAGAAAAAATGTAGTCTTCAAGTTTTTATGATCATCAAAAATAGTCCGATTAAAATTGAAAAAAGAAAAGCACCCAGTCAGACCCTGCTTGGAAGATCTCGTCGGTCATTTGAGAATGGAAATGGAGTTCTTTCGATTTGAAAGTCGTGGCACAGCGTTTCGTTTCGATAAAGCCGTTATCAGCATTGCGAACAGCAAATTTAAAATGTTCATTAACGATATCGCTGTCGCAGAGGGCTGGTGATGGATGTTCCTCGAAACAAAAGAATATCTCTTCTCGCTGCCCAATATCTTAATTAAACTTGCCGATTTATTTATTCCCCGACGGCGACGGCGGTACTGATGCGCTCAGGGAAGTACGACGTCGAGCGGACGGGGTTTTCGATTGTTTTTTGACTGAAGAATATTGCTAAGATGTTTAGATAAGAAAAAACACATTTTCAAATGCATTTAAAAGAATATTCTACAATCGCGATAAAATGTCGAACAAATGAAGCAAATTACAAGTTGTTTATCGCTAAAAATAGCACAAACAAACAACTTTATAATTTAAATAAAATAACAAACATTTAGCCACGTAAATACTATCATTTAGAGTAATTTAAAAAATATGTATGTGGAAAAATCACCAATGGGATAAAATAATATATAAAATATTATAAATTTCTTACACTAAACGATCAACAAATAAATTTAATTGATTTAAATGTTTGTTCATGTAAAGGGAGTACATCGTAACACGCTACTGTCGAATATTCCAACGGAATAAAAAGGTCCTGTTCGTTAAATTACGCAATTTAAAAGTTCTCTTCGTGAAATGAATAAGTAACGGCATCGTCGCCGTCGAGGCCGCGAATTCGTTTCTTCGGGACGGCCGTGTCGTCGCCGTCATTTGTTTTTATCAAACGCGTCCCTCGGGACCGAAAACGCCCGCGATCGTACACGTAACGAACTTTTGTGGAGTAGAAGCTTTTAGATACATCAGACTTTTTTGTTTGGCGAAAAATAAATCACTAATGCCACAATCTAAGAAGTCGGACGACAATAACAACCGCAGTTTATCTGTAGATCACCATTCAAATAGTTCTACGAGGTTTGCCTGGACGGCCTTTCCTCCAAACTGCCTCCCCAATCATGCAATCACACACTGACAAATAAACGTAACTCTTAATATTGTTCTTCCAAATTTTATTCGAGAAAAATGATAAATAATGTTGGTACAATATCGCTGAGTTTGGAGGTACCTACCCCGTGTGCCTATACATGCTGTCTTTAGTTAATATTGACTCTCACTGGTTGGAGGAGTAAGGATTTTGTCATTTACGTGGTAGGAAATAATACCAAACATTCAAATTCGCGTGAGGACTGAACACGCGAATGATTTACGTACATTTGTTTCTTTGAGACATAAGAAACATTTTTTTTTGTTACGATCTCCAACCCCTATTTTGGATCATTATTGGGGGCAGGACAGTTCAAGCAGGCTTTCCTAACAAACATTAAAATAACTAATACAAAAAGAATTAATGTACCTAAAGGATAAATAATAATTTAAAGCCAATACCTAGGTACATCAGTTGAGATATGAATCGTCAAATAAATTATAAAAAAGTGTCGAGACAAATAATTGAAATTTTTTTAATGTTTTCTTTTATATTGTGGTCTGTATTATTATTGATTCAGACATAGTTTAAAGGCAGAAAAATACTTGTTTATTTATCATTCTGTCAGTATCTATTACAAAACAATCCTAGTAAATGTTTAATAGCATCCAGTGTATCGTATATCCAAAATTCCAGGGAGCTAATATATATTCATGAGAAGCGAATGAAAAAAACCTCTATACGTAACGCAACTTTTCATATTTGATGCACTTTTGGCAGGGGAATTTTTTCCCGAATAAGTTTATGAGCATCTCGGGTTTCGGAAATCCACAGTGGATCTATTAACGGCGGTAAGAAAATGCGTGCAAGTTATAATATCTACCACCATAAAAACCATATGAATCTTTTATTTTATTATTGCGACCGCAAAAGGGTGACTAGTCAACCGGCTTGCGGTTTACGTAAATCAAACAATACACACACACACACACACACACACAAAACGCATGGAGCACTTAAAATCGAAACAGTTTGGAACACCGCAGACTCGTTAAGAGTCTTTATCGAGTTTTTGCGGTCGGATCTAAGCACGCGATGGGCCCTTTTAGAACTTCGACGAAGGGACATTGAATTACTTATCTTTTTCTACAAATGATATTGCTCACGTAACACCTTTGCGGTTACGTCAACGGAATCTAGTTTGTCTGCTTCCTTTTCCTTGTCATTTAAAATGAAATTAACCATATGACATTTTAGGATCTATTTTTTAATGATCTGAATCAATTAATCAGATTCTAAGACCTATCTGGGGGCGTATGGCATAAATACAGTTTTGGCGATGTGCTAAGGAAACAAACGTACAAATTTATACAAACGTTCCAAAATAAAGTAGGTACTGAAAAGTGTATCGTGAAAAATCCTTGATAGGTACATAAGAAATGATAATCTACAGAAAGATCGATCAGCACGAACGATGAAATACGTCAAAATATCGGCATAATTAGACGCCATAAAAGAAATAAACCCCACGATTTAGTTTACTAAAATAATTAGAGTATGTGAATACATACTAAATTGAGAAACATAAAAATGCATACATAATAAGATCCCCAACAAACAAGACATATTATACAGTAAAGAAAAGTTAAGGGATGAGTTCTACTTAGTTGTAACGACTTAGGAAGTGTTTTTAGTGAGTTAAAGTTCCATACTACTAGGAGGCGTGAGGGGCTCTTCTAATGACTAGATTTTCACTTGCCTTTGTCTAAAAAAAACTTTTTTTTGAATTTGTAGGACGTAAAAATTATACAAAATATTTGTATGGGAATTTTGGTTGTGATTTTTTTTGGTGTGTTCGTTCGGATGGGAATATTTGCCTGTGCGACCGATTCAATGACAACCCAAGAGTGCTCGATACTAAGTGATCTCGACTGCGGAAGCACCTCGTTCGAGATCCGATCACATTATCTCACTTCGAGGACCCTCTCAATCTCGGAGGGTAACCCAAAACCCGCAGTAGATACTTCAATGAGACCCCGATGTGTGGTGGCGACGCAAAGACTTTTCGATATTCGAAAGTGTTACCACCACCATACAAAGAGAGAGAAAGAGAGAGAGAGAGTTGGGTATAATGCGGTTTTTGATGATTTGCATAATTTCCATCGAGGGCGCCATAAAACTTCGTTCCACGCATATTTTAAAACAATTGTTTCCAACAGAGATTTTATGTAATTGAATTTTACTTAATTATAATATTGTGTCGGAAGGGAAGAATATTAAAAAACTTGACTGGATTTTATTTTTACGCGATCCTAAACATTTTTTCGTGGTATACGATGAAAATTATGTTTTTTTTTTAATTAATAACAATTACCCTTGTGCGGCATTGTGTTAACATTACAATCTGATCATAAGATCAATCAGCAACTTAGAGCTAACTTAAATTACTACTCTGTAACTAACTAAGGTCTTACTCAACATTATCCTTAGATTTCTAATACATTTTTTACACTAATTAACGTACACTTTAACACGTATATTACTCTGCTTTTGACAATCTCACTTTATCAACTCGAAAGGTTTAATCCTCTCGAGTATTTTCGCTATTCCTGCAGTGTCAAGGAGCTAGATTACCTCAACATCGGTATGATGATGAAGTCGTAGTTCGTGACTCGTGGCAAATTTGACTACAGTTCGGTCAACAGTATCCATATCCAGATCCTTATCGAGGCTACTGTTTCGAAAGTAACAGGGTGCATCCACGATGTTCCTTAGTACCTTGTTTTCAAATCTTTGAATGATTTGTAGACTACTTTGACTAGCACATCCCCATAGTTGAATACCATACGGCCAAATGGGTTTGGGTATTTGTTTATACAGCATAAGCTTGTTGTGTACAGACAGAGTGGAGTTTCGTCCGATCAGCTAATACATTTTTTTATATTTAATTTAAAGTTGTTCCCTTTTCTTTTTAATATGAGCTTTCCAGCGAAGCTTAGCATCGAGGGTGATACCTAAGTATTTTGCTGTATTTGCGAATGGAATTCGTTTTTCATTTATGTTTATAGGTATATGTTGTTGAGCTCTATTGGTCCTAAAGTTTACGTGTTAAGATTTGGATTCATTAATTTTAATCCTCCACTTTTTTGTCCATTTGTCTATTTTATTGATTGATACCTGTAGTTTTTCTGCCGCTTCTTCATGACTATTTTCTACTGCTAATATGGCAATATCGTCTGCAAAGGTTGCTAAAGTATCATTTTCTAGTTTAGGCATTTCATTCGTGTACAAGAGGTATAGAAAAGAAATTTTAATTGGTAAAATAAACCAATTATCATTATTTAGCGAATATGGGTAGCTTTGGTGAGAGATAAGGGTGAAGGATTTATTTTAGCAGCTTATGTTTATCACCTCGATATGTATTTGATGTTATAAAATAATGTCACCTGAACTGAACTTTTACAATTTTTAATATATTTAATTGATATTTACTGCCTCAACCAAAAGCAACAAAAGACTTTTAATAGTTTTTTTTTGTTTTTTTGGACCATTAATCTCCAGATGGGCAAGCGCATCTTGTAATGCAATTCGGGAAACGGTGGTAATAAATAAATTGCGGCTTTCCATTTGAGCGCAATGGACAATAAGTAGGGAGAGGTTTCTTTTGTCTATCTCCATTCGAAATCTCCGAGGAGATATACAAACTGTCGGATTTCTGCACGTTTGATTGAGATATATATATCCGATATTACGCTCTCCGGGATCCCGGAAAGATTCGTTTTGTTCTGATTTTATGTGCCGTCTTAGGCCAACCTCGGTATAAAAAATCTACTAAACTAAATTTTGTATCAATTTCGTCAAAGAAAGGTTCACATAATATTTTGGTAGCGTAAATATATATTATTCAAAATGATTTGTTGTACTCACCGGGATCTGATGCGTCGAGGCTTTGCTGCGATGCGGGTGGTTGCGAAAGAGGTCCAGGCGTTCCGGGAGATCTGACATCATCGTTAACGGGACCTCCGTATGATAAAGACGACGATGGCGGTCTCTGCAATCAGAAACAATACTTGGGTATAAATGATGATATCTTATCGATTCCTTTGTGGTAGAGTACAATGGTCATGTTTTCAAACGGAAAAGGTTAAGCATAAATATGTTAAAGAAATAATTTCTTTTTAAATAAAATTTTTTCGCAATCAAACGAGAGCTAAAAATGTCTTAGGGTGCGGTTTATGCCAAATTTCAGTACATAGACTTACATTTTTCACGATAAAAATTCACATAAAAACTATATTCGACTTAAATAGTGACGTTTCTAAATAAGGCTTTAATCATATCATTTAATCTCAATTGATTCTTTTTTTTGTTATCAGTTTTAGTTTTAAATTTGGATTGGAAAGAGGAAAAAAAATTATTCAACTTTGTTTTTTATTTAAATTAATAACAGTAGATAGTAATATTTTTTTAAGTATAGTCAAATAAAAGTTAATATAAATAATAAATATATATATATATATATATATATATATATATATATATATATATATGTGTATAAACGAACTATTTTCGTATCAAAGTCCGGAGCAATAAATTTGAACAAATTATTTCATATTTCTGCACTATTAGCTAAAAATTAATGTCCTACCTATGAATAATTACTGATATTTGTACGAGTAGTTAGCTAAGTTAATTGCAGGTAAGATATATTATAAAGTACGCCACTGTGTGGCATATTAAATTTGGCATCGAATGTGTCGCTTGTCGTTTCAAGACTCCATAGTGGTATAGACGAAAAACATACCAGAAATAGCGAAGTTCATTGTCACCATGCCAGAAGATAAAAGGACGCGTGTGTCACAAAACATTTAAGATATTGAGCAAATTTGTGTTCACAGATTTATCACAAACCGCATCTTAAATATTACCTTTGTTAATCGCTATAATAATTTAAAAGGTAGGTAGGTAATTTGCGGTCATTAACTATTGTGAATTTTTGTTATCCCATCTTAAGCTGTATGTTCCAAGATTGCGACCAAAAAATGAACCTTTTTCATTTTACCAAAATTCTTTTGCATAATTTCTTATGCAAACACTAATTACTATAGATATATTTAATGTAACCTTACAAATCCTTAAAAATTAGTTTAAAAAATTGTTCCTACCTTTATGTAACTTCGGATAGTACATCATTTACCTAAATAATTAAGTTGAGTATATCTACCGATTGATTCAGATAAACCATTATTATATTATTATATTAGCACTAGTATACATAAATATAGTCACGCCTTTTTCCACTTGCTATGGTTATTACACACGTCTTTCGATTCTTTTACTTTCATCAGCGCTTTCATACATGCTCGTCGGTTGCTGGTACTCTTGACCCCACCTTTCTTTAAAACAATTTAAACCGATCTAAATACGTTCGTCGTCGTCGACCTTTACAGACCTGCCCATTCACACTCGCACACATTCGTTTCGTCAATATTTCATCATCCATTCTCTATACGTGTCCAAACCATAGAAGCAATCCTTTATCTATCCTTGTTACCACAACCTTTTTTCACACCAAAACGTTCTCTTATCTTACTATTCCTCAGTTCCTCACATTCCTCACTTTAAACCATCAGAGTCACTCCGGCTTTACTTCTCAGACTACTCATCTCCGCAGCGTTTATCCTACTTTCATGCCTTTTCTGCCAAACCCAACATTCGCTACCATGCATAAGAGTAGGGACCAGTCGTGCTTTTTTTAACAAGTTTCACACTTTTCGCTCAATATCACAGTCATAATTTTTGTCCTCGTAAATGTTGAACTGAAGTATACAAATTCATACACTTGTTTCACTCTTTCTCCTTTAATCAGCACCTTGCAGTTTGTTGTGCTATCTTCTTTTTCAAAAACTATTAATTTCGTCTTGCTCACATTTATGTTCATCCCTTTAATTTTTAGGGCATCATGCATAACATTAACCAACTACCTGCAACTACTCTTCAGATGATGCAAATATGACCTGATTATCGGCGTAAAGGGAGGCATTTGACGATCAAATTATTCATTTTTAATCCATACGCACTCTTTTTCAAATATACTATTAGACAATCGTCTATGTATAAGTTAAAACGCCATGGCTAAGTCACACATTCCTGTCTAACACCTTTTTCGATGTCCGTATAAGTTTCGTTTATCCTGACACAAGAAGTGGAATCCTCGTAAAGTGATTTCAGTGCCCGTATTAAACCACCGCTCACCACGTGTGGTCCCCAATTCATTCCTTACCGCTCTCTGTCTCTTCACCTTTTGACTTTTAGCCAAGAACTTTTCGACTACACCTCGTAAGCACGAGTGTTTCATTTAGTGATTTATATTTTTATCACATGTGTTTTAGTAATTAGTTATTAATAATATTCACTACATTGTCTATAATCTTAATAATATAAAAACATGTAATTAGGCTTAACACCTGTACGTTGCTTTTGATAAATATATAAATAATCTTCGATGATGACTATTACAAACTCACAGACGAAGTGTCAAATTGGTTGGGTGTTCCCATTAAAGTGCACCAGTCGGACAACGTGTTGAGAACATATTTGCGAATAAACAAAACAAAAGTCACTTTATTGTATTGTATTTAGCACACGTTTTACATTTTGTACAAGCCGAACGTACCTTATGGGACAGGATAATCTTCGTCATCAAAATGGAAACGACAAACGACAATGATAAATAACTCGGTAAGAAACGAACCGAGAGAGGGGCATCACTAACGCCATCGCTCGGCCGTTACTAAAACCAAAAACACCCAAAAATAGCGAAGCCTTCGACATTTCGATTCCCATCTGGTAAATATATCACCGATGATGGCGCGACACTGCGTCGCCATATTTTTCATCTGGATCCGAGAGATGATTTTTGTGAAAGGCAGAATCCAGCAACCCTGTCGCGCCAACTGAGTCTCGATTAAGTCTTCTTTCTCTAGAATATCGTTAACCGCAGAAATACCAACCGAAGTAATCTCTCTACACACTACGCGAGTGGAGTACTCTCTTACTTCTTTCGATGCCGTAAACTAACAGCTCGAATTTATTTTTATTTGACTCGAAGAACGAAAACGCACATAAAACTACATACCAAATAGTCAAAACAAAGACGTTTTTTATTACACTTTATTACGACCACAACTTTCACTCTTTAAATTCTACTCGATTTCGTCGTCGCAATACCAAACACACAAACAACAGTGTTATTTTAAGAAAAAATACTTCGTGATAGGTCCTGTTTTTGGTGTTAAATTGGCACGTTACGAGGTTTGACAATAAAGATCTTGGACTCGTAATCTTAGAGATGCACTAATAAAATTTAAAATAATAGGTATGTTTTTATATATGTCATATTATTTTTTGGCAAATCTAATTTCAAACAAGACACGTCTTGTTTTGCTAAGTGTTACTGTTCAAGTGTAATACTAAATAGAAAGAAGCATCGTGTCGAAAAATATCAAGTGAAAAAATCGAGCAGAGCGCCAAATTCCTATTTAAGCTTGATAAAAAAATGCTTGAATGCCAACAAATGTTACACAGAAAAAATTGCATTTCAGCAATTTTAATGTGGCACAAGAGATTTTGGGAGTGCCAAAATCATTGGTGAAAGACGATGAAAGTCAGTGACGTTTCTCATCTTTAAAAAGTAACGACAGCATAAAGAAAATGTTGGCAGATACACATATGGTTAACATTAATATTGAAACAAAGATTTTACGCGATGATTTGAACATGAAAAAGTTTTGTACAAAGATGGTTCCAAAAAACCTTTGTTCAAGATCAAACTGACGTCTGTCAACAAGTTTGCTCGGATATTCTTGGAAAGTTAAACGCTCACCGAGATCCTATGACTTTTTGTTTTTAAAAATAAAAAATCCCATTTTTAGATAGGCAGGCAGAGTATTTCGAAAAGCAGCATAGTTAGATTGTAGCTTGATTGTAGAAATCCTAGTACCTTATATAACCTCGTATAATACTTTCTCGAGAAAATATAATTTAAATACTTATAGGCCCCAGTAAAAATAGCCGTTTTTTTTGGTCAACCTCGCACTAAATTTCCGATCCAATTTTTTTTTTATAAGGTTTAGGGTCACTTACTGAGCATAAAATCACAAAATGCTGACAGATCCAGGTGGAGCTTCGATCGCAACGTTGAAGAAAAGTTTTTGACCGAAATTTCGGAAACTATGTATTTCAAATCATTACTTTAGAGAATAAAATTTCGCATCTTTTATTTCTCGTAAACTTTTTTGTAAAACTTACCGTTGACAATTTATGGCCTATTTAATGTACCGGTTTTTCTGTTTCGGCCGATAACTCTTAAAATATTGGATTAATCAATAAAATGCATACATCCATTTTTAAAGATCAGTTTATTCTCTACAACTTGTGTTTAAAACTTTTTTTCTGATGTCCATAATTTTTGAGTTATAGGACGTTTAATGTTGGACTACCCCGGGCGTAAAGTCGAAAATTTCAAGGTACGCATAGAATATAATGGTTTAAATTTAACAAACAAATTAAAAAAATATGTTAATCGTTTATGTACTTAAAAATTAATAGTTCGTTTCCTTACCTGCAATAGTACCGAACTTTTTTATATTTTATTTTATTATATTTCGTACAACTAAAAAATATTTAGTAATTATTATTAATTATGTTATGTTCACATGCTAGAATAAGAAAACGAAAGGGGAATTTTTTTTAAAAATGTATTAAAAATTTATTTTTAGAAAAAATAAAACAAATAAAAATTCAAATTTTTTTAAAATTTTGACTATTTTGGAGGCGGCGATAATCCATTTATATTGGATGTTTCCTCTTCATCTTCGTTACCCTCTTCGGAAAAGTACAAATAGGACTGTAAAGCATCAATGAATTCTTCGTTCTCGTTGTCAAACTCGTCAATATCAGCCGATTCCTCGTTGGAGACGAGGTTCATTGTCGGCTGATTCGTACATGTTACCGCTGTACAATTCTCACAAATCAAAATCAAAATGCATGTATGCATTTTATTGATTAATCCAATACTTTAAGAGTTATCGACCGAAACAAAATAACCGGTTCATTAAATGGGCCATAAATCGTAAACGGTAAGTTTTACAAAAAAAGTTTACATGGAATAAAATATGCGAAATTTTATTCTCTACAATGATGGTCAAAATAACTTTTGCCCTTAAGTGCATAGTTTCCGAGATATCGATCAAAAAACTTTTCTAAAAGATTACGATCGAAGCTCCACCTGGATATGTCAGCATTTTGTGATTTTATGCTCATAAGTGACCCTAAACCTTATAAAAAACAATTGGATCTGCCTATCAATAATTATATTTAGCGATTTAAAAAAAACATTTTATGGTTGCATTGGGAATTTAATTCTGTAGAAAATTTAAATAAGGTGGTAATGTTGAAAGAACGAAGGTATCTTAATGGAAAACTATATTTTGCGATACCGTGTAAGTTGATATGGTCTTTACGTTGCTTGTATTTTCACGCTTCAAAGGATCCTTATACACGGTATTTAGACTAAGAGGTAGGTGCTTTAGCTTTATTTATTTTCTCATCCAAGTTACTACTCTTGTTTAAGTCATATGGGATGATATGCGTGATTCTGATGATCGATTCGAACTATATAGTATTTTAACATTTTACCGTGGATGTTTTAACGGACGTGAGCATTAGTTTTCTAACAACAAAAAAACATTGAAAAAATTGCAGATTCAAGATGTCATCATACCGTCCTTTGTAATCTTTATTAGAACATTCAAGGTTTATAAAACTATCTGACAAACAGGAGATATATAGATTCATCCGCTCTCCAATTAGATAAGTATGCTTTGGCAAAAGTGGCTTGCTATTCAGTTATATAATTCGAAGAGACCTAAGAATAAGAAGATCTTAAAAAATTTAAAAAAAGGTTAACATTTGGTTGGAATTTTATATGCAAAAGTTCATTTTTAAGTGTTTAATATTTGTTGATTTAAAAAAGGTTGTACACGAGCTTGACATTAAGGAAGCTATTAAAGATTTTGCAAACGAAAAATTGTTAGTTGTCGAATCATTATCATAGAATGAATTTAACTTTGTGTAGTATAAATTTGTCCAACTCCGAAATCTAAAGAATGAAAACGCCACTCAAACGGATATAAATTTGTTATTTTTTTTTGCTTCTTTTAGACAGATGTACGTCAGGATTACTACTCGAAAATTCACTTTTTTCTCGCGTTGTCTACGTTATTTTATTCCGCCGTGCGTCATGAATATTTCGTATAATAAAGAGGGTTAGGTCGGTCTGGAACCGGAGCTCTCGTGAGGTGTCGTGTTTCTATATTTTTTGCATAGGGACCCGTCACTGTCGCAAAGTGAAGTGTCATGTCTAATGCCCCCCGGGAAAAGACCCCCTTTCTATATTATTTATCTTCGTCGGGTGCACCGCCACCGCCACTATATCGAATTCTCAGCAAAAGTGAGGTTATGGTTCGCCAACATTCCGTCTCAAAGGAAATCGGTGAAAGTGTTGTGGGGTTCAAGCTATGGAGGTAGTTATAAACCAGATTTATTGTTAACTTAACTAAGTTTATTACCGATAAAAAAACAATCGTCCATTAATATCTTTAATCTCAATTTAACAATCAGTTTTAATGTTTTTATATGAGAAATTTCTATACTTAATACTTTCCAGTGTTTTTCCAATCTTTTAACTCTGCGTACGGGTTTTATGGCTAGTTCTTTGGAGGTCTACCACTTGGTATGTATGGCATATTAAATTGATTGCTGCTTAATTATTTTTTAAACCAATCAAGAAGTGACAGTATTTTCATATTTTGTTTACTCGATCTTTTGCAGATTTGGAGCAATAATTGAAGTTACGAAGAGACGTTCAAGACTCAAATTGAGGACGTGCAAGGCTCAAATCCGACTGTTAATGGAGTATTGCTCGCACATTTGGGGTTCAGCACCAAAGCATTCTCTTCGTCGTCTAGATTCCATTCAGAAAAGGGCCATTCGAGTGATAAACAGCTCAACTCTCACAGATACCCTTCACCCACTAGAACATAAAAGAAGAGTTGCAGACCAGACATTACTCTACAGATATTTCCATGGTAGATGCTCCAGAGAAATAAAAACTCTTTTACCACCACTGGCCACATTCGGCCAAAGAACTCGGCACGCTGATCAGTCGCACCAATTTACTCTCAACATTGACACTACAAGGACCAATCTTTATCAAGAACCCTTCTTTTTACAGGCCTGCTACGGAATGGAACAAGCTTCCAAAATCAGTTTTTTCAGAGAACTTTGACCCACAACTTTTCAAAAAGTGGGTCCACAATCATCTCCTTTCTATAATCTCTACCCCTTCTACGACTATTAGATGTGTTTTGTCTGCATAAAAACCTGTGATCAATGTTGTGACTGATGGGTTTAAGGTTTATAGTATAGTATATGATGGGGGTTTATAGTTCCTAATGTTACGTGTACCGAAAGGTCAAAAAGCAACTAAGTATCTATAACATAGAAAATATCTATTATCGGATGAAAAACATAATTTGACGCGTTTTGTGATCTAGACTCTGGACCACCAACCTCCCGGTATATAGTTTAATTTGTCTCAGTGAAATATATATCGCCAGGAGACGCTTCTCGTCGCATCCTGCTCCTTTTACTCGTTACCGGTTCTAGCCAATCCTATCCAGCATAAAATCTCCGGGTAGGATGTGATGTACGACTGACTCTCCCTCTCGACCTCGCAGCCCGATAACAGGGCAACACCTGCACATTTCAACTATTAATCGATACATTGCACATTAGATATTCATAAATTTCCTCAAGAACGTGCTCCCGTTACAGAGAAGAGAGATACACGTATAATAACAGTTACTAATTGGAAACAATGGAGGAGCATCGAGCTTCGGAATTGGTTGATCTCTTTGTTTTGGTCTCGACGGTTTCTCCTTGAATTTATTGATCTGCCAACCTCCTTGGAAACTAAATACACTCTTATTTGACTTATGATATCATGCACACATTAAATCTGTAGACAAAGCATTTTTTTCTTGTCTACAGCATTAGCACATTTGGTTGAAAGTGAAAGTTCTTTCCACATTTTTTATACTGTAACGTTTATAAAATGTAAAAAACATTTTCGGATCAAGTTTTCATCAACTACATCATTCAATTGACGCTTACAATAAAAAATATATTTATAAAATTGATTGTATATACAGGAAAAAACGTTTGTTGAATGTAAAATTCTGATGGTAGTTTTTTAAATAATACGTTCTAGGTTAAATGATTTTCTTATGTATAATTTTTTTGCTTACTTGTTAGTTTTCGTTTTCTAAAGAAAATAGCTCAATTCCTTTAATAGATTTTTCGCATCCGGAGAGTGCTGTTATTTTCAACGTTCCTTTTAAATTATGAGTTGCCGAGGCAGCAGAAATAAGAGTCGAAGGGGTGGAGGGGAGGCGGTAAGAAAAGCAAGAGCGTGGCCTGCCGCCGTCCGTCCGTCGGCCATCTACGTCGCTCCATCTATCAATCCCGCTCCTTTTTGGCAGGATTGCTTCCTGCTGCATCAAACTAATGGTCCCACTGGCAAAAGTAAACTTTGCAGGAGAAAACAGTTTAATGGAATCCGGGACCGCGGGGACCATTAAAATGAAATAGTGCGCGCTGACCGAACAGTTACCGCCCCCGCTTCCCCGCTTCCCCTTTTCTAGACGGGTTGAACCGCAGGACCGGCTCGAAAATACCGTCGGGATTATTAAAAAATGAAAAAAAAAGGCCCAATTTAGTGCATCAAAATGATCAAAGAGGTCATTGGCACATAAACTAAAAAAAAATGGGAGTCAGAGTCATTATAATCACTCTTTCGAATGTATTTTGTTGGATGATAAAGTCGATGCACTCGAATTGTTTAAACAATTCGCGTTTTCAACTATAGTTGAGGGCGCGAACAAATATGGAGAACGGTAAGTAATGATAAAGGCAAGGTCTGTTATATTTTTATCTACAAGTTACTTTCTTTGTTTTATGTGTTCTAAGGGTGTTTGTTGCTTGGTGTTTTTCAGGAAAAATGGATTATTATGAATATTAATCGTTAGATTAATGCCTCAATTTTAAAGTATAATTAAAATTAAATTTTTAATAATTTAACAATGTACCATGGAAGATCAAGAGATATATTTAAATTGGACGACTGTCTTTGGTTATTTAGAGGCAACTCACATTAGTCGGTGTTTCGTAGAAGGTGAACAAGATTTTATTTTAAATGGAAATTGTGATAAAAAATTTAGTGGAGAAAAAGTATTTAGTTATTAAGATCATGACGTCACTTTGCCTATATAACAGCGCTTTTCTCACTGACAAACCACATACCACAATATCTGGGTGGTTAGAGTTGGATTACTCTAAATATATATATATATATATATATATATATATATATATATATATATATATATACCTGCTACAATTTGCATGCATTTACTTGTGAAGCTAGAGCATTACGAAAAGGCAAGTACATCCCTGACACACTTTTAAAAGGCATCTTCTTGTTCCGTTGCCCTATCCGTTTTGGACGCGTTGGCTATTAACAAGGCTATTCTAATTTTATGAACGGCATTCCTAAACAGATCCACAGACGACAATCTAAACCACTGGCGCAGGTTGTGCATCCATGAATGTCGCCTCCTTGCTGGTCACCTCTTACCATTTACCTTGCCCTGAACAATCAACTGCAGCAGACGGTATTTATCGTGTCTTATGATGTGACCAAATTACTCGAGCTTCCGCTTCTTTACTGTAAATATAACTTCCTTCTCTTTCCCCAGTACACCGTAGAACTTCCGCGTTGGTGATGTGGTCCGTCCCACATCTTGAAGGATTACAGTTTCTTTAGGGTGGCCTCTGTTGCGGTCCAAGCCTCCACCCCGTAAAACAAAACAAAACAAAAATAACCTTACTAGCCTTAGTTTTAGTTGTAGAGAAATATCTTTGCTAGTGAATAGTTTCTTTATGTTATTAAACGTAGCTCGAGCCTTTTCTATTCGTGATCGTATTTCCGACGCCTGGTCCCGTTTCGCGTTAACCGTGGTGCAGAGATATGTGTATGTTCCCACCTGATATATGTCCTGACCATTTATCGTCAGATTCATTGGAGGATGTTGACTTTTGCTAATGATCATCCATTTCGTCTTTGATGTATTCAGAGAGAGAGTTCATATTTTTTACTTACCGAGTATATGTTTTGCATCATTTTATGTAGTTCTTCATTGTCAAAAGGCACAATAGTGGCATATCGATGCCAAGCAATTTTACAAAATTCTATACTACATTTATTTTTGCTATTACTTTTTCTAGTTTTACAGTTTAGTGATCCCACCATGAAAATAGGATTAATGCTGCGGAGATGAGTAGTCTGAGAATTGTATAGCCGGAGTGACTCGGTTGGATAAAGTGCAGAATAATGAAATTAATGGAACGCTGGGGTGTAAAAGAAGATTGGCTACAAAGATAGATAAAGGCCAGCTGTCAAGGGTACCAACAATCGACGAGCATGTATGGGAGCACTAATGAAAGTAGAAGAACCGTAGTGAAAGTGGAAGGAAGTGGTCTCTGTCTACTTCTACAGGAAAAAGACGTGACTATATGTTTATGTATGTATGTATGATCCTAACATTGGAGAAGCTATAATTACTCACAAACTAGTTTTTAGTGGCGTCCACACTTTTGAAATAGCGAATATTGGTCTCAATGCAGCTTTGTACAGAGTCAGTACATTGACAAACGATTGGTATAATTAGAAATCTAGATTTAATACTAAAACAAAGTACCATTCTACCTAATAGAAAATTTGATGTTTAAAGGAGCCGTGCCTGCGTTAGAACGTTTGTCCCGCAACTATATATGTTTTCTTTCTTTTCCACTAGCCAGCCAGCCAGCCAGCCAGCGACGCCGTGGGGTATGGACAGAATCAATCTTTTTAAACGGAACGGATGGATATTGTTTGGCCGTTGAGTAACGGGCCATTAGTGGGACTTTGCCTAATGGACTGTACACGAAAAACGTCGGCAAACGGCAATGAATTACTCGGCTAATTTCAAAGTGTGTGTTGATAACATTTTTTTTTAGTTGTCCTCAACATTTCGAAATAGAGTTTTTACTTTTTACTTTTCACTGTGTGAAAAGTAAAAACTGTGTTTGCAACATGTTGGTGGATTTAAATGTGCGAGTGATTGGTAACAGTTAATAAATTGTTTAATTATTCAATGGAAAGATTCAATAAATTTAATAATACGATCGGGAAATAGGGGTACCTACGCGACGCCGGCGTTACAGTAGGTAATTTTTCCATTATCTAGATATTAATCAAAAATCTTAAGCGATAGATACCTACCGAAATCGACTTGCTAAAATACTAAGCGCCTCATATAAATCACTAAAATCCTCGGAGATGATGTCCAGAACGGACCGACGAAAAAACAAGAAGATAATGAAGACCGGATAATAATTACAGAGCCACTCCTTCTGCCCTCTCATTGATAACTATGTTTGCATTGGATTTTCTGACGCGTAAACACACACCTGTAATTATTTTGTCAATTAATTACTTATTACACACATAATATGGGTCACTGTCGCATCACCGATAACACTGATTTATAGTTAGGTTAGCGCGGCAACCTTTTGCTACCAATTCCGTTAGAATCCCACCAAATATCCCACAACCTTTTTCCGAATTAAAGTTACCAATTGAACGTAAGAATTCTGTCCTTCCAGAGTATGAAAATCAACCGTTCGAATGTGACGAGATATAAAATCCGTTTAAGAGATCTACTATCGTGTCAATTGTATATTCCGGACGTTCTTCTGTTTACAAACATGGTCTGATCGTGTCAAGAATGAAAGAGTATCATCGCCGCGCCGCTTGCAAAAGAAACGTAGCGCGATATTTCCAGTTTTCAATAATATTATGCCACAATCTCACGATAGTACGAGCAATGTATGTGAGTGTGTGTGTGTGTGTATACGCCAAAAACAGACGTATTTATCGATAAACTGTCTCGAACGTATATATTTATATAAAGTCAGTCGACCTTGCTGTCATAAATGAGCGATCATTCTTCAATGACGTCAGTATGGTAATTGAATCAGCTGTACCTACTTAGAGAACGGGCATGACGTGATGGGGGTGTTGGGTTTATGTAACTTAAAAAACGATAGGTTTACAAATAAGCTAGAAGTTGCAATATTCTAAATCAATAATTCATAACAAATCTTATCTTTCGATTTTAGTTTAGATACCTTTCAGTATATTTATTTGTAATGTTTTTTATTTATCTTGAACGATTATTTTTCCATAAAAAATAATAAATTTTTAGTGAGAGTATACGGCTAGAGCTTACAACAACAAAAATTTATATTTCAATTATTTTATATTATTTTTTTAAGGCAAATAATCTAAAGGAACTAATTACACCAAAAAGTTTCATTAAATACTGCAATTGTTGGAAGTGATCTCGTGAAATGGGATGGAAGTGTGTAACAGATGTGTAACATCTTTCCTCTCACTTTCTTGCAATTTTTGGTAGTGATATCGGGAAATGTAACAGGAAGTCGCGGAAGCACGCGCTATTTGATTTGACGAATGAGCGCGCGGTGATAAAGTTGGCCGTCAGATAGCTGTCAACCAATTTTCCGAGAGATCGGCCATCAGCTCTGCACTTAAGTCACAGTGTTGCGTATAAAGTTTGCTTGTTATATGCGTAAACTATATAAATAAATATTTACTGTTGATAATAAGTCACAATAAAGTGCAGATCATTGATTAAAAATTCGAGTAAGTAATAATAAATAATTATTCGAATAAAATAATTCAGTATTTAGCTTTTTTGAGGTTAATTTCTGCCACTTCTAGTGTCAATTAAATAATATCAAAATTTCATTAAAACGAATTATTGTTTGTTATGAAAAATCATTTCAAATAATACCTGATCCATTTTTATCAGAATATAATTTTAAAATTGCTTATTACGTAGGTGAGATGTCAAATGTTACACATCATATGCGACTACTGTAAGGATCGCTCATTTTATTTTGATTCTGCCGGAATTGTTGGCGTTGAGCATTGATTTTTGGTCTTTTTTTGCACTCTGACGTTTGCGCTTTCCATACTCTTTTGGACTCTAAAATTTAAATAGTTAAAAAATAGTAAACACTCAAATTACATGTACAATAAACGAATGTAAACAGTAAATACTTGTATTAAGTTATACAATTTTATCAACTTACTTTTCTTAATCTGTATTACACACATTTGCTGCAGATTCCATTTTTCAAAACGTAATTGCGATAATAAAACAATATTCACACAATAAATTATGGTTTAAAAAAACTTAAAAACACGCTTTTAGAATTAATCAAACTAAAAAGTAAAAATTAATTCTTAACATAGGAATAAAATTACTGACGAGAAAATTAATGTCACTGTTAAAAGCGTGGGGTGCTTTCATTCCGAAACGCAGAGTTAGTTTAAAAATGTCATACAAAGCAGTGACATTGATTGACATTAATTTTTTTTTGACAGTAAAATTAATTTTCTCGTCAGTAATTTTATTCCTATGTTAAGAATTATTTTTTACTTTTTAGTTTGATTAACTCTAATAGTGTGTTTTTTAGTTTTTTAAAACTATAATTTATTTTTTGCTTTTTAATTCGATTGAGTGTTTGGAGGAGGAGAAACACTAGCGATCGCGTATGCATGAAAACGGCGAAATAAAAGGCGTAAAACGGCATTCGAGTTTAGTCAATTTGACAACACAATTAGGTCGTAAAAATAATATGGCGAAATCTGCTTCAGAGTATGTCTAGTGTACAGTTACGGCTATTGTGGGATCGTAACATTTTTATGATTCTTATGAAGCGACAGCGCTCTCTTCATGGATGACGTGGAAAAGATGACGCCAGGCGCACGTTCTTGAACAACGACGACGAAACGTTGCCACATTGCGACAATGTTACCGATCATCAAAAATACAAAAAATAATCCGTTTGATGATACCGTATAAAAAATTCCTATCTTATAGGACATTATGGGATAGACGACAACCATTTAATGTTCATAATCGAAAACTGCTTCTGAAAAAGGACATAAATTGTAATGTCCATTCGAGGAGAATCTTAAATTCTTTCGTACAATAATTTTCAACGTTTTTTTTCAATAATTTCTTTTTTAGCAACACGTTTAAAAAACGTCAAAAATAATGATGGAAACCCAATCGTTGTTAATTTCTTAAAAATAAAACAGGAAATTTTAAAAAAAAATTCTCGAACAATCTGTTTTATCATTTAATATCTCGATATTCCACATGCCCTTAAAACCGGAAGTAGGAACTGCACGTTTCACTCCACTAGATAGGGGATGGGTGTGCGTTTTTATGTATTTTAACTCACCTAGGCTCGTTTTGCCTCTTTTTTTCACACACCTTAATCTAATATTACGAACAGGCCAGTCAAAAGTAGTCAGGTCAAAAATGTTACCTTAGGCGCGGTGGTGAGTGACAACAGAGAAATATCAATTAACAATGAAAAGTTATTATCTCTCAGAAAAACTAATATTTACCTATAGAACCAGGACACACTCTTTTGAAATCTATTTGGAAGAGGAAAGATCTTTTGATCGACCATCCAGATCTTTCTTTGGATTTCTGTTGTAAAATATTTTGCCTTCTGACTCTTCTTAAGCTTAACCAAAAAGTTCGTATACTTTATTTAAACAAATAGTTTTAATTTCAAGGACTTTTTACACAATTAGAACCAAATATAAATACAATTACACTGACGTGTATTAAACAGCAGTGTGAACTATGGATTTTAGTAAATAAATATTTATTCTGGTACTTGTATAATTTCTCGTATTTTCTGTGACTGGCCTAATATTCAATAAAATATATACAAGGTGCGATACTTAACCGGTGTGTATGTGTGTGTGGAATGGTAATTGATAATCCAACTGTTTTGTGTAATGAACTGTGAACTGTGCTCTGCCTGTTCGTGTTTAAGTTATTTTTTTCGGGCAAGATTATAATTTGTTCCGGCTTTTTTAACGCCTTGTACGTTACACAAATTGGTCAGGCAATTTTTTACACATTAATGGGTGGTTTACTGTCCAACAATTACACTCTTTCGTTCATTAATGATAATAATAGATGCATAGTTACAATAAATGTTCTGTTCAAAATGACACAATCGTCATTTTACACGAAAAAAACATTAGAGAACAAACTTCTATTTTTATGGTTTTACGATGATGGTATCTAAAAGAAGAAAATACTACTCTGGAAACGTTGACCATTCAAAAATATGTACCCATGCGTATGTTACATGTTTTATCAACAAATTTATACCAACATTTTTGTTATCCATGAATAATATTATATAAAAAATGTATCAGGCAATATCTCCTCACGTTCTCGGTGTCATAAAAATTTCAAATTCAAATTATATTTTCCAAAAACCGGGGCATTCCGTTCGAAAAACAAAGTGTATCTAATTAATGATAGTGCGTTACCGTTCAGAACGTGGCAATTACAACGATGAATCGATGACTCCAAATGGTTCTTTACAATTATTTAGTATCAAACGAACGTCGGTCGGGTCAAAGATCTCATTAAGGTGATACCCGAAGCAAATAAAGGTTTATTTATATTGCTATTTTATGTTTATGTAATTGTTAATTCACTTTCCATTTGTATGTTAGATAGTATTTCATGGTCTTGACAATTATTTAAATAATTGTTTTATATTTAATTTACATACGTTACCGATTTAACCAGATTTGCTCCACTTCTCACTCTACAAACGTAATAATATCCTTTCCACCGATGATAGCCAATAGCCAAACGGTTTACAGTTTCACTAAATTCAGTAGCTTAATTAAAAGCTGACAAGTACCTGCAAGTACCTTGGTTTCACCAAGTGTCACCCAAGACCACGGCGTAGAGACGACGACACATTTATCCATCTTTATCGACTGATGATTAAAAGATATCCTCATTATCATGAATTATAATTTTCTATATTTTTTCTTCAATTATTTATTTTATCGGTTAAAAAATAGGACACATGTCTATTGGTCTGACAATATTGTGAGGAAAACCAACTTTTACTCCTAAACAGAAAAGACCTTCTTCTTCCAGTGGCTGTGCGATCATTCTGGCAATAATTATTTTATCAACTGCGGCCCTAAATAGACACGTGGTGGAGGTTGCGAACCAAGTTCTCAGGTTTTTAAGCCATGAGATCCTTCTTCTGCCTGGACCCCTCTTTCCAAGCACCTTTCCCTATAGTATAAGCTGCAACAGACCGTATCTTTCGCTGTTTCTCATGATGTGTCCCAAGTATTCGAATTTCCGACTTTTGACTGTACTCATGATCTCCATTTCCTTGCTTAAAATGTCGAGTACTCTTTTGTTTGTAACATGGGCTCTGTCCAAGGGATTCTTAGTATACGTCGATACAGCCGCAACTCAAATGCTTCCAACCTTTTCCTGGCTGCATCTGTTACAGTCCATGACTCAACTTCATATAGGAGCACAGGAAACACATAGCATCGGAAAAGTCTTATTTTAGTTAAGTTCAGAAAGTGGCATTTAAACAATTTTAAGGAATGCAGCACGAGCACTCTCTATTCGACAACGTATTTCGAAAGAATGATTTCAACTCTCGTTGATTGTAGTTCCTAAATATGTTGTAGTCTCTACCTTTTTAATAACTGTATTATTTATAATAAACTGCCTGGGTGGTGGTGGTGGATTTTTGCTTATCACTATGTATTTAGTTTTATTCATATTTATATCTATTCCTTATTCCTGACTGTGCATTAAAAGCTGGCTCATCATATTTTGTAGGTCCTCTAGTTTGTCGGCGAATATTACTGTATCATCCGCGAATCGGATGTTGTTGATTCGTTTACCATTTATAAGAATTCCTGCTGTTGAATCACACAGCGCATTATTAAATATTTCTTCTGAATATATGTTAAATAAAAGTGGTGACAACACACACCCTTGTCGCATGCCCCGTTGAATTTTTATTTCATCAGTCATCTGACCTAAAACAGCTAATTGAAATCATTACAAGTCATCACCCAGTTAATGAACTTATAAAAAACAGAGCAAGGTAGACAATGGCTACTGAAGAACCTGTACAATACTGCACTTTGATATAATGTGAAGCACTATTATATAAAAAGGAGTAAGATCACTCAAAGCTAATTCCTACCTACGAAGATCTTTTAATAACACAATAAATAATCCAAAAGATGTTTCGTCAGGTTTGACACTACTGTTAAAATAATAATAAGTTATAGACGACAATCATGTAATGGAGAATATTTTGTATAAAAATAAAAAGTATATTTTTTACATTAATAGATAGTCACCCGACCCAATTTCATAAAAATTAACGATACTAATGGGTTAACAAAGAAATGACAGTCTTGCTAACGCGATTAGCCATGGGCTGCATGAAGAAACAGTTCCCTTCCGGAGAATAATACGATTGGCAAAATCAAATCAGTCAAATGGCATGGTAATGATTTTACATCTGAATAATTCTGTTTGGAGTATATGGAGTTGATTTAATTCGTAGTGTAGGTGGCGTTGGGGTGCCGGAGACGACCTTCCCCTCTCGATTCGAATAATTGACTTTTAACTAAACGCTAGAAAATGGATAAGAGTCGCGTGTTGTTTGGGGGGAACGCGACGAAAGATAGAAGGAGAAAGAGAAAGAGAGATGGTGAAAGTTAAAACAAATCTAATCTGTGGATCGGTCGAAAATACAAATTAGGAGATTCACCAGGGAGTCGTCACCCCTCAAAAAGCTCCGATGTAGTCGCATGCAAATGGCAATTGGCCAGTTTTCGACGTGTCTAACTGCCGTACATGGAGATTGAATGAGAAAATCAACCCCATCTTTATCCGATTTTCTCGCCGCTGGGACAAACTGACTTTTGCGCTCGGATTTGTTTGATTTTTCGCCGTAGGGAATATGCTACGACAAACACTTTGTTTCGCATTTGGAAAAATTATCCTTCCATTAAAAAAATAATCAAACAGATTTAGGGACGACATTTTTTTGTTTACTTCATCTATATTCTTGTATTTATCATCACTTCTTGTTTATGAGTATCTTTAACATTCCTTCTAGATGTATCTGCGAAAGTCTCTATGCACATAAAAATCAAAAACAGTGTACTCTAAATAGTACCACTCACAGCCATGACTCAAGGCATAAGAATAAACTTTTTAAGACTCCAAAGAAACTTTTTATCATTCAACTACAAAGTACCTTTATTTTAATACAAATTGCCTGCTGAAAAAAGACTACTTACTACTTGCTCCATCTTATACCTCTAAAGCCAGAAATAGTCTGCTTAAAAACAGCTTTATTCATTAAATGAATGTTTAGACCTGAATATAGATAGGGATCATTTTTAGATGTAACAATACAATTTGATAATTCCGAAGTATTTAAAATTTGACTTGCAGCAGGGGTATTTTTACAAAGGGGTGGAAGTTGGGAAATATTTTATAGAAAAAATCGACGTGTATTTTCTGTAACACCGCGTATAAAATTTCGACACATCACCGGTAAATATTAAAGTATAGTGCCACAAACCCTATCCAACCAACCAACATATATATATATATATATATCTATATCTCTCGGCTTCAAATTTATTTAATTTCCTATCTCTAATAACTAACAACCGGCTTAGCTAGATTTACACTTTGGAAATAAACCGTGTCATGTCGATGAAAGCAGAACCGGCTGACCAACGAACATTTTTTTAGCTACAATTTATAGCAAAAAAATAAACATATTCAGCTTTTTCTTCCTCCTGTAAATATGCGAAAATATAAATACGCGGTATTGCAGTCTCACCGAGACGATATGTTATTCGAAAAAATATATTAACTGTACAAAAAATATTTTAGAAGAACAACAGCTCATGAAGACTCCGGTCCTGACGAAATATTTATGTGCGGGTGTGAATTTTGCTCTTGTGACTTTTTTGTGCCATCTCTATTGAGAACATGTGGGTAGCCTAATGAAATCAGAGTACCCCCGTTCCGCGATTGTCCCTAACTAACCAACTCACTTCTTATTTGGAAACGTTAGAAGGATTATTTGATAGAGGAGACTCGAGAATCAAGTGATCCGGAGAATTTTATACGCGTACGACCAGGAAACACTTAGTTGAAACAGACTATTAGTTAAATCAATTATTGTTTGAATCTATTAAATCAATTACGAAATAAGTGTACCTAATATTAAAATAACATCACAATACCAAACAAAACGACATAGTGGGTAAGCGTTAAATACCTATAGATATTTGTAAGAAACCCTGTATATTAAACGATTTAATACTTATTTTTTATTTAACCATCTTGTCAACTGCGTACACTGTAAAAAATATATTTAACAAAAATACAAACTTGGGTGGATCGTTTAAAAATAAATAAATGAATTTATCTCAATGTACGCGTATACAGCCCTGTAGATATGTAGATAATTGTTAGATACATTAATAATCTTATTTTGTGGATACTGGATTAATACTTCCTTAATCAATAAAAGTTAATGAGGTATAAATATTTGATATTTTCAATTAGGTGCAATAATTAATTCGTTACAAAGTAAACGTTTAACTTATTTACATATTTCTTTACGTCGGATGAAGCTGAATATCATTTTTTTTATGAGATACGGATTTAAATGAAATAGAAATGTCACACGAGTAATTGGTACACTATATTAAATATCTACGACTATGGCTCATTTCACCAATATACGACGGTATCGGATTAGTCACCGAGGCATCGACTTAACGGGCGCACTGTGTTGAGAGGTACATTAGTAAATTCCCCCAAGATTTAAACCCAAAAATTTTTTGTTTATTATTATGTTTGTTAGAAATAGGCACATATTTAATTATGTTAAAAGGGAATGCAACAAAAATATATAGTCGGTACAAATTTAATAAATATGTTTAATCATGTAGCACTTACGGTATTATCAAGCATCAGATTTATAGTTATCATAATCGGAATCACTGTCGTCGCAATTTGGATTGTAAATGATAACAGGATTAACTGCTTCGATGCGGTTTTCACAAACCCAACATTCCTCTATTACATTTTTAACCTTTCGTGACACATTTTTTCCAACTTTCAGGAGTGGCAGTATTAAGTGCTCGTTGCCAGGTTTCCAAAACAGCCTTATCACTATAACCATTAGATCCAATGTGATTATCATAATAAGTTCTGCATATTCCCCAAAATATACTCTATGCGATTAAATTGGAAATGATAAGGCAGAAGTCTAAGCACAAGATGTTCATAACTAAGTATAATTTGATCCACTTTGTAATTTTTTTCTCTTTCGTGCGTTTTAGCTATCGATAATAATTCTGGCTTGAAGTAATACTATGGAAATGAAATATTTTCGTTCGTTAACCATTCTTTTATTTTCTGTGCCGTCCAGGAGTTTGTTGGTTGCTTATTTAAAATACCCGAATGGTACGGAGTAATAGTTTCTCTTTCAACCATTTCACAAACATCTCTGTATCTATAAATATTGTCATGATAATCGGCCGATTTTGACAAAACCATGCTTTCCACTCGCATTCACAATAATGTGTCTTTTTCCTTCACCGTCGTCCGTCGGTGTGTTTTATAGACTTTATGTAATCGTCCTGCCAAATTCTTTTTGTTTCACCTTAAGCAAAGATCCAATTTTCGTCCAGATAAACAAATAAAGAGCATTCTTATTTACAGTAAGTATAATTTCTCAAAAATTCAATTCTTTTGGTCACGACTCTAGCTTTTTCACACAAAGATTTTTGGTTGTCCTCATTTTTAAACTTAAACCCTATTGACCCTTAATTTCCAAAGAAGGCGCTCATAAAATAAAATTCGTAACCTATGAAATTTGTTTAAAAATATTAGGGGAATTTACTTTTGTTCTTCTTAAATGTACAGTTAAATACTGGTTATCGAGTTTCTAAGGATAATCCGAAACCACCGTATATTCGTGGAATATGCTATAATTAAAATCAATTACTACTTAAAATGAATATTATATAATTATATATTTTGTTTTATGATTACCTGTTCCATATATATTTTTTTCTCTTCTTTATAAGCATGTACCTGCAAGAAAACCGCCTGATTTAGAAAATAACATTTAATTCATCATGAAAATAACTGTCACAAAACTTTTAATCGCGCTAGGTATAATATTTCGAAAAAACAAGTTCCCCATGTCTCCACAAAGTAAAAGAACTCCAGAAATAGACGTTTATTAACTGTCGAGTCATTTTGTTATATTCAGTAATTTTTTAAAGGTCCAAAGGAATTATTGTCAGTTTCTAAAATCCTGCACGACGAAAGAGGTGTGGGAAAGTATATTTTCCATTGGATCCACAATCTTTTAGATAAACAACAAAACATCTAAAAATTATAAATTGATGTATCTCTTGTCAAGTTTGTTTTTCAACGTGGTCATTGGATTCCAATATTTTATAAGATTGAATGAATGTGAAGTCACCGTAATCGCAGAATTAATTGTTTAAATAAAATAATTGTTCGTCGTTGTGGATTAAAGTAACTCTCGGAAGGAAACGCATTTAGTTTTGTTAGCGCCACGTTGTATAATAGACATTTTCCAACCCCTTTTCAATATAGCAACTTCCCGAGACCGTCAAAACTTAAAGCGTTCACGATTTTTGTTCACAATGGTCATTCGTCCGCGGTATTCGTAGCACACCGTCGAACAAAGGGAGCAGGGTAAACGAACAAATAGCCAACAAATTAAGAACATCTGGTGCTGACGTTTAAACAAAAAAAAACGCAAGAAAGAAAACCGAGAGAAGAAAAAAAGCACCGACCGAAAATCTATGTGTGTGTGTGTGTGTAGTTGCAGAAGACAGCACACACGCACACGCACGTTTGATGTTTCTGAAAAGGGATTTAAGGCCAAAGGGTAGCTGCTGCATACCGTTTTATGATTAACAAAGCAACGCGGGGGAGTCACAAAAGGGCGGGGGATTTTTAAAAGAACAAATACCTCGATTCGGGATGTTTGGTCGAAAGGATTGGGTTACCTTTTATCATTTGGGTTCGATTGTGTTTTTCTATTTATTGCACTGAGTGTTCAGGACCATTATGCACTAATTATTTGTATTAAACATTGACTCAAGATTTACTTTTTGATTAATTTTTTTTCTCAGATAATACTTTACTGAAATGCGATATATTTTTTTCTACCGCTTTCTTTTTACAAACCAGCTTTTTTTAAAACTGTTTTTTATTAAACAATAAAGTAAATTGTATATTTCCAATTTTATTACCTTATCTGATAACACAATGAGCAGTGAAAGTGATAAATGTACTTCAAAGATAATAATTGTTAAAAAATTTGTATAAGAATATTGTTTTGTTATTAAATATGTTACTATAATTTTTGTGAATTCGATCAAGTTTGGCACCAGGGTCTCCTCGCCAAGCTTACATCTTATGGCTGGCCCCTTCAGCTGTGTTCCTGCTTGCTAGTTTTGTCTCAAACAGGTCTCTCCATGTGGTAGTTGATTGAGTTTTATCTGACTCTCTACTAATAAATGCTGGTGTTCCGCAGGGATCAATTCTAGCTTCAACACTATATCTACTTCACATCAACGACTTGTTGGAAGCAACTTCATGTCCAGAATACAGCTTAGCGGATGATAATACCCTTCATGCCGCTTTCTATTCCGGGGCTCCTATATCTGCCCGTGAAACTAGAAATGAACGAATGAATTCAATGCAAATAAAACACGAGCATGACTTTTTTCTAGAAAATCCGATCTCACTGTGCTCAACATAATATTGTCAGGAGTAACCATACCACTGAAGTCATCCATATCGATGCTTGGTATTACTATCAGCAATAACCTTTCTTGGGAAAATCACGTGAGGTCATTGCCAAATGTACATCCCAAAAACTTGGCTTTCTGTTTCGTGCTAAGAGCTATTTCACTTCCAGTCATCTGCTTTTGATCTATAAGGCACATATTCGACCTGTCCTGGAATACTGTTACCACATTTGGAGTTCGGCACCTAAACATATCCTGAAACTATCGGATTCCGTCCAAAAAAGAGCGGTGATGCCTCGCTTACAAACTCGCTCACTTCTCTGGAACACCGTGAAAAAGTTAGCGATTTGTCTCTATTTTTTATATATTTTCATGGGCGATGCTCTTCTGAAATATCAACAAGCGTTCCTACTTTGGCTGTTTCTTCGAGATTAACCCGTCAAGTTCAGACTTTACACCCTTTCGTGGTCACTTTGGAGACCTGCAGAACATCACTTTCCAAAGACTCATTCATTCAACGAACAGCGAGGCTTTGGAACACTTCGTTTAGGGAAGTGTTCCCCGAGGCATATAACCTCCAGAAATTTAAGAAGAACACCAATTCCTACCTTTTTTTCCTTGGTTCTCACGATGTTCTCTGATCATTACAGGATATTTCTTTTCGTAGGAACCAGAAGATAAAAAAAAAATGGAAATGTCCAATATTATTAAAATTGAAGTTCAAGTGTCCGTTCTGAAATAATTTCGCTATCTTATGTATCTACGTAATAGCTGTTGAAAAAGGATAGTGTTAACTCATACGAAATATTCATATTATGATTTACATCATGAGCAGTAGGCGGGTGCTGCAAACATCATACTCGTGGGAAATGAATACTTATCTACTATATCTACTATTACCGAACACAGCAACGTAAATATATCCAACGGTTATTGCAGTATCGATTCTATCTCTATACCCCTATGAACGAGGAGTAACGATGAAAGTTCAATGTGTTGTATAAAGTAAGTGAAAAATGTTCTGCTTTTGTGCAAATACGTAAATAAGACATATTAAGCTAATTTTTAGTACAAAACGTGGAATATTTGAGCCCCTAAATCATTAGATTTGCTGCGTTGAGTATATATTTTTAATTGTTATAAACTTTTGAATGAGTTATAAAGAAAAAAAAGTTATCAGAGCGGTAAAATGTACGAAACTTTTGAGCATTCTTTCGAGTCGATTCCTCGTCGTCTCTTTTCTTTTATCTCCTCCTCTGATACAATTTGCATCGTCTCGGAATCACTTAGTCGTAGACATCGTTTGCGACGTCCTGACGCGGATCCTTTATTGGAGTATTATCATTTTATTGACTTCAAATAGGTTGTAAAACGCAGCAAGTGAGAGAGAGAAGGAATAACGAAAGCGGGAAAACCATTCCCTCTAAACAGCCTAATTCAGGAGACGCTGATGGCTTGTAATCGCCCTTGGAGTCAGTCTCTTCCCTTTTCTCAAACAGGTGGATTTATACAATTTATTACACGGGACCAATACATACGAAAACAGCTGCTGGTGCTGACGTTTTTGTATATATTGTTGTGTAAATTTTGTCTACTTACAAGTGCGGGTTTTTATTATTGACTCTAATAACTAACACAATCAACAATGTTCAATGATAAATGGAAATTTTTCACGTTTTTTATTTCATAAACTAATAACGTATACTCCAAAATTTTGATTTTTTTTATAATTATATATCCTACGACAACGGATTATTATTGAGCAAAACTACTCTATCTACCGTCAAATTTAATGACAAAGGATACCTAATATTATCGGCATTATATGGTGCTATAGCAATAATAAAAAATTTGTGATATTGCTAGTGCGTGTGATATTGTTATTCATTTCAAGTGTTTGATTTGTTAAATTAATTAAATAAATTAGTATTATCATTATTTGTTTTAGTATTCAGCTTTAGTAAGCGATGTTTTCCCTACAGATAATTGTCACCGCAGCGCCATCTGATGACAACATAAATCGCGTATAAAGGTTCTTGCGTAATGACACGAAGAGTCATTAAAAATTAAGACTGAATTAAAAGTGAACTAAAATTTTACCATGCTACTATAAGACCGATAGTCATGTACGGATGTGAAACGTGGACCCTAACCAAAGCAAACGAAGACGTCCTGCGAAGGTTCGAGCGAAAAATACTTGGAAAAATATATGGATCAACCCAGGATCCTAGTTCAGAGCAATATCGAATAAGAACAAACGCGGAGTTAGAACAATTGTACCTACCAGGTAGATATTGTGAGAAAAGCAAAGTCACAAAGATTGAGATGGGCAGGACAAGTACACAGAGCACCGGGTGACAGAATGCTGAAAATAGCATGGCAGGAAGCACCGACGAGCAGAAGACCACCGGGAAGACCTAAAATGAGATGGAGATGGAGACGGAGATGTTCTATCGGATATGCGGAAGATGGGCATTGAAAATGAACAGAAAACAATGCTAGATAGAAGTCGATGGGGGCAAGTTGTGCTTGCAGCCAAGACCCGTATAGGGTTGTAGTGCTACTTGAAGAAGAAGTATTCCTTCGACCGTCAATAATGACGAGTCACTCAGTTTTCCTTTCATTTCTTTAGTATAATTCCTGTTTTTCCACGGGTTTGAATTAATTTCATTGCTTGTAGCAGTTAACTAGTTTTGTGTTAATTAAAAACGTTTAAAAACCAGCTGAAGTTGAGTAAACATTTCTCTCTTGTGGGGAAATTAAAACCCGATTCCTACACCCAGTTTTTATGCAATCAGTAAAGGTAGTAAGTAGTCATTTTATCATTTGTCAACAAATTCTTGGAGCGTCTTTCTCGGCGAAAAGATCTTTTGACAACGAACAAAAATAGTCAACGCGACACGACGGACGAGCGTTATGCGTTGAGTGACTGAAAGTCGGGTCAGAAATTTGGAAGCTTGTCAAAATGAGACTAAGTACCTGCTTTAGTAACGTTAACATAGACCAGTCGACAATTTTAACAACTAAATCTTTACGATTCCAGATAAAGAAAGTTTAGTAGTAGTATGAGAAAAATTGATCGCTCAATAAACAGTCCAGGATAGAAAACGATTTGATAAGAGGTTGTTTGTTATTCTTAAGTAATCCTTATGATTTATAAGGAAGGAAGGAAGGAATGATCAAATTAAGATCTCGATATTCGTAAAATACAAGCAACCAATAATAAGCTCCATAAAACTGGCGGTACAAAATGGGCAGAGTGTATCGGTCAAAAACTCATCCGATTTCCAGTTTTCTATTTTGTTGCTGACTCTAGGGACCTTAACAATCTTTGCTACGATGAGCAACAAAATTATATAATTGTTTATTTATAAGGTAGAAATCGCGATTTAAGTTAGCATGTTCGGTGTAAATTTAAAAAAAAAATTCCATTTATTTTAATATAGTTTTTGAGCAACAAATTAGCAACAAATTTTTCAGATCGTGTGATATTTGTTGCCTTCGCCTGCTTAACGTGAAGCCTACCATTGTGGGCCATATTCCGGAATCGGTTCGAGCAACAAAATCGTTTGTTTGGCAACAATTTTAGAATTTTTTTTTCAATTTTCGCCCATTTTGTAACGCCAGTTTTATGGAGCTCCAATAATGAGCTGAAGAGTCTTAAGATAAATACGAACCAGATGGATTGGTCAGTAGACCAAAATGAGCAGAATCATAAGAGTCTTTGAAATCATCCATTTATTTTAATATGGTTTTTAAGCAACAAATTCGCAACACATTTTGGTCCATTCAAATTTTTCAGATTGTTTTTTTTTACTGAAAATAGTCGCAAAAAGGGTAGACCTATCGTATTGGCCACGTACGGCCCGCACTGCGACTATTAGAAGAGGAAAGGATTATAGAAAGAAGATGATTGTGGACCCGCTTTTTAAAAAGTTGCAGGTCATAGTTCTCTGAAAAAACTGATTTTGGAAACTTGTTCCTTGCTGTAGCGGCCCTGTAAAAGAAGGATTCTTGATGGAGATTGGTCCTTGTAGTGACAATCTTGAGAGTAAATGGGTGAGACTGATCAGCGTGCCGAGTTCTTCGGCCGAATGTGGCCAATGGTGATACAAGAGTTTTTATTTCTCTGGAGCATCTGCCATGGAAATATCTGTAGAGTAATGACTGGTCTGCAACTTTTCCTCTCACAGAGTGGATTGGACAGTAGACCAAAATGAGCAGAATCGTAAGAGTCTTTGACTTAAAGTATTTATTATGCCCTTAGAATTAGCAGCGCTTTAATATTTTTTAAAATTAAATATTTTTTAGCAAAAAATAAATGGAAGTAATAATTATGTCATTCTAACTGGTCTAAAAGCACTTTGAAAATGCCAATAGAGTCTCTTCCAAACATTTGTCGTCTACGGACTGTGTGTGAGTATAATTAACGGGGTATTTATAGTGCAAGGGCAACGATCAACGGTGGCGTGGCTCGGTTGATATGGCATCAGAGAAAACAAACGCATCACGCCGTTCGAAACGCTTCATAGAAAATGTCAGTGATTTGCTTCGACTATTCTTTTAGTTGTCACCTTGTCGGATGGATACGGACTTCTCGGAATCTCTCTAAAAGATATTTATGTGCATTCTGCTACTAATTTCGAATGCATTGTGTTTTTTTTTGCGAAGTAATGAAACCAGCCACATTACGTCGAAAAAGAATATGCCGCTAAAGTTATATGTATGCACATCTATGTACAATTAGTAAAAATCATTGATCATCATTTTTATGTATTGTGTTTTACATACGCACGGCTAAATGTTCGTGATTAGGCTTTATCGAGAATTCTTCGTGTCACGCAGCATATGTTACAACATTTTTATGATTTAACCAAACATGCCTTTATTGTTTTACTAATTTAAGAAATAAGAAGGATCGAAAAGGTGATGTCAACAAGACGTTCGGTATACTCATTTAGGAATAAAAAAAATTTAAAATTTAGCGTTCGATAAACATCCTGCATTCTAAAGATAAGAAACCCATTTTATCGCGCTAATGCCGTCTTAATAACTCATTAATAATTTTTTTCTGGTTTATAAACAGCTTCGTCATACTACAACAGAGATAACACGACAATAATCTTAAAAGAATCTCTGGGCGAGATGAGGAGAAATCTTTACAAATTGATCTTCGAAGATCGTCGTCGTCGTTGTGTGTGTGTGTTATCGAGTCCCGATGGACCCTGAAGATGGTCGTGCTGATTGACGTTTGGAACGGGGAAAGAAAGCGTGTTGTATGTCGGCTTACGCGTACCATTTCTTATTATCTACGATGTGATTTATTGTGTTTAAAATGGAATGTCATGAAAGTTATTTTCTAAATAAAAAGCATTATTGGAAAATTGGAAAATGACGTTTGTCCATATATTATCGGAACGTGAACATTGCATTTAAAGTTACAAAGAAGTATTTCTTTTCAATAAAATGTTTTTACAAAAAATGTCTAAATTATCAGTTACAGTTTTTTTTTTTGGAAAATGCAAAAGAATCCCTTAACCGTCGATCAAAATGCGCGCCATACCATCGCTAGGAATATATTATCGAAGAAGCCACGAGAAATGACCGATTTCTTCGATGCGCAAGAGGGAGAAATTCGATCCCCTTTTCTGGCAATGCGTCAGTCTAAATTGACACCAATTACCAGTAAAACTCCCTAGTTCAGCGTCCCCTGCTTTTTGCAAACAACCAACGTTTCGAAAATGAGTTAATACACTCAGGATCTTCTCCCTTCGCCCCTCATTCCAGATGCGACTGTCGATCAAGTCTGCTCTGGATCGTTTTCCGGTGACTGATGCCTTTTTATTCGCCTTTATTTTCTTTCATTTCACATCGAAAAATAACAAGTTCAATAATTTTTTTTTCTATTTTTGTTAAAAAAAAATAAAAATTCAGCTATAGTTGGTATCTGCTGCCAAGTTGCAGTATATCCAACCAAATAATAAGAGAAACCAACGAGATGCGAAATCTTTGTAGGAACTTTTGATGTATGTATGTAGAGTTGATTTCTTACACACCTTAAATACATACACTGCTTGACAACAAACGATAAGCGTTGGAGTGTAACTGCTGAATTGCAGAAACTTTAATACCATAAGGTCAAATTTATAATCAATATTAGGTAGGTACCTATACTCGTTATGATTTTTTTATCTGTTGATAGTTTTAAAAGGGGAGATCAAAAAAGCTGATATTATTTGCAAGAAGCGGACTTTGTTTCTTACAACATAAGTTCGTTTTAGTCTCTCTTTAGTTTGTTATTATTTTCTAGAATCGAATTTTTAATATGAAGCACAAAAGACGTAATTTATTAGCAGAAATAATATTACTATCGAAGAAAAATAAATAACGAAGTTGTCGGTAATGGATCGGGGTAGGTAAAAAATGTAAAAAGAAAAATACTTACGACATCTGGAGTGCTGGCGCCATCGGTGTGCGACGTCGAATCAGCGTTGCTCCTGGTGCCGCCGTCTCCGTTGGTGGATCCCGTTAGTTCGGGGGGTTTTCCACCGTCCCTTTCGTCTATCACCAAGTCTATGGGCATTTTGCCCTTTAGACAACTTATATACCGGTGACAGAAGTTGTCGCACAACTCATGAACCTGAAACAAACAAACATTCTTTGAACAAATATAATCTAGTCTTTATAACTAACTCATTCTCGACGCCGGAGTATTTTGTTTTTTGTTTATAGCAGCCAATAAATATCGTCGGTTACGCCATTGAGTAGAAGGATTCCTGGAATGGGCAAAATATGGGTAGTAAATGATTGTATGGGGGTATTATTATTTTTCCTTTTTTATTTCTTTGTTAATTCTCTGATTCTCAGTATTAAAGCCGACCATGTAAAAATATGGAAATTGTGTGGCGTAGAATGCGAGTTGATGGCCATCGCATTGCAATTCGCATACACACACACACACACATTTAAATTGCTAAGAGGGGACACACTATCAACCTGCACACATCTATCTTTCTCATTCTTAACTAAAACTACTCTCTGTGTTGTCTCTCTTTTATTTTATTTTTTTTTCTCGAGTCGCTATATTATAATCTTGCCAGGCAAATGCACATAACCGGTTGTCTATAGACGTCCAGCATCGGCCATCTTGAAAAAACCGAAGCAACGGGATCAGAAACAACACTTCACTACATTATTGACACACACGTAAACAATTAGTATCACTTTCTTTCTAACATCACTACGTGGCGGACATCGATCTTAAAAATATAAATACATGGTCTATCAATAAAGTATCAAGACTGTAACTATAAAGCTACTTTATTTTTGAAATAGTTCGACTTAACTATTGCTCCTTTAAACAAACTATCACCGTCTATCCACACAGAGGAAACAGTTACCTATTCAGATGTTTTTTCCTTTATTTCTTCCAAGGATTAAAAATGGGTCCCTTTAAAAAATTCCTTTATTTTTGGGAACAACGACATCTAAACATAATTTGTTTTTCGGTCAAAAGCTGCTTTTCAGAGAAAGGTGCATTATACAGACGAAGAAACATAGTCGACGTCGCCTCACATGTTCTCGCAGTCTTTTTCCAAAACTTCCAAGTTTTATAATCATTCTGTACCCTCTTAAGCATCCATTCGAAGTGAATTATGCGACTTACGTTGAAAAAAATGATGAGCAGTAGCGTCTTTATTCTCGATTTCCTATTGTTGGCTTTTATCATTTTTAGTGACTTCCATTCTGGCGACTTTCTCTATAGCTACATTGCTTTTTGATTTCTGGATCATATTGGAAGATCCAAGTTTTATCGCAAGTGATCACATATTTTCCGGTACATCCGAAGTTTTATTGTGAATTTCAACTTGACTGCTTTTTACACTTGAAAAAACTATTTTTAATATTAAAATACAAAAAGTCGTATACAGGGTGGACACTTTTTTAATGGGATTGTATTGGTAACTTCCAAACCATAGACCATAGAAGGTCGGTTAAATGGAGAAAAAGAAGCATCATCTAGCGGTGAAAACTAATCGAAAATATCAGGGCCGGTTCTCGAGATATAACGACAAAACAAAATTCGATCATTTCGGTTTTTTGGTTATCCCTCATTTATGTTCAGAAGTACCAAAAAATTTTTTTGAAAGTTTTTCATTTGATAGTAAATTTTCTTTGCTTTGACGTTTTCAGATTTCGCATCCAACGTTTCGTATTCTCCAGACCACCCTCAACTTATTTTTTTTAAATACGGACCTGAATATTTGGTTTTCATTTCTAAAAACTGAATTTCTTTTTGTTATTATCAGTAATCGCGTTTTAAAAGATTTACATTACTGTTCTTGTTGATAATTTGTTTGTTAATTTTCAGAGAATTACAGAAGTTTCGAGAGAATTGACTTATTACAAGCTTTTATTTAGTTTCACCTGTCCCGGTGTCTGTCTGTAATCAAACCTTGCTAGTTAAATTTGACCCACTTCTAACCGTCCGATGGATTTGAAATTTTCCAATATGGCGGACAAGTTTTGTGGTTATAGCCCGATTCTATTCAATTGGTATGTGAGCGGTTTTCGGAGTCGGATAAGTATTAAGACATTTTTGTCACACACTTTTCGTTTTTCTCTGGAACCCATTCTGAATGGTGCTATAAAATATTCAGGTCCGTATTTAAAAAAAATAAGTCGCGGGTGGTCTGGAGAATAGGAAACCGTTGGATGCAAAATCTGAAAACGTCAAAGCAAAGAGAATTAACTATATAACGAAAAACCTCAAAAAAATTTTTTGGTACTTTTGAAAATAAATGAAGGATAACCAAAAAACCGAGATAATTGAATTTTTTTTTTCGTCATATCTCAAGAACCGGCCCTGATATTTTTGATTAGTTTTCACCGCTAGATGATGCTTCTTGATACGCAACTTTTTTTTATATAACCGACCTTCTAACTAGTATGGTTTGGAAGGTACCAATACAATACCATTAAAAAAGTGGCCACCCTGTATATTTTTGCGCATACTAACAACCCGTTGATAAAAAAGAATTTCATCCATCGGTGCACCGTAGCGATATCGCAACCCCCCGCGATATCGATCTTAATATAGTCATTGGTTCACGCCGAGGGAGGAGGATGTTGAGGGTTTTTTTAGTTTAATGGTGGCCATCTTGGTTTGATAATATAATTGATTGTACGTTGTATCCCGCTCGAGGTGGACAATAATGGCGATAGTTTGCTGCCATCAAAATTCCTATCGCGCCATAATAAACGGCTCATTAGCCGGTCACGACCGACGAACACGATTTTTTATCATCGATCATCCAATGATGCATTCTTGAAGAGGACCGGCGAACATACTCTCGAAACGGGAATATGCAACAACGAAATGCGATACGTATACACGTTTGACATGCAAAAGGTCAAACTGTCTTTATATCTATCTCTCTGATCGTCTTTACTCGTAACCGAGATTAAGTTACTTTTCTTTTACACCGTCGGGAATGTCGTTTTATAAAATTTATTAATCCGATTTTGTATAAAAAATATTTAAAACCAAACAAAATACTGTTTATTAATAAACCAACGTTTCGATGCCGATTTCAATCTCGAGTGATTTACGTTACTGATGAACGTTGGTAATCTCGTTCGAAACGTCGAAGATGCGATTACGACAAGAATGCTGTAAAGTATTAAGTAGGTATGACAAATAAATAAATGTTTGTCTAGATACAAAGGACGATACAAGAGTACAGGATTATTTACTAAAAATTACTACTTATCATCGTTATTATTGCCTACAGAAAAAAAAGCTTTGCATAAAAGTTGTATGGTTGTGATTGAATTTTGTTAAAATAATATAAAAAGTAAAGAGGCATGTGGATTTCGTGAAATGCAAAAAAAAATATTTTTTTAAATCGAATATTATTAAATTTTCAAAATGATATTTTTCCTAATTTTAAAAATACTCCATATACCAGGAAGATAGATGTCCACCTAAACGACTGTATGAGAATCGTCACGGGTACCCTGAAATCTACACCCGTTTCCCGGTTGCATACTATCATTCCACCACCAGAACTATAACATCCAAACCACCGACAGGACCTCCCAATTCATGCCACCCTAAAATACCCTCCGCCAAACCGCCTCAAATCTCTGAGTCCCATATGAGCTGAGGCGAATCAAAACTACCAGTACACTCACATCTCGAATGCTTCTGTTTTAGATAATTTAAATATTGCTATGTACAAAAAAATGAATCTAGGTGGTCATTTATTTATAGCATTTTAACAAAATTCTTTTATAACTACACAACTTTTATGTAAACCTTCTTTCTCTAGGCAATAATAACACGATGATAAGGGATAGGTAATTTATAGTACATAACCGTATATTGATTAGATTTTATGGGAGGCTTTTTGTAAGTATGTACTTTGATCTGATGAGGTCTATTGTGCCTTCCCTGTGGTTAGAGCTCCTTCTCCCACCCATAGTTGTTTTACCAACTTCCAGAGGCTGTTAGGGGCTAAGCACGAGACCTAAGCTAGTCCTTCGCAGGTAGGACATTCATATTCTTCTAATTTTAAAAGGTTTTTAACCCTTTATACATCTTAAATTAAATAAGAGTTGGTTTTCTTGCTGAAATATGGGGAGGGAGCTTAAAGGTGAATTTGTAACAGAAGTGTGATGATGTACCCCTACATTAAAAATATTTACAAATAAATTATAGTTTAAAAAAACTAAAAATCACGCTTTTAAAGTTGATCAAATTAAAAAGTCATAAATAATATTTTTCATAGGAATAAAATTACTGATGAGAAAATAATTGTCACTGTTTTAAAAGCTTGGGGTTTGCTTTCATTTCGATATGCAGAGTTGGTTTAAAAATGTCATACAAAGCACCCCACGTTCTTAGAACAGTGACATTAATTTTCGCCTCAGTAATTTTATTCCTATGTTAAGAATTAATTTTTAATTTTTAGTTTGATTAACTCTAAAAGCGTGTTTTTTTAAACTATAATTTATTTTTGCTTTTTAATTCGATTTGTTTTACTCACTAAAAAAATTATGTATTAAATGGTAAAAGCACAAAAATAATGCATCGGCCGGAAATCAAACCGGCAGGCGAGCATCCTATCACTGAACCACCGATGCGATGAACTGTGTCAATATTTGTTCTGCGCACATGCGTAGTTTAAGCACTAGTTCTATCTCTATTACTCTCATGCAAAGGATCCCTGAAGAAATAATTGAATCCTAGAGAAAGTAATCAGGATAATCGGATATTTTGATCGAATTATTGCATTGTCGTCGGTCTTTGCCGAGTGTGCAAAGTTTAAATTAAATCTGATCGCTTAAAGTAGGGCAAAATCGAGGCCAAAGAGTCAGTTACAAAAATACATACAAGCAAACAAACAAGATACAGGTGAAACTAATGTAAGCGTGTTAAAAAGGTTACTATACGGTGTTTATTCCTGACACCAGATCACCGATTTGGATAAACGTAATGTTATTTTTTTCCAAAACCTTATGCAATTTAAAATCTCACCTTAATAAGAAAGTGTATAAAAATACCTACGGTCCACGAGGACGAAAGTTGTATGCAGAGAAGAAGGCTTAATAAATAATCAACTTACCAATAGAAATATATTTTTTTTATTTTTTCTTCTACTTCATCTAAATCCGTTAAGCACATTTTTTACAATCAAAGGCGAGGAGGTCGCAGGCAATAGCTAGTAAATAATTTATTTGCATTTAGAACACTATGAAATGGCACTGCTGTAATGGGTTGAAATACTTTGGGACAGAAAACTTTTAATTTTTCGAAAGAACGTCCCAACAAATTACCATCATCTCGATCATATTTAAACTTCCGACGCCATTTTCTCTCTTAACGACTCTCCTAAGTGATTAGATATCGAGAGAGAAAGAGAGAGAGAGAGAGAGAGAGAGAGAGAGGGAAGAGAGAGCAAGTATGCACTTCCAACGCCACCGAACCAATTTTAAGGGGTAGCGGGGGCACAAATGCGGGGCGGTAGTTCGGCAGTAATGGGTTGTAAGACCGTCGTTTATAATTAGGAAACTGAAAAGAAAAATACAGCGGCGGAACTTCGTGAAAAACAACACGAGGAAAATAATGGGATGTAAAACAATGTTAACCAAAAAAATATATCTAATAACGAATATAATAATTAATACCATGAAATAATCGATGAAATTACTTTAACTCTAGTAATAATTTATCAGTAGATAAATATTTCAACGGCTGTGTAGCTTTTAATGTCACCAATTAAAGGGGAAATTACCACATTCGTCAATCTTTAACAAAAACCAGTTAAATTAGTCGGTAGAATTAAAACAATCATTGTAAAACAAGTGATTAAGACAGAAAATGATTTTTAAAAAATATTGACAGATATAATATAATATTTTGCTTTATTGTATCGGGGAATTAAATGCTCCAAAAGTGCAGTATTTATACAAGTCTTCAGCAGGTACAAAGAAATGACTGTCTAATTATTTCTGTTAAATGGTTTCATTATTTTACAGATAAACGTGATATCTGGAAGGAGGAACGTGCAATAATAATCAATAATGAGTGTTGTTACTGCAACTATAATTAAATTTATGCGTTTCCAATTTACATAAACGATGCTCCTTTAAATGAATATGATGAGAGCTTCTTGATTAACTGATAAATCGTAAAAAGGGTTTGTGATTAAACAGATAAATTTTTTACAAACAATCAAAGTATTAGTTATAATTTATTTCCCACTTACTTTTTCTAATTCCAGGAGGTGAAACCGTAAAACTTGAATCGCCTGAACCATCTGAAACAAAAAAATTAAACATGTTTTAGATTTTTCAACACTTTTATTATAGCGTTGTGAAACACACAAACACCTAATTTTTGAGTCATAGAAAATTCTATTTAAAAATATCAAACTTAATAACTAGCGCAACCTCTTACACATTTTCTACTCTACGTCCCATACCTCTGTTTATTTAAATCAAGCCTAAATTCTGTGGAATTCTTTTCGTCGCCTTCATCAATTTTTTATCCTCACAAGTAATCGTGATTCTTGGTTAAGTGTACCTTTATCCTTCGTTGTGTGGACATTCCTTTTTTTTTTTAGTTATTAGGTTTTCTTTATTTGTTTTCTACTTGTTGTTATTGATTTGCTTGTAGGTAATCAGGATTGATAAGAGTCACTTCTTTGAGATTTAATAAATCGATTGTTGAAATTGCTGCTGACGGTGTAGAATATATAATTCTTAATTTTATTTGCGGGCTTGTTTAAATATCTAAACAAGCATCGCTTTGGTGCTACATAACGAATATTTACATAAAGAATTGTATTCGTGTCATAGAAAACGTTATCAGTGATAGTTGACTGCTTTTTCTTAAATTGTGTGTTATCCGTCTTGTTCACAATGTATATGTGTGTATATATGTAGGTATATGCAAGAGTTCGGTTTGCATAAAAATCTTAAAACATACTACTATTACCAGCAATTTCAAAACAGTCGTGAACGAAACAGAGTTCTCATGGCAAGCTAGATGTTATTTTTACCATATTATCCGTTCTTGAACGAGGTCAGTACAAACACGATCAATATCTTGTGTGTGTGTGTGTATTTGTATGTAAAACGGTGTTACAGCACATATATCTATGCAGGTAATTTTTAACAAATTTCACAATTTCTGTATATCCCGTCAATATAGCTGACAATCATATTCCAGAATCCCAACATTTGGTATGGTGCACGTTGGAGGAGGCTGGGTTCCAGAAAGGAAAATATTGGAAAAACTACCTAAAAAGATTATTTGGAAGTGAATGAAATTAAATCAATAGCGAGGGCAAAAAAAAAGATGGTAAAACTGGATACAGGACTATAGAGGACTATCCGACGCCTGAAGAGGGCATTAACACTTACAGAAAAAGAAGAAGCATTCATCAAATATAGTGTATTGGTTTAAAACAAAAATAAAATCAGGAATACAAAACAAATTTAGATTCAACCCGCATAGTACTTACTGAAAGCTAATCTATAATATAAAAATGAATCGCTAAATGTGTTGCTAAGCGCAAATCTCGAGAGACGCTGAATCGATTTCGCTAATTCTTTTTTTATAATATTCTTTAATGTACGAGGATGATTCTTACGAAGAGAAAAATTTAAAAAATTGCCTGAAAAAGTCTAAAAACAACATTTTTCTATATTCCCATACAAAACATTCATAATAATACTTAAAAGTCAATTTGAACTTTAATGCCATACCATAAAGTTTAAGTGTTAGTGGAGGGGTTCCGGGAAGGCAAAACAACATATATATATATACAAAAATGAATCACCGTGCGTGATATGATATGATATAAGCGTTTGATAGTGGTATTCCCAATTAAGTTAGTACCCATACAAAAGGGGTGGTAGGGGGATAAAATATAAAAAATTATTAAAAACGCCGATATTAGTGTCGAATTAATAGTTTTTGGGGTCGCTGAGTTTGATAGTGACTTTCCCAATTTTGTTAGCACCCCTACGAAAGGGGCGAGAAAGATAGAATATGAAAACTATTAAAAACGCCGATATTATTTTCGAATTTATAGTTTTTGGGGTCGCTAAGTTTGATAGAAATATTCTCAATTTTGAAATAACCTCTACGAAAGGGGTGGGAAGTGAATGAAATATAAAAAATATCAAAAATGGCTGATATTAGAGTCGAATTTATAGTCTTCGGGGAAACTGAGTTTGATAGTGAAAACTATTAAAAATGCCGATATTAGTGTCGAATTCATAGTTTTCGGAGTCGTAGAGATTAATAGCGATATTTCCAAAGCAGGCAAGCCAAAGTTCGGACAGGACAACGAATAATTATCCTTAAAATTAGCAATTGAATTATAATAAAAAGAGGAAGTTTTGAAGTAACGATAGGTAGTTTGTGTTTTTAAACATTTTATAATTTATGCATGTTGATAATAATTAAAATAAACATTAAATAAATTCATAAAATTCTTAACAAAAAGTCAATTAATTATAAATCCATCATTGCGATTATTTATTAGTAATAAAAATAAAATATTGGTAATTAATGACAGCAATTATCATATCGACATGTGGATGTACATTACTACCATCAGAATAAGGATATTCGATATTCCATTCAGTAAAAAAAGCAAATAAATCTAGTACGTTTATGCTACGGAAAATGAAACAGAAGAAACGCGTGTGCAGCGTTGGATCCAGCAAGCTTGCATTCTGGAACAATTTAAAATAAAAAATCCTGCAATGTGTTTCCGTATATTCTTTTTATAGCCAAAACTAAAGAAAATAAAAACGTGTTTTTTTTAATTCGTACTTAAAAAATACTAAACTCACAATGTTACAAACAATTTTGGATACTTTGTGTGCTAGATTATTCATAGTCATAATATTGTACCGATCATAGGAAAAATACAAGTTGTAGATTGTAGATTGTAGGGTGGATCGTGAAGGCTATGCGGCCTCTCAAACACCTCGACCTATCAGATGGCTTTAAGAAGGCTCCTATCACTCTCTGTTTTGCCCATCTTTTTCAGGTGATATCTCAGAGGGCAGTGTCCAGTTAGGAGTCATGTCACAACCAGTACCAACTCTTTCTTGTCCAATTCGAGAATCTGTTTAGCTTTCCTAGGCGAAAGGCTTACTAGCCCTTTCGCTCGTCTTTCAAGTGGGCCTTGGAAAGTCCACAGAAGGGTTCTGGGCGGGAAAATTGTGTATTTGCCAAGTTATTAGTATAGTTATAATGTAGAACAAGAATTTACATTTGCTTAAAACCCACCTGCATAAGATTTTTAAAGCTCATGGAATCATTAAGAATTTCGCTTTGTAGGTACCTATATTTGTAAAAATGTTATTCAAGGAACTATTTTTAGATACGAACCTGCGCAAATTACACCACACAATACTGTCTAGACTAATTTGGAATAATTTATTCCATTTCTGTAATATATGCGAGCATTTATCATTTTCACTGGTAATTACTTAATACACTTATAAATAATGCAGTGACAAGAATACTCTGAATGGCCCATATGTTTCTAACATACTTACAAAGATAAGTATTCTGTTTTTTTTTTGGTAATTGCTCTGCAAGGTCAACAATGGTAATTGTAATAAAATTATATAAAAAAATAAACAATCGGCTAACTGAAAAAGCTGGTGGTCGGTAACTGTATACAGGGTGTTTCAAAAATAGTTGACCCCGTCTCTAGGATAAGTAAAAAACTGCAATTACTTTATACCAGCATCGGTTATTACTTCAAAATTTTCAAACCAAAATATTCCGAAAAAGGTACACAGTATCGAGTTTTACCAAGAGTACCTTTTTGGTGTAAAATTGAATGGTGTTTAAGTTGACTTAAAATTTTGATTAATAAATCTAACCTTAAAAAAGTTATAATCAATATTACTTGGTACGAACCGTGTAACTAGCCCTCTATGAGAGTCAGATATAAAAACAAATTCATTGGATGTATCAGCTTCTAAAACATATTCGTATAAAATTTCATTACAATGTTTCCAGTAGTTTCGGTAAAATCGTATCTAATAAATGTGTATAAATTTTTTTCTTCAACGCCCCTTATCTTGAATACGGATGGCGATACGAAAATTTTTGACTAAGCAAACCCCAATTATTTTTCAGTTTTCTACCTATCCTAGAGACGGGGTCACCTTTTTTTAAAACACCCTGTATTAGTTAATAAAAAAGTAGCTTCGAGTAAAAGACAGGGATTTTTGCAGCGAATAAAATGTATACTAACAGAAAGAAACTTAAGTTGAAAAATGAATAATAATAATTTAAATTTTAACGCAACGAACTACATATTCGATTAATGGTTACCTGGATTAACAGATTTGACTTGAAAGTTACTAAATGTTGCCGTTAAATTAAAAACAACTTTCGACCGTAACGATAGCCATTTGTTTTTTTCAGTCGGCAGGTATTCGACAATAAAAAGAAAAATTATCTTAATGTTCTCGAGAAAATAGATAAGTTACAACCAATATTTCCGAAAAGCGAGATAGCTTTTCTGAAAGCTCAGGTATACAGAGTATTATATTAATGGATTCCCCTTTAATCTCTTCAAAAATAATTAATACGGACTCCATTTACATAAGGAACTTAAAAGAAATAATTAACTTTGTGATCTTTGATCGTTCGATACAAAAACATTTAGTTCGTTTTGAATTAATTATTTAGTGAAAAACAAACGACTAGCGTGTAATGTGTACATAAAACCTATTCGTAGGATGATTGATATCTCCAACGAGATGGATAGTTGCCGGTGCATAGAACATATCACACGTTTTTAAATTACACTACTATAAAACTGTAACAGAAGTGTGTGTCTGACTCTCCAAATCACCGATTTTTGGATTTTTTGTCTGTATGTTTAACAGACATATTTACATATAGTCACGCTTTTTTCCCGTAGAGGTAGGCAGAGACCACGTCCTTCCACTTCCACACATCTTTTGCTTCCTCTACTATAATCAGTGCTCTCATACATGCTCGTCGGTACTGTTGGTACTCTACACCTGGCCTTTCTTCAAAACAATGTTGATCAGATCGAGATCGATGTTCGCCGAGCAGTCGACCTTTACCGACTTCCGTCCATTCACACTCGCCTTATAAATTTGTTTCGTCCAATCTTCCTTTAACCATCCTTTCTGCGTGTCCAAACCATCTAAGTATCCCTTTATCTATCTCTGTAACCTCTTTTTTTACACCACAGCGTTCTTTTATCTCACTATTCTTTACTTTATCCAAAATATTAAAGATACAAAAAGCATAATTTCCTTCAAACGATTATTAAAAATAACATATTTATAATATCTTCATTCCTAGTGTTTCACAGATATTAGGTAAAGATAATGGTGAAATTGTTTATAATATTGGTATAATAAGCGATGTACTAAATAGCTATAGAGCTAAATAAAGGGTATTTATTATTATTTTATCCAACCGAGTCACTCCGGCTATACTTTTCACTACTACTAATTTCCGCAACATTAATCCTATTTTCATGCCTTTTCTGCCAAACCCAACATTCACTACCATACATAAGTGTAGGAACAAACACTCCTCTATGCACAGCCAGACGTGCCTTTTTTGACACTTTTTGGCTGTTCATAAAGTTATGCAGCGCCCCATTCATTTGTTTTTCTGCCAACACCCTTCGCTCAATGTCACTGTCATACTTTCCATCTCTCGTAAACTTTGAACTCAAGTATACAAACCCATTTACTTGTTCCACTCTTTCTCTCTTAATCACAACTTCACAGTTTCTCATGCTTTCTTCTCTTTCAAAAACCATTACTTTCTTTTTGCTTACCTTTATTTTCATCCCTTTGATTTTCAGGGCATCATGCATAACATTAACCATCGCCTGCAATTCCTCATTCATTTTCAATCCATACGCACTCTCTTTCAAGTCTTTTAAACAATCGTCTATGTATAAGTCATGGCGAAGCATCACGCAAAAACTACTAAACCTATTTTGCCGAAACTTTTTGTGATTAAAAGCTTATTAGACTTAAAAACTGAGGTATGACTCGCACGATGACGATAGTTGGAGATATAACAATGAAACCTCATTTTTTTATAACCTTGTACAACCAATATGAACTTATTATCATTATATGTTGTAGCTGTTTGAATTTTTGTGAATTTATAATAGTAGCAGTAGTTTTCTTAATTACGTCGACAGGTATCGCTGCATGTAGTTTTAAAGGCCTTTCGTTTGGTTTTTTAAAAATTTAAATTATGGGGAGTGGTTTTATAGTTCTGAAAACAGTAAAAACTTTTCATGGTACTATGAGACTTGGATAGGATCTTGATTGTTTTTATTCCGACTGGTTATGATTGGATATTTTGGTTAATGTTGTAAGATAACAAAAGTATGTATGTACAATAAAGATATTTAAGAAAAAGTGTGTGGTGTGTGTCAGCTCCGACGCACGTCATGAGTTTACTGCTTACGAACGATTATAAAATACATAAATTAATAAATGAGGGTAAATGAATGCATTGTTTATATTACTTAAAGCATGCACGATACATTTATTTATAACAATTATACAATGAATTCGTCAAAATACATAACATAGCCATGAAAATATAGATAATAATAATTTTATAAAATATAGTTATTAGCAAAATAATTTAATCACTAGTAAATGTATTTTATAATCATTGATAAGGATTATATTATTCACATGTATACATGTCGCAAGCGTTTCCATCTCGCAGTGTATACTCTGTACTGGGGAATGCGCAAGAGAGGTTGCGCATGAGATGGACAAAACGTTTTTCGTATAACGCTTAGTTTGATTTTACTCCTCATAAATTTTCATACCCCGGGGATCATTTTATCTTCTCCTTTCGTCTCAATACGAAGATCCATAGAGTAAACTTTTTTACATTAAATGACTACAGTCCATGGAGAGAAGTTGCTAGCAAAAGCTAGTGTGATAAAACTTACAAAAAAAAGTACTCACAAGAAATGTGTTAGTAGTCCCTAGCAATTTACTTAAAATATTTGCGTGTAAGTATGTGTCGCCGTTCGTGAATGCTGTTAATAAAATTTGCAGAAATACTAGACGCCTAACGTTGATGAAAACCGATGCAACCCGAAGACGTGACTGTGTAAAAAAACTCGTCAAACTGCCAAAGATACGCTCCATAAAAAAAGGGAACCCTTCTTAAATCGTTCGACATTTTAACGACTTGCTGGTGTTAACGTCGAATTTGATTATATTCTGCGATAGATTCATTAAGCCCGACATTATAATAAATCCAACGTTGGCAGCTAGAGAGATATACATAGGTACATAACATTCCTAGCGTTGTGTCCAGTTATACGGTACCAAACAAACCATGGGTTTGTTTCACGCGACCTGCGACCTCCGAAGTACCGATGGGTGGTCCCTACTCGTATGCATGACATGCAAACATAAATAGGTATATAAAACGTTTTACATTACGTAATGGGTTATTTTAATTATAGAGATACAGAGTCCACCTTCTTGTTGAACGTTTAACACTTTTAAAATTATTTAATTCATTTGCTAATACAAATAATTTTATGTATTCATGTTACATTCGGTGTCTCGCAGGGATCACATCTGGGTCCACTTCTCTTTAATATTTTCACTAATGGTATAGCTTTTAACTTTTGCTACTGTAAATACCTTTTATTCGCTGATGACCTCGATATTTATATGTCAATCAACTCCGACGAAGACTGTGAAAACCTTCAATCCGATTTGATCGCACTGATCATTTGGTGACAAAATAACGGAATGTCACTCAACGTTGACAAGTGTTATTGTTTCTCATTTTCTAAATCCAATAGTCCCCTATTCAATTCGACTATCAAATCGAAAACAACCTTAAACGGGTTTTTGAAATTCGCGATTTTCGAGTCATATTTGATCATCAATTAAATTTTACACGTCATATTAACTTCGTACTCAGCAAATCTTCTCAGTCATTAGGTTTCATTTCTGGAAATACAAAAACTTTATCTGTTATAACTTTTAGAACTTTATACCTATCATTAGTATATTCGGCTATTCAATACGTCTTTCAAGTGTGGCCACCATATTATAGAGTACCTACATGAAATTTTTTTGAGGTTTATGGCATTCAAAATAAATCTGCAACACCTTAGAAAATAGTGTAGTAAAACAAGATCTCACTTGATTATTCTCTACAAGATACTATCAGGGGAGATAGATTGTCTTTTATTGCTCCAATTCGTTTATTTTAAAGTTCCAAACAGATCTACTCGTTACTCTGAATTATTCCAAGTTTCCTACCATCGCACAAAGGCTGAAACTAGGAAAAGTTTCATGCGTACTACCGACTCCACATTAAGCAGAAACGCTAAAACTTGTAAATCGGAGCCTCAACACTTAATCAGCCAAAAGGAAGAACATCCACCTGGTTCATCTCACATCACATGGAAGTCACTTAACCGCCTTAGGTCGGCGTATCCAGATGCATATCTAACCTAAGAAAATGGGGTTACACTGAGGCGACCGTAAACAGGAACAGACCCTCAAACACCTACTATTCTGTGAACAGCTGAGTCAAACCTGTACTCACGAGGACTTAAAAGTGGCAAACGAAAAGGCAATACAGATGGCGAACCACTGGAAAAACAAAATTTAAAAATGTGATGTTGCGGACACTGAAATTAAAAAAGTATTGCAATAGAGGTTTAGAATTTACTGGACAAAAATTAAATTCATTTTTAGATAATTAAAATTAAAATTTAGTTTATATTTAGTATAAGTATGTAGGTATTTGTATTACATTTTATATAATAAATAAATATATAGGTACTATCGAGACAATCTCTTAGACGCATCTCAAATATAATTTCTCGGCGATTTCACAATCAGTCGTATCGTGTCAAGAAACTGGTTAAAACAATAAGCGCAAGAAAGCTATCCAATCAAAGCAGAAGGTTCCTCCCGCTCCTCCGACGAAAAGAAACTGAAAAACCATTGGCCTCTGTGATTACGGCTACTTGTAACAATGAGAATGGAGTTATTAGATAAATCACTGCTTTCCGGACTAAATTACCGTGTCTAGCTGTGTTGTTTATTATACGAGAGGCGTGTAGGTGTACCTACTCTTGTGTATTTTTATCCTAAAGATGCGACGGAATTTAACAAATTTTCCTGATTAAAATAACGTGAAACGGAAGGTGGATAATGTGGAATTTAAACAGCATATATTAAATTAATACCGATGGAGTGCGTCTAAACCATTTACGATTTTCCGACGACATTGTGGTCATTGCCAACACAGGTGAAGAGCTTAAAAACATGCTTCGGGAGCTTCATCGAGCATCGCTACAAATTGGACTTTAAATGAACTTAAACAAAACAAAGATCATGAGTACAGAAGACCTCCGGGTAACTGTTAACGACCAACCCCTAGAAGTCGTCTCGGAATATATATTTACTTAGGCTTGGCAAAGAAAATCAATCTTCTGAAATCACAAGAAGAATAGGCCTCTCCTGGGCAGCTTTTGGCAAAATAGGATTTAATCTTAAATCTCGTGAATATCCTATAAAATTAAAAAGGAAAGTGTTTGATGTCTATGTGATGCCGGTCCTCACATATGGATTCGAGACAATGGCAATTACCCGCAAATTTGCCAATAAACAGCAAACCACCCAACGAGAAATGGAGAGGCTACGCGATAGGAATCACTTTAAAAGGATTAAGTCCGCAACGAGAAAATTCGTAGAAGAACTAAAGTGACGGATGTACTAAGGCTTGTGGCATAACTGAAATGGAGATGGGCTGGTCATATAGCAAGGCAGGATGACCACGAGTGGGCACATAGGATATTAATTTGGCGCCCAAAATAGACCAAACGGAGCATTGGTAGACCCCAGAGACGATGGCGAGACGATATCCAGAATGTTGCAGGAAGAAATTGGATCCGAACTGCTAGGGATAGAAGAGCGTGGAAAGATTTGGAAGAGGCCTACATCCAGGAGTGGATAAACACGGGCTGAGAAGAAGAAGAGAAGATTAAATTTTTGGGACACGACGAGTTGAAAATATAATTAATTTTGTAATAATAAATCGTTACAAATAACACTTCGTAAGAGAATATTTCTTACAGCCCATCTCTATTTTTTCTCGCGTATTATTCAGACCCGTGGAAGAGAAAATTACATTCCAGGAGGACGAGACGCGGGCGTTGCGGCGCCGTTATCTTTTATCCGCACACTGGAAACTGCTAACAATCATGGTGTGTAACAAAATCATTACACACGTACGCATCGAGGGTGAAACAACGAAACAGAATCGAAACAAAAAACTTCCTTTCACTTGATGTACGAATTTTGTTTCTAATGGTAAGTATGGTGTAGCGTTTCAAACATTTATTATGCACTCACTAGCTTTATTATTTCAATGAGACGACGTAAGAAAAAAATTTAATTTAATTTAATTATTTTAACAATACGCGCATTTGTTAACAACCTAGAAATTAAGTTATAACTATAAACAACACACTTATTAATAATAATTTATTAAGTTCGGAAAAAAATTTATAATATCTATTTAGTAATTAATTACTATTTTTTTGTAGCATTTTAAAGTAATATCTTACTTTACAACATTAGCCGATCAAATAAAAGCAATCGAGGTTTTATAAATAACTTCACTAAATACTTTCAACAAATTTCCAAAATCACAATTAATTAATTCAAAACTTCTGCTAAGCTTTCCATAAATAAAGATATCTAACAAAAAACATAACCCCACAATAATACTGCATGCATCGCTATCCTATTGGAAAACCACTGCTAGATAGGTACCAACTATTATAGTTTCACAAAAATTTAAACGACTAAATAATTTGGATGTATATACTAAAAATTGATGTTTACCTTATATTTTGCACTTGGTTGTGAAAAAATGTAATTTTATTGCTATATCTCTGACTCTAATCATCGAAGCAAGATTAATATATTACGACCCTATAGGCTAGAAAGTTGGATTTAACATTCTTGCCGTGGGTTGTATACTATTGCTCCCCAAGCCGAAGATTAATATAAAAATATCTCACTTGCTTCAGGCTACCACCTGGCCATCTCAGCAAGAATAGCGCGCCCCATTTTTAATCCATTAATCTTTTTCTTCTCTATTTATTATATCGTTTTATTGGTCTTTCCACGCGATTGAGAAGAAGCTGGAAGACACTTTAAAAAGCCTGTCGGTGTACTACCAAGCGAACTCACTGAAACCAAACCCGGCGAAGACAGTAGAGTATGCGCCTACCACCTGAAGAATCACGAAGCGCATAGTAAACTCGAGGTTAAGTGGGACAATGTTCAACTTACCCACTCCGACGCTCCCTAATACCTTGGAGTCATGCTGCACAGGACGCTAACCTACAGAGCTCATTGTCAGAATACCACGATGAAAGTGAAAGACACGAAACAACCATCTGATGAAGCTGCGACGCAGCAAGTGGGGCGCAAACCCAAGCGTTCCGATTAAACTGCTAAAGCCTTATGCTACTCAACGGCCGAATACGCCTGTCCTGTCTGGAACAGATAAGCCCACGCAAATAAGGTGGATACGGCGCTAAACGAGACCTGCCGCGTAATTACAGGGTGCATGAAACTCACAGCACTCGATAAACTGCAACGCGCCGCCGGCATGGAAGCATCCCACAAACGACGATCATCAGCTGAGGATAATGAGCGTTTTAAACAGACTTTTGACCCCAGACACGTCATGAACGGGCATGATGACCCACCATCGCCAAAACTCGAGTCCTGGAAAAGGGTTCCTACAGTCGATACCCATCGACCCCAACTCTTTTTCCTAGTCACGCCACCAACGACGTTAGGAATCCAACTGGACTGGAACACGTGGTGAACCCTTAACCAACTGCGGACTGGCGTCGCGCCAATTATGAAGAACCGAGCTAGATGGGGCCATCTAGCCTGCATGCGGCGAACCGTCCACATCTGCATAATTTTCAGCACAGCGTGCAAATTTGTGTCGAATACAACGCACAACGTAAATGTTTATGGATGTGGACCCGCCTTTGGAAAAAATTTAAAGATGCGTTTAGTCCGAGATCCCCAAACTTTTTTTTATAGCTGTAAAAAATTCTTAAAAAGTATTACTATTAAATTATTATATTTGACGTATTAATTAATAGATTATTTTTAATATATCTAGCTAATTTAAAATATGCGGACAGACGTTATCTTTGTTAAGAATGGGGCACTGCAAAGCTTTATGAACCAGCCAGAAAGTGTCAAAAAAGGCTGTGCATAGAGGTATGTTGGTTCCTACAAAGGTAGTGAATGTTGGGTTTGACAGAAAAAGTATAAAAAAAGGATTAATGCTGCGGAGATGAGTAGTCTGAGAATTGTATAGCCGGAGTGACTCGGTTGGATAAAGTGAAGAATAATGATATAAGAGAACGCTGTGGTGCGAAAGATGATGTGGTTACAAAGATGGGTTAAGGAATGCTTAGATAGTTTGGACACGTAAAAAGGATGGATGAAACAAACTTATAAGGTGAGTGTGAATGGACGGAAGTCGGTAGAGGTCGACCTCGGTAAACATCGATCTCGATCAGTGATCAACATTGTTTTGAAGAAAGGCCAGCTGTCAAGAGTACCAACAACCGACGAGCATGTATGAGAGCACTGATGAAAGTAGAGGAAGCAAAAGATGTTTGTAATAACCACCGTAGCGGAAGTGGAAGGAAGTGCCTACCTCTACGGGAAAAATGCGTGACTATAATATGTATGTATGTATCTAATTAGTTAAAATCATTTTCTTTATGCTAAAACTGAATAATATCTGTCGAAAATTGACCCGACTATTTTAAAGGGTTCGACTACTATCTTTTTTAGTATTTTTTATGAAAAATGTTCATTGCTCGTTTTAAATATTCTTTTTAAATTCTAAACAAATCATATTGGTGAATAATTTGGATCTTTAATAATTCTAGTTATTTTATATAAATCTAAAATTTCCAGTAATTTGTAATATTTTTTTTAATAATGATCCTCTTACAGAATTAACTTTTTATTATAAATTTTTTTTTTGTGAAAACAACTCGATACAAACGTATATCGTGATTCGAATAGTGGTTGACCCCGTAAGGGACCCTCTCGTGTTAAAAAATTAAGTTGTATCACGCATATCTAATCAAATGGCCGTTATTTTCGATAAAACGTGTATTAAAAGATCAAATCGTCATGCAATAAATGCGACAAATTCCCAATCTTCTTGGCGATCCTTTTAAAATCCCTGAAAGTAATATGTTAAAATACAAAAAACATAAGGTAATAGTATTTAATAAACCAATGGGTAGGTATCTTTAGTAATAAGAATGCTTACCCCACACACATTGCGGCTATTTCTCTTTGTTGTTGAAAAAACCATAGCCTTTAAAACGACTTAATATTTATAATTTAGACACAAACATAATAATTGTTCCCACCTAAAAGATCCACCACTTTCATTGTATGATAATCTCTCGGAATTTACATCTGTAATAACGGCGTCATCAAAAATATTTTGAATTAATATTTGATAGGACAAGAGCGAAATATTATTTATTCGATTATGTTCCCTCTGAGAGGGTGTCGAATGTCGAAAAATTGTTTTTAATGGGTACAAAGAGAAAGGGGTTGTTCTCTTGTAATTAAATATGTGTAAAATAGAGGGTTGCTGGTTTTACTGATGTTACACGCACAATCGTTAAATAATTTAATTTTATTGTAGAAATTATGCTAGTTAGCAAATAATTTGAAAAAGTGTAAATTTAAGAAAACTCCTTAGAACATTTAACTATAAGAATGTTTAACTATATCACATTAGTAGTCAACAATTTAAACGCAACCTTTCCAAGATACCCCACAGAAATATCGAAAAAGGTGTGAGACAGAGATGTGTGGCTTCGCCATGGCTGTTCAACTTATACATGGACGATTGTTTAAAAGATTTGAAAGAGAGTGCGTATGAATTAAAAATGAATGATTTGATCGTCAAATGCCTTCTTTACGCCGATGATCAAGTCATATTAGTGTCATCTAAAGAGGAGTTGCAGGCGATGGTTAATGTTATGCATGATGCACAGAAAATCAAATGGATGAAAATAAATGTAATGAAAACGAAAGTAACGGTTTTTAAAAGAGAAGAAAGAATGACAAACTGTGAGGTGCTGATTAAGGGAGAAAGAGTGAAACAAGTAAAGAAGTTTGTATACTTTGGTTCAAAGTTTACGAGAGATGGAAAGTATGACAGTGACATTGAGCGAAGGGTGTTGACAGAAAAACAAATGAATATGGCAATGCATAGCTATATGAACAGCCAGAAGAAAGTTTTAAAAAAAGGCACGTCAGGTTGTGCATAGAGAAGTGTAGGTTACTACAGTTACGTATGGTAGTGAATATTGGGTTTGACAAAAGAAGCATAAAAATAGGGTAAATGCTGCGGAGATGAGTAGTCGGAGTGACTCGGTTGAATAAAGTGAAGGATAGTGAGATAAGGGAACGCTGTGGTGTAAAAAAAGATGTGGTTATAAAGATAGATAAAGAAATGCTTAGATGATTTAAACACGTAGAAAGGATGGATGAAACAAATTTATAAGGCGAGTGTAAATGGACGGAAGTCGGTAGAGGTCGACCTCGGAGAACATATCTGGATCAGATCAATATTGTTTTGAAGAAAGACCAAGTCAAAAGTACCACAGCCGACGAGCATGTATAAGAGCACTGATGAAAGTAGAGGAAGCAAAAGATGTGTGTAAGAACCGTAGCGGAAGTGGTCTCTGTGCCAACCCCTATGGAAAAAAGGAGTGACTGTATGTATGTATGTAATCTCTAAAAATCAAACGAAAGTTTTAGAAAGTTTAACCAAATTATCTGTAAGTTTTCCCCATTTGTATTTTGTAAATTGATTAGAATAAAATTAAATAAGTAGTATTCGTTTATACTTAACCAAACAGGATCGATATGGGGCGTATATAAATAGTAAAAAAGATTAAATATTTTTAAAACTCCCATTACTCGATAATAAACATATTTTTCCTAAAATTTCCCACGTTTTATTTCATTAAGTAGTTGTAGAAAAAAGTTAACAAACTAATCCGAAGAGATTAAGAGATTAACGCTAATAACATTTTCATGTCATTCGCCCAATCTATTCGAGGTCACCGAAGAACTTTGACCGGTTTTTTCATTTTTTTTTTTCACCGTATGATGACACTCGAATGTTTTTTTTGGGAATCGAACGCTCATTTGTTTATTTGACCTTTCTTAATGCGGCTATGCAACTTAAGATATTTATAATCGACAAGCTAGCAGAAAAAATTATTCTTAGAATGAAAGACGTCGAAGATGGATGGATGTTGGTTGGTTTGTTGGTTGGTTCGTTGGCGTTATAAAGGTATAGTTCGATATGCATTTAAATAAAAGGTGTCTAAATTTCTGGATTCAATCCGTGGAATACGAAAACAGAGCTTTTCTGGTAGTGTTGGGCAGTCAATTAAATATGAGTAGATATGTCAAGTTAATTGATTCGCGTTATTGTATTTTACGGGAAAAAAAAAACACGTATGAACTTTATATTCTACATATTTACTAGTTACTTTTGCTTATCGTGAGGACAGTTAGAATAACCCCGTCTTATCATTAAGAAAGAACAACGCAAGAAAACGTCTCAAAGTTTTTCATTTTTCATAAAAAGTTTTTTATCTTTACCTTCCGTAGGTACATGCAGAAGAAAGTTAATAAATGTAAAAGGATACTCACTAACGAATCTACTTCCGGATCTGCAATGTAATATGGTTTTTCTTGTCTAATCTGTAACAGAAAATAAAATTAATAGTACAATAAATAAATATCCCGATCATACTAGTAAATTATAATCAATTTTTTTAAAAATAAAATAGAAGAACGTCTCGAACACCCTATTTCTCTCGAGGGAGATTATTACATAGGCGTACATAATTGGGTTGGTTAAAAAGTGGAAAATATATTTTTCTAATTTTGGAATATAGCGTGACATTTTTTGTAACTGCTACGGATGAGATGCAATTTGTATCTTTGAGGTAGAACCCATGTAAATACACCAAATATTACTACCAGAAGAATATACATTAATGTGTATACCTCGTGCTGAGTGTTGTGTCGTCATTTATCCATAGTGTGTCAATTAAAATGGCTACTTCAGTTTTCGTTCCAGTGAACCGAGTGAGCTAATGTCCATTGTCCATGTACATGACGCCCTCAAACACCAAAATCATCTGTATAGTGTTGATACTGTGGTGGAAATGTGTTCGCAAATGACAGGACTTTTCAAACTTATCAACAAATAAATTAAGGAGTGAAGGAAAAAGTGGGAACCGCTGTGGTGTAAAAGAAGATGTGGTTACAAAGATAGATAAAGGAATGCTTAGATGGTTTAGACACGTAGAAAGGATGGATGAAACAAATTTATAAGGCGAGTGTAAATGGACAAGTCGGTAAAGGTCGACTTCGGCGAACATATCTTGATCAGATCAACATTGTTTTGAAGAAAGGCCAGCTGTCAAGAGTACCAACAACCGACGAGCATGCATGAGAGCACTGATAAAAGTAGAGGAAGCAAAAGATGTTTGTTAGATTCGTAGCAAGTGGAAGGAAGTGGTCTCTACCCACCCCTATGGGAAAAAGGTGAGTCTATATGTATGTATGTCATATCGTACTTTTTCTGCTTGCCAATATTATTTAAATTCTGATCTATTAAAAATCTCTGTGACAGCGTCCTTTAGTTCACTGATACCATGGCGCTGCAGTCACGCACGGAGCGAATAATAAAAGGGAGTTAGATTGTAGTATTTTAAAGATAACATAGCTTTATCGAACCAATCCTAGTACTTTATTTTCAGACATAGGATTTTGTTGGAGAACAAAATTGCTGCAAAAAAATAAAAGTCCGTCAAATATAGTAATTTAAATGGTCAAAAAAGAAATGATCAATTTCGCTAATTGATACCCTCTTTCGTAATCTGTTTCCCCGTATCCGAGCAATTCGAACTTTTAAAAAAGACCTGCAATTTAAAAGATACCGCGTGTCATTCAACTATAATAATAATTCTAATGACATTCGAAATAACATAGTTTTAAGTTGTCCTCGAGTTGTCATTTCCATCGCGAGTTTACACCTCGATCGTCGGATGTATATAATTATTGTGAGTAAAAGAAAAAAGCGATAGAGAACGGCACGGGCGCGTGGATTTTTAGGTTATATTGGGCGGAGTACGACCACCGTGTAATTAGGTACCTCTTACCGAAAATGAAAAAAAAGGTCCATCTTATCGACGGTCTTTGATCAAGCTTCCTCAGTTTTTCGTTATATATTATTACTTTACTGCCAGAAAATGATAGGGTACACCGCAGGATGAGAGATTTTTTTTTAAATATACTTATACGTATATATATTTTTTATTAAATGTTGGAAAACTACTGCTGCTACCTACTGCGATAACTTAAACGACGAAGAGATAGTAGATTATGATTATACAGTCGTTAGCCTCTGCGGGTAAAAAACTGCTGGGGCTCTCGCATGAAACATTAGGGACAGGCTTTTTACAAAAAATAAACTACACTTAATTACAAATTAAATGTATTTTTAAATCGTTTACTCATGACCTTGCTTTACACGCACATTGAAAATAAAAATTAACAAATCAATTATAACACAGACACACCCTTAAAAACAGCACCATTAGAGACACAGAAGATAGAACACTTCGGACGCAGATCATCAACATCACAAATTGAAAATCATCAAATCACGACCTCTCAGCTTTGAGAGTACGACTGACAGAGAGAAGATGATAAGTACCTACCTAATTTTAAGAATAGTTAAATGCAAATTAATGGCTTGTCTTCTAAGTCTAGTTTTAATTACAGGAAGATACTCCAAGGGGTATTTTTTAATAAAAAAAAAAATTCTCGATCGCTTTTCATTGTCCTTCTCGTTCATAGATATACTGTAGTCAGCATCGCAATTGGCATATTATGTTGGGAAAAAAAATATTTTACACTGTATATTTTGAAAACAACGATTTGTTCATTTCAATTTAGATATATTTACGTTAATATCGAAGAGCTTTTTTAGAGCTTTTATTTACTGTTAGCCAGATATAAATCAGCCCAGCCCATTGTTGTAATCTGAGAATCTTTTGTAAGGGGTTATGATATTTGTATGCAGTTTTATTTACATTTGGCGGATATTTATGTTACTATTGGCGGTTTCCCCCAGCACTTTACACAATAATTTTCTGTTTATACAAAGCTTACTCGATTCTTTATTCTATTTCATTTCGGTTTAAAAATATAGGTATTTAATTGGATGGTTTTTGTGATAATTAATTTGTGGAAGGAAGCGTTTAGTTGTCAAAATTCTCGGTAATAACCTGGTCACCGAAGCGACATCTGGTAACCAAAAACAAAAAAAACCCAACTGTTACGGTTTAAACTTCTGTTGCGAATCGTCGATTAACTGAAACCACCCTCGCGTAACTTTCGACGGTGATTTTCGTGTAAAAATTGATATTCGGGGGGGTAGGTTGCGGTTCTGGCTGACATGAAGTTTAGCTAAAACTGGCCGAATAATAGCGGCCGAAGAGGGTTCATCTGCCACCAGGGTATTATTACACACGCGAATGTTCGACGAATACACCAGTGGCTAGTGGTATGGCAACGTTTAACGACTCTATACGTTTGCCGCGTTGCCGATCCCAAACAGATCACACAAAACCCTTGAAAAAATGCCATTTTTTTCACTAATATCTCGTTTTATTCAAAATTACACATCGATTTACAAAACTCATGCGTTGCGGACAGTTTTTATCTAACGAAAGACGACTCAATATTCGTCTTAAAAATGTTCAGAAGATTCGTTCGAAAGGTTCCAAAGGACAAAGGGTTTAGTTTACCCTTTAATTGTTAAAAACATCTTTATCTATATAATATATTTGAGAATTATTGTTTCTTTAGATGTTCCAGAAAATACAACAAATACTCGTAAGAATATTAATATTTTTTTAGAATAATTAACAGAGAAAAAAACAAGGTTGTATCAAACAAACGTTTCGTACGAATCGTGTTAATTTTGAAAATGGAGAGTGAGACTGATAAAGTCTACGCTGAAGAAAGAAAAGTTTGTTGAAATAGTTAAATATCTTTTCGTGTTGTTATGAAATATGTGTAGTGTGTGTTTATGTGTGTCAATGTTAAGATAAATATCCCGAAGACGTGACAACGCAGCAGCAGCAGCAGCAACAGCGACACCACACGTTTTCTTTCAGGCCAGAAGCAAGAGCATCTGCACAGCATATGTAATCTTAAGCCAACACCACACCGTCTAGCACTCTCTTATCTCGCTCCAAAAAAAACCACATGTTTACACTAGCTTCAATTAGTGAGAGATGCTATAATACGAAGTATATAAGATTATTTATTAGCCAAAATAAATAATTCGAAAACGCCTTTCTTTATGGTTTTAAGCTATGGATCGATGACAGTTTTATTGGAATTGTTGTTAAAAAAATATTATTTCTTTTGGTCTTTGATAAACAATTTAAACTTGATCTAGCAAATACAACATGTTCGGAATATTAAATAACGTTAATTGCTAGTTATAATTACGACATAAAAATATCATTATCTCATTTTATATTTACCAATTACAAAAAGATATATGCAAAATGTTTTTCATACACTCTTTTACGTTTTGAAAACATCACTCGAAATTGAAATCATCGCAGCAATCGAGTCAATTTTCGTAAACCGGTTCGACGTTGCAGTGAAAACACAAAACACACACACACACTCTTATTAATAAGTAAGCACGAGAGGCCGCTTCTCGCAACATCATACTTCAGACTTTTTATGCACTTTTCAATTAGTCTTCTCGAATACCGATTCAAATGCTCGGTAATGAATATAAATTCGTTTTGTATATTCTACGACTGATATCTCGGTTGTTCCCGTTAGAATGTCATCATAAAATCACATGTGACGTTCATAAAACGACATTGACACTATTTAATCGATACCTTTAGATATTATCACGAAGTAAAAATAAGAATGTCAAAATAGTTAAGTTAAAAGGTTAAATTAAAGTTTAAATTAAAAAAAAACTCCGTTCCCTATTGTATAAAAGTAATCGCGTGAGGTGTCTATAAATAATATTAGGGGTACTTTCTTTGTAATTTGTTGTGATTTGGTTGTGTTGTTTATCGGTAGGTCAATGCCTCACTTTTTAAAGTAATATTGAAACGATACTAAGAAAATCTAGGATATGTCGTTGTAAGCAATATCTTTGCCTAGGGTAGTCACCTGATTGCATCTGAAGAAGAAAAACCCTATGTGTAACCGAAAATAAAATGTCCATGTTCTGGTAAAAATTGAAATAATATAAACGATCATTATAAGTTACATATTTTTATTCTTTAGGAAATACAAAAGTTATGGCTTATGGCATGTATAAATGCAGCTTCTTGGAAAGAAAAAATATAGATTCGATGGTAAGGTGCTGTTTGGAATGGCCCTGTTGAACGTATCAGACTTTGATTTAATTTTAGGTATATATTCAGCTAATTGCCAATCTTTTTTAAATACATGTAGTTGAAACAAATCACTTTTAAAATAGGTATCTACACATGTTGCATGTTATTTGCAAAAATAAAGAAAATTTCATGTGATTTGAAACTTTATTGAAAACGTATTTATTTGCTTTTTAATAATACAAGTACGCAGAACAAAACACACGAATCCACAACTTATTCGATAAAGTAAATTTATATATAGGGTGTTTCAAAAAAGGTGACCCCGTCTTAGAAAACTGTTACGAAAATTTTTTACTAAGCAAACCTCACGTATTTTTCAGTTTTCTACCTATCCTAGAGACGGAGTCACCTTTTTTTGAAACACCCTATATACCTATATTCAATCTTGTGGTTCATTATAAGAGGAAATAGAAAAAATATTCCCATTAGTAATGCTTTTACCGATGTCTTTCTTTGATCCATCTTTTTCAGGTATGATGCCAGAAGCATTAGTAATGACATTGTTGCATCTTTGTTAGGAAAGGCATTAAATTGTAAAATCATGTTGTTATTATTTTATGGAGGAACATTTGTATACACAGCAGTTAGTATTGTGTAATGTCTTTTTCCTAGCAGGTACCTACCTACCTTGTTTAGTGATTTTTCTTTCGGATTAAAATTTAAAAGGTATACATAATAAGTCCATTTTTATTTCTTCAGATAACTTACTAACCTGAAATTTTTCAAGCCGAAATGACAGCCATTACCGAGGCAGCTGTATGGATACTCCGCAACGAACAAAAGTTCAGCGAGATATCCATTATTTGCGACAGTCAGGTACTATTAAATCACTGAACTCAGTCTAGGGCAGCGGTGCAATACCGAGCCGCCCTGAATGAGCTAGCAACTAAGTTTAGAGTTCACATTGTCTTGGTACCCGGCCACAGGGTAAACTTGAGGTGGCAAAATAAACCCACATGCACGAATCATCGAAACAGATTTGACCTAAACTAGATCTACGTCGAGCTAAATGATGTTTTAACTCTATCCAGGGAGTCGATTGGAAATGCGATCGCGGCCATAACAGGACACTGAGCAGGTGGATTCCATGCACGGCGCATGGAAATCGCATAGCTACGACACGACTTCTGTAGAAGCTGTCACGATGAAGAAGAGGAGGAAATAAAAGGTACATCTTCTCTGCCACTGCCCTGCCCTAGGCAGAAAACGGCTTTCTATACTATAGGGCAACCGAACTTTGATGACTTATCTGATCTCAACTCAGTTAGCGTTAAAGATCTTACACTTTTTATTAAAAGTTCCAATTGGTTCTCGCGGTAGAGGAGGAACGCACCGCCTAACCTGAAATCTTTAAGAATCTTTTAACAATAATTCTTTTTCTACAATTTGATAACAAGGCATAACTGTAAATTTAAGATTGATCATTAGAGTAATTTTAGATACGTATATGCTGACAAACTAGTCAGAAATGCTTTTGCAAACGCGAATACTAACGATTTGAATCGTGGTGTATCTTCTGGCGTCAGATAATGACCCTCTACGGCCGCCTAAATCGCAGAGTGCGCTTTGAAAAATGGTAAAACAATCGCAGCCGATGATGCTTGCTGTTCGCGGCCAACTTGGATCGCCTTTAACGACGCGCCGTTTGTGTCGTTTAATTAAATTAATCGTTCTAGTGAAGAGTAGTATCTTTTATACGCGCTTTTAAGTCACGGCTCGTTATTCTAATTTAATTGTCGTATTGTTAATTGTCTACTCGAAAAATTCGATCGGTTTTTGTTCCTCTTTCTCTCGAATGTCACGACGAAGCAATGAACGCGCGTTACCAATTTAAATAGGTACAACAACAAGTTACGAAACGAATTGACGATTAAATTTACACTAAAATTACTAAAAACAAAACACTAAAGACTAAACTTCACGTTTACCCTCGTAAAATCGATGTGGGTAATCTGGAATTAAATAAATTTCAAGCAATACCTTTGTCTATAGGGGTACTACCCATTAGTATTTACTAGTATGGTGAAAAAATTAGAAAACTTTTTAAATGAACATTTTTTTAATTATTTAACAACAATTTGTTAAGCTTGTCAATTAAATGTGTTACAAAATGTGATGGTAATCAAGGCGATGTAAAGAATCATTAGATTAACGTAATGCAATAAATGTAATTTTTTTATACGCAATAAAATTCTTCCCGTTTATTAAAATACCAACGGAGTTCATAATTAGTTATTTAGTAATTTTAGTGGATTTTAAATTTAACCATTTCATTTTTTAGATAGCAGATCCATCATTTTACATTTTTTTTTTATCTTTATGTTCTGGTTTCCACGAAAAGGGATACCCTGTAATGCTCAACGAACATCGTAAGAATCAAGTGAAAAAAGGTAGGAATTTGTGTTCTTATGGAGGTTGTATGCCTCGGGGAACACCTCGCAAGACTCGCTGTTCGTTGGATGAACGAGTCTTTGAAAAGAGATGTTCTGCAGGTCTGTCTCCAAAGTGACCACGAAGGGGTGTGAAGTCTGAACTTGACGGATTAATCTCGAAGAAACAGCTGAAGGAGGAACGATTGTTGATATTTCAGAAGAGCATCGCCTAGGGATATCCTGTAATGCTCAGAGAACATCGTGAGAACCAAAGGAAAAAAGATAGGAATTGGTGTTCTTTTTAAATTTCTGGAGGTGGTATGCCTCGGAGAATACCTCCCTAGGCAATGTGTTCTAAAGCCTCGCTGTTCGTTGGACGAACGAGTCTTTGGAAAGAGATGTTCTGCAGGTCTGTCTCCAAAGTGACCACGAAGGGGTGTAAAGACGGAACTTGACCGGTTAATCTCGGAGAAACTGCTAAAGGAGGAACGATTGTGTATACTTTAGGAGAGCAATTCCCATGAAAATATAGAGACAAATCGCTAACTTTGCTACGGTGTTCCAGAGAAGTGAGCGAGTGTGTAAGCGAGGTATCACCGACCAGACGAATTGCCCTTTTTTGGACGGAATCCAATGGTTTCAGGATATGTTTATATGTGCCGCACTCCAAATGTGGGAACAGGTCGAATCTGAGCCTAATATATACATACGTTTTATTGACAAATAAAATTTACAATTGTTGTTTACCTTAATTGACGATAGAAATTTTAATTTAAAAATATCTATTTTCACAATTTTTCTACGCGATAAAATTTGTTGGTATCTAAAAATATAAATATAAAAATATAATATTTTTAAATTTATTTCATTATTTTACTGTTATAAATTTATACTAGGTATTTATTTTTGTCGAAAAATTGCAATTATAAATCGCATAATTTAAAAACTAAAATTTAAATTTACGACCTCTAGATACACATTCATAATTAATTTTTAATTTTTTTAATTTTTTAATCATCTCAAATGATTGACACAACTACGAAATTTATTGAAATGAAAAAGAGAAAAACGAAATGTTAATTAATGTAATTCTACAACTAATTTAAAAAATCCAAAGCGATAAATTTAAATTAAAATTTACAGATTATTCAAATGATTCGACCAATAATTTAACATTTCTAACGTATTGGTGTGTGTGTGTGTGTGTGTGTGTGTGTGTGTGTGTGTGTGTGTGTGTGTGTGTGTGTGTGTGTGTGTGTGTGTGTGAGTGTATGTTTGTGTAGGTTAGATAAAAAAATTTATATTTCCGAATTTGACATTTTTATTCATTTAAATTTATTATTACATTTACGATTAAATAATTATTCATTTGAATCGTGTGTAACTGTATTCGAAAATTGAGAATTTTTAACGAAATGATGCACTTTTAACAGCTGGCCGTTTAATTTACAGCTCGTCTTACTTATAATTTTCATTGTAGTGATTATCGTTTCTGAAATTTACGATACACAGTAACAGTAAACGTTGATGCTACTGATAATGGCATATTTATTATGTAGATGTTGTAAAAAATATTACTCAAAGAAAGACGTCGTAAACAAATTTATTAAGAATGTCGAGCTATTAAAATTGTAATTAAAAAAAAATTCATCGAAAATGTTGTCGCTATATTGTTGACTGTTTCTTAAAAAAATATTAGTAGTTCTCACGATTTACAGAGCCGCTCGACAAACTAATAATTTTACACAATAGATATGATAAAAATGTGCGAGAAAACAAAATTTTCTTTTTATCACACGGATCCCTCGGCTTACAATAACCATCACAGTTCGTCTTTGACGAGAATCGGGGAGGTTAAAAGTTACAAAAACCATTCTAGTTTTCATTGACGTACGATTAGGCGTTTCGACATTTATTTCATTCGGAAGGTTTTAAACAAAAATTTAAACTAAATGCAATCGGCAGGTCGTCTAGAGATTCATTGCTTTACCAACGTGTTCTACTCATAAAGAAACATTACTTAAGTAATACTAGATGTAATTATTTGGAATATTGTGCATAATTTTTGGAAAATCCAAACTACATGCCAAGCAAGTACCTGCATTTAGAGAGTACAAACATCCTTTAGGGAATAGAAATGTGTGCCACCGCTGGTCGATTTTACAAAGAGTACGTTTTTCGAGACATCCAACAATAGAACTGTGTGTGTGTGTGTGCTGCTTGCCTGCCTGATGCACATTCTATTCAGAAAGGCTCTCTCTCACCTGTGTACCTGCATCACATCCTGTATAAGGCTGATATAGAATATATAGACAAACAACGCGCGTATCTCGCTTACGCAGGCCCGGTGTTGCATTTCCGCCCATTTGGACTGACTATACATACACACACAGAAATTATTCGTCGCGGAATTTTAAAAATTGTACAAACAAATTTTATTAAATATGAAACGTCGCTAGTTCTTTTCCCGGTATAACACGGTGATAAAAACGAGCTGTCGAGCGCTGTTGCGTAAGTATCCTGACGCCGCCCCTGATGCGGCGTTGCCGCATTTTCTACCCTCCTAACAACAACAACAACGACTCACGATGATTTATGTGAAGGAATTATATTAACTTGTCACGTTGGTTAAAAAGTTGCTGCTACGCTAAAAATATTATGTTTGTGCGGCTGATTTATAGATTTGGTTTCGATGATTTTTTCTGTTCGAGAGAAAGAGAAGAAGATGATTGAGTCCGCGGATGAAATTGGTCCGTGGCCGAATGTGTATAGGTACCGAAAAATATTATGACGATATACGTTTTGCAACGGCGACATTCCTTAAACACAGACAACATTCTGAAAGGATTTTATGTTTATAATGGAACACTCCATAATCACTCCATAACTAGTCATTGGCAGGACTATGTCATATGACTCTTCTTCCTACTTGAAATGGTAAATTATAAACGGGACTTTTAAATGTTGAAAATGTTCCTTTCTGAGTCCCAACCTTCAGCTGTTTAAGGGCTCGTAAAAGGTTAGCATACTTCGCAAGAATCCTTGAAACACGACGTCGTTCCAAAATCATTAGCATATTTTTACGAGGTTTTAATTGCAAGTATAAAAATAACAAATAATATTCTTTTTGACACAATCAGAAAACGAAAATATTTACGAAGTAATTTAAGTGTTAAAAAGAGATTAAAAGGCATTAAAAATGTTTAGTGGTCATCTCTATTAGATAAATGATATGTTTGTATATAAAATATTTTTTTATCGGTATAAAAATTTTATTACTCGAGAGAGAAAAAAAAAGAGAGAGAGAGAATATCTCGCAATAAAATGATAACGGCAATGGTAATATCTTAAGAAATTACCATTACCGTTAAAACATGATTAGTTATGTCCTTAACATTGCTGGATAATGACTCTTTACAAAGTTATTAATTTTTTAATTGACGTTTCACCCCCCAAAATCATTACTCAGCACTTTATGTAACGCCAAAATAACACTTATGCAACTATCTTAACAAAATACCAGTTTTAAATGGTTAAAAAACAAGAAGCAAAGTTTGGATTGTTCTTTTAAGATTTTTTGCGATTTTTCGATTATCAATAAAATAAACCGATGTTATTATTATTTCTATCAATATTCAGCTCAAGTGAGAGATATTGTTCATTCCTGGCTAGCAATAATTACAAGACTGACAACTTCTTTTAGTAGCCTATGTCTGTCACTATCTGTTAGCAATATAAACGATGCATTCTCTCATGGTGTTAACAATTTCCCAATTGCAGCGCCATCTGATGGCAATGAAAACTGTATATACAATATACATACTATTGGATACTGAATAGGAAAAAATCACGAAGTGGGCGACATCTATTATTGGTCGTATGAACTTCTCGAAATGTGAACAACAAACTAACCTCCATTTGTTTATATGGGTGAATAGTGAACTCTATATATTATTTTAAGCAATTTAAGCATTGAAAGTGTTATATTTGAACGATATTTTGTGAAAGATGGTGTTAATATACCACAAAATCCGAAAATGCCCGAAAATCACCAAGAATATGCTCTGTTCCACAATGCTCTACATTGGCAATTCGATTATATCTTTGCATGAATACCCTTCAAGGCAGCTCAGAATTGGAAGATGATTTTTAAGATAGAAAGATCAATCTCAAAGTTTATGTTTGTTTGCAGAAAGCACTTTGTGAAAGATGATTATTTCAGTGGTAAGTTTGATATTGTTGTCCAATGATCTATCATTTTATTTGTTATTATTCATAGTGTCTTCAACAACATGGAGGAAGCGTTTGAAAGATAATATTTATGATTTTTTAATTCAGACCGTCAGTTTTACATAAAATGATGTGGCCGCCTTAAAAACCTCTTCAACTTCTTTAATTGGTCGAACCAGTTCACCCACTTAATAAAATATGTCCGAAATTGATATTTCGACTTTCATAGGCATTGCAATCAGAATTCCAGGGCCAAAAGAACTAACGAAACTTCAAAAACAAACCAAAATTGATACCTGGACACACTTGGTCTTTACTGGCATTTAACGAGAATCCAGCGGCAATAAAACTGAAACGTCGCAAACAAACCTTAAATCCAGCTTCAATCCAATAGAAAATCTGTCTTAGTTGACAGGAGTATATTATAGTATGCCGAATTAATTGTATATTGGAGACGAGGCTGTCTTTAAGAAAAATTAAAAAAAATAGGATAGAAAACAAGAAAAATTCTTATTTAGACGAAACGTGGGTCAATGAAGGGCATTCTGTAGAAACGAGGAGGGTCTACTTTTGTTTGAATAAAAAAAATCTGTGATTATCACGAAGAGATGAACGGAGACGCGTGTTTGAAGAATATTTCGAACAAATGATTGAATTCATATCTACCTAAAAATTCAGTTATTGTGATGGACAATGCAAGTTACCACTCCAGATTAGTCGAACGTTTACCAACTACTCGATGGAAGAAAAATGAAATTGCAACGTGGTTATTTTCAAAGAAATTAATCTTTAAAAATACAATGACTAAAGCAGAACTATTAGCCATTGCCAACATTTAAAAACAAAATTATAATAAACCGTACGCAAAAACGTCAAAAAAAAAGACTTCAAAGACTTATATAGTTTACTCATGGATGCCATTGTCAGAACTGGGCCAAATTGAAATGAGACCAATATCTAAAGTAATGACAGAGAATTTTGGAAAAAATGTATTTATTAATCGTTATGGAAATTGAGACAGCACAATAGAGCCTATAATAATTTCTGTTAAAGCGGATAACTAAAGTAACTAAAAATGGTTTTACAAGTGATCAAATGAATATTTGTTGTTCACACCTCGATCCGATATTTTGTCATTGACGGCGCCATCTCGCGTTACGTGATTTTTCCCTATAGAAATGTCAAAAAGTTAATAAAATATATTATCTAAGGTGAAATCGTTGGGTCAAATATATTTAGTTTGTAATAAAAAAGAGATTTTATGTGATGATTGTGCTTATTTTATTTTAATATATCTGGGAACATTAATAAAAATGTCCAGTTAAGTTGCCAACATTTGAGGGCGATTATTCTTCGGAATTCGAGAATCAACGGGAAGTCTGGACTTTAGTGTAAAGTGTCGAAAAGTTGGACCGCTTCATCACCACTCTACAATATATGTAATAGGCATTTGAAAGGTATCCAGATGTTGCAGCAGTAGGATACACACACATACTCCGATATTATTATAATAATAAAACTTTTGATCGCAAAATAGAACGGCCACTGCATTTTTTTCTTTTAATATAAACGAAATCGTTAATATTTGGCAAGGAAAATTTTAGCAGACGTTTATTTTTCAATTTATATTTTTGATCGTTTAATCTCAAATTCATTATTTAAATCTGCCACATTTTTATTGCGATGTTTAACATTGTTCCCTAGGCAAATTTAAAAATGTATTAAATTTAAATTTTGTGAAACAACATTAACATTTATTAGAAATTAGTACTATATTTTACGCATAAGTGAGCAGCTACACGCTACACAATACGAATGTAAAATTGGATCATTCGTAATTTCACATCCTATCGATCACTTTCGGTGAATGATACAAATAGACTCAGGCAGGAACAGGTTGATTCCATCAATAGAGATCTTGAAGCAATCATCGAGTAAAGAACCAACAATCATGTTCACTTCAACGCCCAGAAAACACAAAGCGCCACGTTTTTCAAGAAAGTGAATTCCTCAAATCATTCTATCACAATGTCCGGAAATACCCTTGAATCAAGTCCCTCCATCTCGATTTTGGGAGTCACGGTGTCCAATAATATGTCTTGGCATGACCATATTGCTAACATCGCAAAGTTTTTTGTTTTCTGTGGAAAGCTAGAAAGTTTTTTACTCCTGATCAACTGTTGACGACGTACAAGGCTCAAATCCGACCTCTACTGGAGTATTGCTCACACATTTGGGGTTCAGCACCAAGGCATTCTCTTCGTCTTCTAGATTCCATTCAGAAAAGACCCATTCGGTTGATAAACAGCTCAACTCTCACAGATATCCTTCACCCTCTAGAACGTAGAAGAAGAGTTGCAGACCAGTCATTGCTCTACAGATATTTCCATGGCAGATGCTCCAGAGAAATAAAAACTCTTGTACCAACATATTGGCCACATTCGGCCGAAGAACTCGGCACGCTGATCAGTCTCATCCATTTACTCTCAAGATTGACACTACAAGGACCAATCTTCATCAAGAATCCTTCTTTTACAGGGCTGCTACGGAATGGAACAAGCTTCCAAAATCAGTTTTTCCAGAGACTTGCAACTTTTCAAAAAGCGGGTCCACAATCATTTTTTTTCTATAATTTTTGCGACTATTTTCATTAAAAAAAAAATAAAAAATTCAAAACGAGGGCAAAAATTTTAAAAATTCAGGAAATAGGTCCACCAAAATTGAGAACAAAACTAGAATATTTATTTAATTTAATTGTTATTCTAATTTAAAAATTTATTTAGTGACATTTCTTTAGAGGATGTATCCAAACCTTATTTCTTATAAAAATTAATGTTATTTTATCTTTAAGACATAATAATTAAGTTAAAGTAGCAATTTTGTATTTTTCTATGAAATTGTGGAGAATATCCGATACACTAAGGTCACGCCATTCTCTAAGAGATCACTCTATTCCTTTATGCGACCAATCAAAGTTTAATCGAAAAAAATTATCTTTTATTACCTTATTATTATGCGAGCAGCATTATGCCTGTTTTCCATTGGATGAATTCGTTATTAAGTGCATTAGTTATGCAAATTATCGGGTATTTTTTTTTAAAACGATGTGGTAGAGAATAAATATATTCAATAATAATCGAGGTAAGTATCCAATTTCATTTTATAAATAAGGACACGATTATAAAGTCCACGATCATTTTTATTCCTGATGACAATAATGAGATGGTTGTTTAGATCTATTTTTTTACCATTTATCAATTTAAAATGCTTTTCGCCAACAAACTAGGCTTTATTTTTAAAGAAAATGGGTGTGTGGGTACAATTTTTATTATTTTACAACCATTTTTCGAAAATCTAGGTAATATATAAATATATAATTCATTAATAATAACCAATTATTATTACCTATTATTCTTTGTAGTGAAAAATGAATAATGTTTAAAACACCAAGTTTTTTATTTCTTTTTCAAGCACGTTATAACCGGTAACGAATAAAAAGGTTTTTATGAAAATCGTACTCTATTTTATGGTCCACAATTTCAGCTGTAGATAAAACTACAGCTGGCCACTGCCAGTGATGTTAATTCAATATATAATTCTTTAATTGGTTTTTTATTAATGCTTGCTCCTTCACATCTTTTATACTGAGGTTTTATCAAATGTAAATATAATCTAACAAAATTTTAACACTGTATTGTTATTTTTTGTGTACGTTAACTCACTACTTCAGCTAGTATCCGATTATGTGAAATTTATGGACAGTAATCGAGATAAAATTTTTGAGAAAACGACCGTGGTTTACGCAAGCATATTCCAATGTAGCTGTTAATTTTCTTGTTTTTTTTTTACTAAAAATAGTCGCAAAAAGGGTAGACCTATCGTGTGGGCCGCACTGCGACTATTAGAAGTGGAAGGGATTATAGAAAGGAGATGATTGTGAACCCGCTTTTTAAAAAGTTGCTGGAAAAACTGATTTTGGAAGCTCGTTCCACTCTGTCGCAGCCCTGTAAAAGAAGGATTCTTGATGGAGATTGGTCCTTGTAGTGTTAATTTTGAGAGTAAATGGGTGAGACTGATCAGCGTGCCGAGTTCTTCGGCCGAATGTGGCCAATGGTGGTTTTTATTTCTCTGGAGCATCTGCCATGGAAATATCTGTAAAATAATGACTGGTCTGCAACTCTTCTTCTATGTTCTAGAGGGTGAAGGGTATTTGTAACAATTGAGCTGTTTATCAACCGAATGGCCCTTTTCTGAATGAAATCTAAAAGACGAAGAGAATGTATTGGTGCTGAACCCCAAATGTGCGACTAATATTCCAGTATAGGTCGGATTTGAGTCTTGTTCGTCGTCAACAGTTGATCGGGAGTAAAAAACTTTCTAGCTTTCCACAGAAAACCTAGCCTCTGGCTTGCCGACTTTGCGATATTAGCAACATGGTCATACCAAGACATATTATTAGACACTGTCCCTCCCAAAATCGAGATGGAGGGACTTGATTCAAGGGTATTTCTGGACATTGTGATGGAATGATTTGAGTAATTCACTTTCTTGGAAAACGTTCGTCTACAAGCTCAAGTCCACACATTTTTTGGTATTTAAGAAAATTTAGAATTAAGAGAAAAAAAGAGACATCATCGGTAAAAATTTTTTTCTCACCGACATACCCCTTATCTCGTTCCTAAATATATTCGAATCAATTGGCGTTCCGCCTATGTGGGAGTAAAAAAAGAGAAGAAAAAACAGCCATTGACATCCAGCGCCATGTGGTTTTAATTTTCAATCTGCAACACTCCCACACAACCGAGCGCAGTACCAACCAACGCTAAAAACACCAATTTTATTGGAATTCGGTATAAATAATTGATTTAATTAGTGTAGCCGACTCCAAAACGGGTAACGACCAAAACAAAAAAAAACTGGTAAACAGTGTTCGTATCCGATGTTTCCGGGGATCGAATTCATCTCGTTCGCGGTGAAATGGGCTCGTAAATAATTTGACAATGCCAAATCGATTTTAGTGCGACTTACACTGTACGTTTTTTAAAAATTAAGACGGCGCGACGACGATGATATCATTTACCCAATTGAACAGTACAAGTGCTCTGCAATTGTACTTTGAGGAATACCTACTTTTTAAAAGAGCATCGAATTAACGTGTTTTCTTTAATAAAATGAAAAAAAAATCAAAAATAGGTAAACACTAAATGGCTTTGATAGCATTACATCATTCGAATGTTTATTGTTTTCTAAATAGCTCAAGAAATATGCATCATATCATATCGGGAACATTATTTACACTGTCTGGCATATATTTACAGTGTTTATAGATGGCCAGATAAAACGCGTTTAGAAAAGCTGTGTGTGTGTGTGTAGGTTTTATTGTACTACCTACTACTTTTATATCTCTTGTAATTGTAGATTCCGACCCCTGGGGAGAATAACAAAAGGTATCCTCCACAAATAGCAACATATAAAATAAACGCTGATAAATAATAATTATCAAAACTTTACCAACTCGAAGTTGAAGACCGTCTAAAGTAGGAATGAGCAACATTTTTTTTTACAACGTGCCAGCTACAAATTTAAAAATGTGCGGGCCGAGAAATTTATGACAATACAAACACTGAATGATGATCTTAAATTATCTCTTTATTAACAAAATAAACGTAGTATAAAAAATTGGAGAAACAAAACACCCATTAGGTAAATAGAAATAGCAGTAAAAAAAATGGCAAACAATATATACAGCGTGATTTAAAATTCGATGTAGATATTTTAAAGACGTATAGTTGAGATTAACAGGAAAACAAATGAATGGGGCACTGCATAGCTTAATAAACAGACAGAAAGTGTCAAAAAAGGTACGTCTGGCTGCATAGAGGAGTGCTGGTCCGTACACTTATCAGAGTATGGTAGTGAATGTTGGGTTTGGAAGAAGAAGCATGAAAACAGGATTAATGCTGCGGAGATGAGAAGTCTGAGAATTGTATAGCCGGAATTACTCGGTTGGATAAAGTAAAGAATAGTGAGATAAGAGAACGCTGTGGTGTTAAAGAAGATGTGGTTACAAAGATAGACAAAGGAATGCTTAGATGGTTTGGACACGTAAAAAGGATGTATGAAGGAAGATTGACGAAACAAATTCATAAGGCATTAATGTTATCAGAACTTTTTTCTGGTAGTTCCATATTTAAATTACCTATTGAAATAACCATTCTTTACCTTCGAATCGGAGAAACGAATAATCTTTCATTTTCACAAACATTTTCTTAGTATAGTACCATCTGTACTCAACAAATATGTGTTGTATATTACGTCACCATTTTCATTTCTCATATCTTTTAAAAATTCTGTGAGATTGTTTAACACTTTAATAGGTCAGAACATAAAATCTTTGAGGTCCGCACCAGAGAAACCTGTTCTAATCTAAAGGAATACTACCTAATATTTTTGAGTGATTAGCAATTTTGCGGTGACAAGATTTAGGTACCAACCCACCCACCCATAAAATAGTTTTTTGCAAACAGGGGACTACAAGGAAAGTTGGTTTTTCGGCGAAACAAGATTACGACATCCCGCAGTGTAGCGTGGACGACGACGATGATGATGATAGTTTAGGTTAGGTATACATACACTGTTCGACCGCTGGCCCTTCTATAGATGCCACCTGCCGTTAAACTGGCGCAATAAATTTATACTGACGGTTAAAATAATTTATGGGTGCTTGTAAAATGAGAAAAACCGAGTAGTATTTCACGTTTTTCTTTTTAATATTTTTTTTATCGAAATTGTACAATAAGACGCGTGTTTGTTTTAAATTTTTACGAGGGGGGCCGCGAGTGTGGAGCCAAAAATTACATCGGGAAAAATATACGCGTACGTTATTTTACAATCCTAATAAAAGACTTAAGGAAAGATTACGAGTGTTTTTAGCATATTTGATTTACAAATCCTTTGTTTGAATTATTTAATAGTGCGCTTTAAAACGTCGAACTTTCTTTGTTCTTTGAATTATTTACAGCGCGTCCCAGAAAACGAAAGGAATTTCAAAATTTAAAGATCGAATAATTGAACACCGCATTAAAACACCTATTAAAGAGAAGGAACAAATTGTGTCGTGTTTATTGAGGCGTTTTCAATTTGCCAAAAGTATATTTACTACATGCCACAAAGTTCTATTTTTATCGACAGACTCGTTTACGACGACTTGTTTAAAGTTAATTAGTGTATTGGAAAAGGACAAACGCTAACACAAACTTAACTTTAAAACACATTTTGCTAATGCACCTTTTTCATCTGATACGCGACGTGGTCTTAATTATTTTTTAATTTGTACCCCTCGGAGCACATGTTTTTTTTTTATTTATTCGCAAATTACCGCTGTAACCAGAGAGTAGAGTAGAACATCGCGATCACTTTACCGATTATCAAAGTCATTATTAGGTAACTCTTTTAATTAATAATCCACAAAAATAACGTTCGCGATGCGTAGTGGAACTGCGATCGTGGAATCGGCGAAAACAAAATCAAAATACAGAAACGAGACTATTCGAAATAAAAAAAAGAAGTACCTTTTCAAAAATAATAACAACCGTCCCTCCTTTCCACCCTTTGGGCACTGCAATTATAAATAACCGAAGACCATTGTGGTATTTTAATGATTTTTATTTTAATTGTCGGTCGGATTCGTGTAATAACAAGTTACACCGGCAGTGATTTATGTCTTTTTCAGATTGGTAATACTGTTTGTTCAGTTTTGAAGATAAAGATGGCCTTGAGTCACTTTTTTACAATGAGAATCGAAACAAAAACGAACATAAATAAACCATACTTTTGTACGATTTTATTCTATCGAAGAGCATAATCGATTTAAACATATACATGGAAAATTTATGAATTATTTTTCATATCATATCATACTGAAAAAACAAAAATAAATTTAGTACTTGGAATGAAAAATACAATAGCCAAAATATGTCAATATAAGGCTGCTTCCTTACAAAAATAAGAAGAATGAATCTCCGGAACGTGACCAATTTCAGCCATCAAATATACCCCGCCCACCAAAACGTATACAACCTGCGATCGCGACATACAAATGCCATAGACTGTCGGCCTTAAAAAGCAGACAATTATATCTCCAGAAGATGCCAACCACTAAAAATGGCGAAACGTCGAGTAGAAACTCAGACCTACGACAGCCAAAATACCCGAAAAAACATTCACCAACAAAAGATGGCCGCGAAAGCCTTTCACAATATGTATGTCATCCAACTTTAAAAAAAAAAAATTTTAAAAAATTATTCAACTTACGTCTATAAAATTCCTATCCAAAACGACTCCTCAATAAATTATTATTTTCCACAAGTAATTTTCCAATTAGGACGAATAATAATAACGATTTTGATAATATTGAAAAACCAGAATCTAATGTCATTAAAAAATTTCTTTCTTTTCCATATTTAAAAGAACTTACTACTAAAATTAATAATGTAATTAAAAGAAGAAACTAATATTATTTTATCAAATAAACCTTTCGAAACTGGTAATAAATTATTTACAAAATTGAAAGATAAAACTCCCATGTTGGATTATGCTGGAGTTGTCTATAAAATTAATTGTCTTGAAAGTGATAAAAACTATATTGGTGAAACATCAAGAAATTTAAAATCAAGAATTGTTTCTCACAAAAGTGACGTTCGTTCAAGACCAAACTCTTATGCTTTATCACAACATGCAAATAGTACCGTACATTCGATTGATTTTACTAATATTTGAATTTTAACCAAAGAAAATAATTTATTTGAAAGACTTTTTTAGAAATGGTGTACATAAAAATTGAAAAAAAATCAATGAATAAAAAAACTGATTTTCAAAACTTAAATATAACTTATTCTAATATTATGGATATTGCAATGAAATTGGGTAAGAAAAACCATATACTCAACAACTTGATCAACCTTTTACAAAAATAATTTCTATTTTACTACATCCTTTATACGTAGTCTATGTTAATATATGAGTCAACGCTTTTGAATAATCTGATTATTCAATTGCTTTTTAACTAGATTGTATGACATTAAAGAAAACCGTACTTAAGTTTTGTTTTAAAATATAAAATTACGTCCGTAAATAAAGAAAATATCTCGCTCCGCCAATGAAGGCCCACTAAATCTGTTAAAGTTGTACTCTTTGTGTGCGTTTACCCCCCGTGTACGCGTTCTTTTGTGCATTGGATGCAAGGCTGATAACGCTGGCTTGCTGTTATTGTTGTTAATTTTTTGGCCTGCGTTTTTTCGACGTCCCCCGTCGGGAGAGACCGTCCGGAAAAGAGCAACTAGCTAGTATTTTAATCTCCTCATAGGTGGTAACTATTGTGGTGATTGTCAAATCGGATGGCTTTTGCTAATCCGGAGGTATTAAAAGGAACGACAATTCTTTTCTTGGGACAGGTAAATGGACAAAGTTTTGACACGAACGCGTTAACCGCATGTATGATTTTTTTGTCAACGGCTTCATTGTGTACCTACTGAAGGAACCGAGTGATAAGAATCCTCTTTGAGACCACAATTTTTCAAAATTTAAACACATTTTTGTTGTAATATTAAAAAAATCTTCTAACATAAAGAGACCGTTTGTGTGATTCATCAAATTTTAGAGATACTTAACCTTAAAATACTTATCTAAAAATATTTACATTTGAGAATTATTGCAACGACTATCTACAACGTCTTTTTTGACTAAAAAGAAGGAATGTGTGGGGGAATCACTGGTACTATAAAAACTATATATATATATATAAACTATAAAATAAATATTTAAAAAATCACCGGACAAATTAACAGATGGTGGTATATTGTCAATGGTGAATGTCTGAATAATCTGTGATACGCGGATAATACGGTGATCATTAGCAATAGCGAAGAAGGATTGCAGCGGCCTATGAATCGAGTAGTAACCGTCTGCGAATAATATGGCATGAAACTTAATATAAATAAAACTAAAAAAATGGTAATCAGTAAAAACCCAAATGCTAGCGCTGAAAATATAACCGTCAACTGGAACATCCTAGAAAGAGTGAGCAAAATAACATATCTAGGCTGCATACTCAACGATAGTTGCTATCATTTGGTTGAGATAAAGGCTAGTAGAATAGAAAGAGCGAGAGCAATATTTACATGCGTAATGTGTTGTGTAATATCAGGCTCATCATAAAAACCAGGCTCCATGTTCTGAGATGCTATGTTTTTAGCACATTGTTTAATGGTTTGGAAACGTGGACACTAACAGAAACAACAAAAAGGAGAGGGGAGGCCTTTGAAATGTGGTGCTACCGCGCAGGTTGCTGACAATTCCTTGGACAAGCCATACTACCAACATCGAAGTCCTAAACCGTATGGAGAAACAAACATAAATAATGAATACTTTTAAACAAAGAAAAGCAAGTTACTTTGGACACATAATGAGAAGCGACTCATGACTCATAATTGAAGAAAAAATAGACGGAAAAAGGGGACCAGGCAGAAGAAGGAATTCATGGCTGAAAAACTTGCGAAAAACTTACTTCAATTGAGTTGTTCCGAGCTGCAGTGGATAAAGTTAGATGGGCTAACGCGTGATCGACAACGTCCTGAGAAGATAAGGCACACACCGAGAAGAAGGTAAAAATGGAATATTTTAAATATTTTAATTGGGACTTTAAAATTAATAATATATATTTTACTGTGTTAACAAACACCGTAAGTAAAATTTACAGTCAGAATAACACTGTCAAAGATGTATAATAATTTGTTGTATTTAGCAGTAGCGATAAAGTGTCACGCAATTTATTGTATATTATAAAGTTAGGCGATTGTCGTTACAGTAGGTATTTTGTTTGTATTATACCTACAATATTTATTATCTGATAAATAATCAACTGTTAAAGGCCATAACAAAATTATTCAATAAATGTCTTATGGAAACCACAACACCTACGAACTGGAACAATGCAATCATAATCATCATGCATAAAAAGGGAAACATTGCCGACCTGAAGAACTATAGACCAATTAGCCTGCTTTCTCATCTCTATAAATTTTTTACCAAAATTCTAACTAAGCGTCTAACATCGAAATTGGACTTCTACCAGCCGACAGAACAGGCAGGTTTCCGATCCGGATACGGAACAAATGACCATCTGCAAGTTATTAAGACATTGATCGAGAAGTCCGTTGAGTACAACAAGCCACTCGTGTTAATATTTGGGGACTACGAAAAGGCGTTTGATTCCATCAAGCACAGTGAGATGTTTAAAGCACTTGCCGACTGCCGAGTAGACCACAGATACTCTGCTATACTGCAACATTTATACGAAAATGCAACAGCGAGCGTAAGACTCCATGAAGAGACAGAGAGATTCAGAGTGCAGCGCGGTGTACGACAAGGCGACACAATCTCCCCTAAACTATTTACCACCTTGTTGGAGTATATGTTCAAGAGTGTCGAGTTGGAGAATATGGGTATAAATATTAACGGTGAAAATTTCAGTCACCTTCGGTTTGCGGACGATATTGTACTGATTTCAGATAGCTTGGATAAGGCAGAGAAACTGCTTATGAGACTAACATCTACTTCACATAAAGTTGGGCTTAAAATAAATCCATCGAAAACAAATTTCATGACAAATCTAGTCCCAAGCCGAAACTACTTAGTAGAAGGAAAAGAAATCTTCCAAGTTACATCCTACAGATATCTGGGCCATGATGTTACGATTGGCAGGGACAATCAAACCTGCGAAATCAAAAGAAGGATAGGGCTAACGTGTGCCGCCTATGGGAAGCTGAAACACATTTTTAAGTCCGAAACCCCCATATGCCTTAAGCGGAAGGTGTTTGATCAGTGTGTTCTGCCGGTTCTGACTTATGGTTCGGAGACCCTAACTCTAACACGAAAATCGGTAAATAAAGTAGGAGTGGCCCAGCGAGCCATGGAACGCTCCATGTTGGGAGTCACGCTGAGAGACAAGATTCCGAATGATCGGATACGTCAGAGAACAGGGGTTACCGATGCAATCCAGCGAATAACATATTTAAAGTGGAACTGGGCTGGACATGTCGCAAGAATGACCAACGAAAGATGGACCAAAAAGATCATAGAGTGGAGACCTAGGCAAGATGCGTTCAGGAACAGAGGTCGTCCGCCGACCCGGTGGACGGATGACATAAAAAGAGTAGCACCAAATTGGATCCAGGATGCCCAGGATCGAAATAAATGGAGATCGTTAACGGAGGCCCATGTTCAGCAGTGGACGAGGCAGGCTGTTTGATGATGATGATGATGATGATGATGAAATAATCATCGACCATAGCAATGTAAATATAATTAAGTAATTGAAGTGCCAATTCCACTTGTCTACTTTTGAAAGATAGAGGAAATAAAGTGCGCATTTACTGTAAATTGGGGGGACTTTGGAGATGGCGAGTTCGGTCGGTAACATAAAAGGTATTGCTTGTTGTATTGTAAAAAGATCATGTCATGTTTTCAATGCTCCCGAAATTGTAGATGAAAATATTTGCACCACGATAATTATTGGGGAGGACAAAATGCCGAATAAAGAACGGCTATAAATTTAAATAAAAAATTCTACCCACGACACCAAGAAAATATTATAACAAGACAACTCCGCCTATCCGTGAATGTGTGTATCGAAAATTCCATTTATCCTATTTAGAAAATCGTTATTTTATTATCCTAATATCTATATTTAACAAATAGATTACAAAGTAAGAGAATTTATCATTTCTGAACCGTAAATCAAAAGTCAAGCTGCGCCCAAAGCGCACTACGATCAGTCGACCGGTGTGATGTTGGGGGCATGGCAGGTAAAATTTCTGAATTTACTGACTTTTCATAACCTTCTGTCACTCGGCGTTGATGAGTTTCTCTCTAAATACTATAACTCGTTTTAAAAATTGCCGGGTCGATCCACCGCGCCGTTTATATTCAATTATAAACTTCGTTGGCATTTAGGTTTTCCGGGAATTTCAATACATAAATGGAATTGAGACTTTCTACATCGTTTTGACGTGCTTATTTGTTTCTCAAAAAGTTTTTTTGGAACCTAATAATTCTTGTACATATTATTTGGAATACAAAGCGAGGTTCGGTGTTTTCAGATTTGTGTATGTTGCAATTAAAACGTCAAATATAAATAATCACGTTGTGCACGCATTTAAATTTGGGATAAATCCCATCGAATTGATCAACGATAAATTGATGAAAATGCACCGAATAATACGAAGAAATCGTGGCAATTTACTAGATTTTCCGATATTTCCTTTAATTCTTCCGAATTTCAAATTTTTTACCGTTCATTTTATTTGCGGAATAGTTTAATAAAAAAAATTTCACTCGTGATTAAATTTATCTCATAATTTTTTTTATTTCATAACGAAATTGAGTTGCTTGAAAACACCAAGAGTCTGCAGAACGAGTGATGTTTTCTTCGACGACAGACTTGTCGCGAAAATTCAATTACGTGTGGTATTACAACTGAAAATGTTCTTCTCCTTCAGGTGCCGTCTTCGTTGCGAAAGTTGGCATTCATCAATGCTATGCGTATTCTTGAAACAGCAGATCTAAACAACTGATTTGTTGTGCATCCGTAGTACCAGTCACGCAGATTCTTCAACCACGAGTGGCGTCTTCTTCCGACACTTCTTCTTCATTGAATATTTACCTGTATTATCAGTTGTAACAAGCTGTATTTTGAGCCCCTCATAAAATGTCCCAGATACTGTAATTTTCGTTTTTTAATGGTCAGAATTATTTCTTTTTCTTTGTTCATCCGTCTTAGCACTTGAGTATTTGTTATTCTTTCTATCCAGCTAATTTTTAGTATTCTCCGGTATGTCCAGTGTTCGAAAGCCTCTATCAAGTCTTCTTATATCTTTTTTCTTCAGGGTCCATGCCTCCATGTCATAAAGCAGCACAGAGAGCACATAGCATCTCAGCAATCTGATTTTCAAGGCCAAACTGATATCTCTTGTGCAGAATATTATTATCATTTTCATAAACGCTGATCTTGACTTTTCTATTCTAATTCTTATTTCCTGGAAGCAGTCGTTGTCTTTGTTCATAATGATACCGAGGTATTTGTATTTTTCTACCTGTTGTACTGGTTGGTTGTGTATGTAGATTTGTACAACATTGTTTGTTGTTTTGCTAATCAACATGAATTTAGTTTTTTTCACGTTCATTGTCAGTCCATATTCTTCGCTTTCTTTATTTACTTTGTTCACTAGTATTTGTAAATCTTGTAGTGTGCTTGCTATCAGTACTGTATCATCAGCATACCTTAAGTTATTAATGGGTATTCCGTTTATGCTAACTCCCCTTGTTTCATTGCTTAATGCAGTTTCCTCCGACTAAAGGTTAAAGAGTGCCGATGACAGACTACATACACCCTTGACAGACTCCATTTTCTATTTTCATTTATTCTGTGTTATGTCCTTCCATCTTTAACTATGCTTTTTGATTGTAATATAAATTAGCAATAATTCTGATGTCTTTTCTGTCCAAATTTTTTTGATGTGATGTGATGGTCGTGTTTTACCCTGTTAATAAATCATAATTATTTTACGGTCAGTTGGTGATACTGAACAAATAATTTTATTATCAAATAAGAGATTGGTGATTATTTCTATTTGAGATGGTTTTTGCAAGAGATATCTAATCTAAAAATATAAAAAGATATTTAACGAAAAATATTATTAATTTTAAGTAGAAATATTTCAATAAATAAGAATGTCGTAATGGAAAAAAAAATTCCAGTGCTGTCCAGAGATATTTTTTCAAGTAGTCCACTCAATAGCCAATAAAAAGATATGAGCGTATTTTTTCTTCTAATTTTTTTGATTTTTCTTTTTAATAATTTCATCGGCGCGTTGTGAAATAATTTTTTTGTATCAGCGGGCAATAAAAGTGAGCCGTATATTTTATAATGTTTGATTTACATAATATGGATGTCAGTAGCTTGACGTTTTTTATGATATCCGAGATTAAGGTGACACGTTTAAAGATTACCATAGCAATTACAATCATTAAACTGCATTATGGGATTAGGATTTTTCTACTAACTAGATCACAGTCGCGTATTTGTTCGCCTATGACGATGTTTATCTTTCACCGGGTCATAAATATAAATTCATAAAAAAATTTTACAATATTTTATGATCACACGTCGTCTATAGGGAATTGGGCGATGTTTATCAATTTTATTGATATATATCATGAGATAACGGCCTCTTCACGTTGTCCAAATCTAAATAAATTTCATTGCGCATGACCTTATTTTGTATCAACTTAAATAACGATCGAAAATTTAAGTAAAAAATATCAGAGTGGTCTGGGTGCGACCCGAGAGGTCCACACGGCTAACTTCCCAGTGGAAAGAATGAAACAATACCATATGTTTTGATCTTATAATTATTATTATTAAAAATATTGTCATCATATTTTTCATACAAATATTCTTAACATGCAAGTTCCCGCAGTCAAAAAAAAATTATTTAAAATTCTGTAATAAAAATAGTATGATTTATAAATTGCAAAATTCAGGTAGTTAACCATTTTTTTCTGTTTTTGATTCTCCATAAAAAACAGCTTGACCAATTTTGTTGAAAATCTAATTAGTTGCATAATTATGCGTCGAATGCAATTGGTCCCACGTCGATATCATTTTTTGTTCTCGAGATAATCGAGACTAAAAATAATTCCGAAAGTTTACCATTTTTTTTCAGATTTTTGATGATCCATAAAAAACAGCTCGACCGATTTTGCTGAAAATCTAATCAGTTTTAAGTTGCAAAATTATGCGTCGAATGCAGTTGGTCTCACAACGATATAATTTTTTGTTCTCGAGATAATCGAGACGATAAATAATTCCGAAAGTTTACCATTTTTTCAGTATTTTATTTTCTATAAAAAACAGCCTGACCGATTTTACTGAATATCTAATCAATTCTAAGTTACGTAATTGTGTTTCGCATGCGATTGGTGACACGTCGACATCATTTTTTGTTCTCGAGATAATCGAGACGAAAAATAATTCCGAACGCACAAACGAACATACGCACATACGTACTTACACACACACAGACGTCCACTTAAAAACTATTGTATTTGACTCTGGGGACCTTGAAATGTGGAGATATGTCAAAATTCGGGATTCGCAAAATCGGACCCATTACTATAACTTCCATTGGGAAGTTAATAACCAACCAAAAGTATGCAAAACGATTGGAAGTATGATAGTAAAAGTGGACTTATTTGTAGTCGTAGAGACTTCAAAAAAAAATTCCAATTGTATAATCAAATGCAGCATGGGAATGAAGTAAAATACTCGTGGTAAGATCGTAAGGTTTAAACTGAGAATAGAAAATGAAAATAAAAACAAATAGGGTACCACTATAATAGGTATAAATTTTATCGACGATAAACAACGGAGACAACAATAATCTTGTTCGTGAGATGTCAAATATTGATGGTAATTAGTATTATTAACGATACAAGATAAAAAGGTAAGTGATTCAGTTTTCGTAATTTACATTCGAAATTCGAAGTCGAAAATACAACAAGCTTCGTAAAGGTATTGACATGAATTTTGATGGGTTGTAGCATCTCTTTAAAATCACCGTCGTTCGTTCCACCACTTAAAATTCTTAGATTATCTTCGCCGAGTCGAGATTGTTAAGGTTTTTTTTTTATATTGTATAATATATATAGAATTTTTAATTCAACTTTAAAATCTTTCAAATCGTGTCCTTCTCCATTCATTTAAACATAAACAAATACGAAACGATGTCTGAAGATGGTCGAAACGAGTCGCGTCTACGTTATATAAATCTCTTTTAAAATGATTCTCATTTAAACATTGCGATGTTCGAAGTAACCCAACCTGCACAGTGTATCCCCTAAAAATTAAAATACTCAGAACCGAGCTCAATTTCAGATATATACACACACGTATCAAATTACTTGATTAAAACACTAGTGTGTGGTTACACGAATTTTTGGGAGCTGGTTTTCCTTTTACTTGTTTTATTTTTTTTTTCAAAGTTAAAATATCACGACTGACAAAATTTGGTGTCAAGTTTCCCTTAACCCATGTGGTTCGAATGCCTTTTCAAGGACTCAAAATACAGAGAACTGTTCAAGTTGGGGGTAAAAACAGTGGCAGTGTTATTTCGATAATTCAAATAGGGATATTTATTACTTCGGTATTATACAGGGTCTTGGTAAATAAGTGCGAAAAACTTCAGGGGAGATTCTACAGGAAAAAATAATGACAGTTTGCTATATAAACGCAAACACTTCGTTTTAAAGATACGAAGTGTTTAAGTTTTTCTTAAAAACTGACGATTTATTTATTGCTCTGAAACCGGTCTAAATATGCAAATGAAATTTGGTGAGTTTTAAGAGGTAGTTATTACGCATTTTTTGACATGCAATTAAGAATTTTATGTTTATCGTTGGCTGCCTATTTTATATTTATTTATATTATTTATATTTTATATATATATATATATATATATCGATTTTTCCAAATTTTATGTAATTGGCTCGTTGCTGTTCGGCCAAGTTGAATACGTCGGCGGATCTCCATCTCGCAGCTGCCGGAGAAGTGGATAAGGTCACCCAGATAAACAAACTGATCTACCAGTTCACAGTTGGCGATATGATGTGGTATGTTTGCTGTCTTATCCGATATATCAACTATCAATACTTTAGATTTGGCATAGTTGATTTTTAGAGCATACTCTTTTGACGTTCTCTCGAGTCGTTGTATCAATTCTGTAAGTTCTTCTGCCGAGTTAGCGATCAGAAGAGTGTCGTCAGCATATCTAAGATTTGAAATTTTTTTCTCATTTATGGCAAAGCCTCCTTCCCACTCATCGAGTATCTCTCTCATTAAACATTCCGTATATATATTAAACAGTAGAGGTGATAAAATACACCCTTGTCTAACTCCCTTTTTGATATCTGCTGTTCTGGAAATTTTGACGACTGCTCTACTTATATTTATGCTATACTTATATTTACAATGTGGTATAAAGTTGACTTGTAGTCCAGTAAAATTGCAATTATAATATAATAGTTAACTTAATAGCACTGTAGCTCAAAAATTAAGTTAAATACTTTTAATGTAATAAGCGAGCAAAACTTTTTTAGTATTCCATCAGCTTTGTAAATAATGTCATTTTAACTTATCCCATTACTTTGATTATTTATTTACAAATCTCCAATATTTTACGAGAACTTGCTTTATAAATGTTCGACATATTGTTTTGGTCAATATTTCGAGGCTCGTATTGATTACACCATTAGCGATAGTCATAATAAACCCATGGAAACGCATACACATATATCAAAGCATTTTCAACAGTGTCACCTAATAATTTGCGTTCCTCAATTTATATTTACTTTTTGTGACAGTAATGTGACAAATTACTAGATTGCTTCGGTTTCCGGTAATTTTTTTTCTTTTTTTGTTTTGTTTTGTTGATATCCTGTTTTTAATAAGCACATTTTTCTCTTATTAATCAGCTATATTCGAACAAATTGGATGGTTATTTCTGTGGCGTGAATGAAATATGAGTCGTTCCCCGCGTGCGATCGAAAAATGAATGAATACCAAAATCATTGCGAGATATTTTTACGAAAACGTGATCGTAATTTGACTCATCGATTTTCACGATATTCGGTGTGTAGTTAAACTAAAAAATTTCTATTCAAAGAACCTGGAACCCGACAAATTAGTAATTTAAATGATATTATAATTATTCAGTAACTGAAAATATATATAAAAAAAAACGAGTTATTTCAAGAGGTGCAGCGTTGCCGTATCCGTTTACCACCTGGTCAACGACGGTGTGATAGCGCATTGTAACCCGGCTACACACACATCTCGAATAGTTGACACTCTGAAACGGACATACCAATCCGTTCTTGTCCTCGTTAATTGCCACCTTTTAATTACGCACTATCTCTCTCTCTCACACACACACACACACACACACACACACACACACAATCGGTAAATTAGTTCCGAGGATTGACAGTGTGGTGCTCTATCGCGACGTGCTCTGCAAACTCAACTCGGAATCGGCACCAGGCAAAGTGTCTTTTGCTAAGCGAAACCCCGAGAGATCGGCGATTTCTTTAATTCGATAGCCCACTTGATTATTTTATCGGAGAGTTCGCGGAACTGACAATACTTGTGCGACAAAAAAATTCGGAACTACAATCACCATTAAACAGATGCGTACAAATGCACTTTTTTTAAACCAGATTTTCCGCAACCCCCGTACACCATAGATATTCAAATCAACCCTTTATTAACCTTCCATTTTTTTGGGGTCGTGCGATTTCGCTCGCCAGTTACAGTTAACGGATACGCGTGAAGGAAGTTGAAGAAGGTAGCGAAATGAGAATAGAAACGTAAAACTGAGGGCAAATAGCGCCGTTTAATGGTTACATGGTCGTACGGGAACAACCCGAACTGTTTATCGTCAGTAGATTTGTTCGTCAAACAGTGACGGAACATTTTATACACGATGTATTAAACGTCTACAATCTTAAGAAGAAAACGTATGTATTTTTTTTACTGAAAATAGTCGCAAAAGGGTAGACCTATCGTGGGGGCCGCAGACGGCCCGCACTTCGACTATTAGAAGGGGGAGGGATTATAGAAAGGAGATGATTGTGAACCCGCTTTTTGAAAAGTTGCAGGTCATAGTGCTCTGGAAAAACTAATTTTAGGAAGCTTGTTCCATTTCGAAGCAGCCCTGTAAAAGAAGGTTTCTTGATGGAGATTGGTCTTTGTAATGTCAATCTTGAGAGAGACTGATGTGGCAAGTGGTGGTATAAGAATTTTTATTTCCCTGGAGCATCTGCCATGGAAATATCTGTAGAGTAATGACTGGTCTGCAACTCTTCTTCTATGTTCTAGAGGGTGAAGGATATCTGTGAGAGTTAAGCTGTTTATCAACCGAATGGCCCTTTTCTGAATGGAATCTAGAAGACAAAGAGAATGCTTTGTTGCTGAACCCCAAATGTGCGAGCAATACTCTGGCCTCTGGCTTGCTGACTTTGCGATGTTAGTAACAGGGTCATGCCAAGACATATTATTAGACACCGTGACTTCCAAAATCGAGATGGAAGGACTTGATTCAAGGGTATTTCCGGACATTGTGATAGAATGTTTTGAGGAATTTACTTTCTTGAAAAACGTGGCGCTTCGTGTTTTCTGGACGTTGAACAGAACAAGATTGTTGGTATTAATTGACTCGACCTCGTACAATAAACATACCTGAAAAATGTTTAATAATGATTGCACGTACATTAATAATTCAATCGCGAACCGTGACGAATCACACGCGTCTTGTTATTTTATTAATTAAAACTCAATAAAATGTTGATCTAATTCCTTAATGGTGTCCCACCCTCTCATCACGTTAGCAACGAACCGTCAATATTTTTAATAAAATTATGCATCCCTCATAAAAACCTCGCCCCAATGAATACCGAAACAGGCAGTTTCAGTTTTCTTATTTCCTAAACGCACATACACATACGGGGCGACGATAAACCATCCCCTCGCAAACGTGTTCCCTCTTACGATTCCTGACAGCTGAACGGTGTAAATTTGCCGATGTGTATTTATGTATTCGTCCATTACGAAACATATTCAAATTCATGGGCCAGATTTAATTCGGGCCTACAAACGGGGGTTACTTCTAATTTTAAAGTCAAAAATGCTCGAAGGGAGCACCGAAGCCGCGTTTCGACGCTTAGGTCTTCGGTTAGTGTTTACGAGAAATTTATAATATTTTTTCTAACTAAAGATGCAATTAAAATTTTTAATCGTTGATATTTACGTTAAAAATTAACCAGTTAAATGGTTCGTATCGAATTCACGCGTCACCCCCCCTGTGCGAGTTATTAACCGAAGACACTTAACTTTATTGCACAAATGTAGAGTCACTTTTTTTTGTAAATTTACGACGGTTATAAATCAAGAAGTAGACAATAAATTCAAACACACAGCCAGCACGCTATTTATACAAGCACTGTACCTAGTCAAAATACCCTTCTATTTCCAAAAATAGCCATCCCTTAGAATAGGCGTAACGCTGAAACTACTGAGAATAGTTTCTTAAGTTTGAGAAGATTTTTGTAGACAGATGTACATATTTCTCAGAACCGACCGGGATACCTAGTTAGTCACCGAACTTCTTGTAAAAACTTCTACCCCTTACTTTCTCGGGGGACGTAAAACTTTTAAAATGTAATAATAACGTTCTCTAGTTAATAAATTACCACCGTAAACACCCCTGTCAAAATTTACATTATTACTTTATTGTATATTACGCTTTATATTGCACCCAAAAGTATGATTTATGGACACATTGTGATTGGATATTTTTTATCTTTGGGTATATAATTTTAAATATTTTAGAAAAAAAGAGGCCAATTAGCTTGTCCTTAATTTTGGCAGATAGGTCGTTTTAAAAAAAAGAAAAGATTTAATAGACATCTTAAAAGTCTGCAAGTTTAAGTTTAAAAAATGCCATTAACGGTACGTGAAAATATAATTTTTTATAATTATGCCGAATCCATTTTCTATGTTAACAAAGTTTTGTTGTTGCTTCAAAAGTGCCTCTTAAAATACCAAGTGAATAGATCCGTCGATTTATTTATTCTAGCCTATCTTGGTATGTTGCCAAATCGGCGTTTTCTAAAATCAACAAGGAAATAGGTAGAGTGAATAATGAATAATGATTTTCCGTATTAGGATAGGATTGTTTAGTCTTTGCTACAGAACAAACATTCGTTGTTTGTATGCTCCGTACAGAGCCGGAACATAAATTTTAATAAGACACATACCGGACGTTCTAAGAGAGATGATAACTTATAAAAAGGTTTTCAAAAGCGTTTTCTGGCGTCACGACGGGACTCTATACACTACATGTTAGAATACGGCACTGGCTATACTTGGCGACAGGCAGATGCTTGTCGCTCCAGTTAACGAGCTCAGAATTTCAAAAAAAACCTATGCAAAAGCCAACAAATTTCATGAACAGCTAATCGCTTTTCGGCTGCGATAGACAAAAATTTATCAAACGAAGAAGAAGAAGAAGCACTTATTCTAAAATAACCAAAACATTTCTTTCGGTCACTTTTAAGTTACACAAACAATTTATGGAGCTGTACTTAATATGACATAACTAAACATTATTGATATGGTGTTCGTACGTACTGAAAATCAAAGGGATGAAAATAAATGTAAGTAAAACGAGAGTAGTGGTTTTTGAAAGAGAAGAAAACTGTGAAGTTCTGATTAAGAGAGAAAGAGTGGAACGAGTTAATGAATTGTGTTGGGTTCAAAGTTTACGAGAGATGGAAATTATGACAGTGACATTGAGAGAAGGGTGTTGACAGGAAAACGCTGCATAGATTTAAGAGCAGCCAGAAAGTGTCAAAAAAGGCACGTCTGGCTATGGTGCATAGAGGTGTGTTGGTTCCTACACTTACGTATGGTAGTGAATGTTGGGTTTGGCAGAAGAAGCATGAAAATAGGATTAATGCTGCGGAGATGGGTCGTCTGAGAATTGTATAGCCGGAGTGACTCGGTTGAATAAAGTAAAGAATAGTGAAATAAGAGAACGCTGTGGTGTAAAAGAAGATGTGGTTACCAAAAAAGATAAAGGAATGCTTAGATGGTTTGGACACGTAGAAAGGATGGATGAAGGAAGATTGACGAAACAAATTTATAAGAGTGTGAATGGACGGAAGTCGGTAGAGGTCGACCACGGCGAATATATCTTAATCAGATCAACATTGTTCGAATAAAGGCCAGGTCAAGAGTACCATCAACCGACGAGCATGTATGAGAGCACTGTTGAAAGTAGAGGAAGCAAAAGATGTGTGTAAGAACCGTATTAAGTGGAAGGAAGTGGTCTCTGCCTACCCCTACGGGAAAAAGACGTGTATGTATGTACGTACGAACAGAAAACAGTATAAAAAAACGAGCGAGTCTTATAGTAGTCGCATATGATGTGTAACATTGGACATTTTACCTTAGTAATAGGCAATTTTTAAATTATATTTTTGATACCAAAGAAATCTTTAAACTAACAGTTTGAAACCAAAACGCAAACTGATCTCTGACTTAAATGGTTGAAAAATAATGAAAACTAAGAGTTTCAAAAACTTTGTAAGAGATAAAAATGATGAAATTTACTACAAGTTCAACTTTAAACTTGAATAACATTCGAAAGCGTAAATTTATCATAAAATGATGGAAGTTTTTTGTAGAGCATTAAATTTCTGTAACAATGGTGTTCTAGTGGTAACAGTAGGTACTCCAATCCCAGGTTATTTATGTGAGAAATGCAACTCCAAATGTTAATATTAAAAACTCGAATTTTACATATTTTTTTTACCTCATCTTAAAAAAAAATAATGATCCGATATTTTTTATAGAGTACACCAAATCTCTGCTTTTTATTTTTTGAAGTATGAACGAATGGCCATAACAGAAATGAAATTAACTCAATTTTTCTTCTTGACGACTAGAATTTCAAAAAAATGTACATAATCACCGAAAGGTATAATAAAATTAAACGAGAAATTAGCATTATTTACGAAGATTTAAAAACAAATACCAGCAATGCTAATAAAAAATAATTGGCAGCTTGTTTGTTTGTTTACCATAAAATGGTATTTTTTTCAAAATCGTCGAATTTGAATTGTATATTTTCAAGACGTTACGTAAAATAAGTTGAATTGACTCCTGCTCTCCTGTCTATTAAAAATGGCGTCACATCGAACACGATGTTTATTTTGTCTTCTCGTGGTACTTGAAATAACGTGTAAGGATTATCTCGGTTCTGTACCAAATTTTTCATTTACGTATTTGCTTGGACAAAAACAATTTTCATTTGTATTCCGAAGGGAAACATAAACAACAATCATCTCTATTAATTTCGTCATTATTGTCCCCTCCCGCTCTCCCAACAACAAATTAAAAAAAAAACAATGGAAAAAGCTCGAATGTTATTCACATAGTTGAGTGTCATAAACTTTTTCAGTAACTACATTAATTGCGTTTAACTACATGCCTCGGAGAATGTTTTACTAAAGACATTTGCTGTCTTAAAATGAGCGTTCTTCTCTGACAATTAATTGTGGATTACGAGGTGTTCTTATTTAATAAAGACTGTGCGAAGTAATTAAGGTAATGAATGTTTTTATTTAATATCCCGTGGGGCTGCTCAAGAAAATTCAACGCAATTCGGTTCGGATATTATTTTTTCTAAAAATACAAACGTTTATGATAAAGATTTGCTGCAGCATATTAAATAGACCTATGAAACACTGAAAATCATAAAGGTACAAAGGTATTATGGATTAATTATTAGAAAATGACGAAGAAAAATATAAAACAGTAGCTATTGTCATCAGCGATTAATATCAATAAAACTAAACAGTTAAGAATTAACACTGATAACAACATATTGAGAACCAACCAATCGAACACCAGTCGAACACTTTATCTTGGAAGTGTAATTGACAAGGAGGGTGGCACAGATACAGACATTAAAACCAGAATAAAAAAAGCAAGAAGAGCTTTTGGAATGCTTAGCAGGGTCTGGAGTACGAGAGCATACACCACCAACACAAAACTACGTATCTTCAACACAAACGTAAAATCTGTTCTTCTTTACGGATGCGAAACACGGAAAACCACTAAAATCTCATCCAGGGCTCTGCAAGTTTTTGTGAACAAATGTCTACGCAGGATATTACGTATTTTCTGGCCGGCCCGCATTTCAAATGAAGAGCTCTGGAGAAGAACAAACCAGAATCCGACCGACACAGAGATACGGAAGCGCAAATGGGGATGGCTGGGTCACACCCTTAGAAAACCTGAAAATAATATAGCCCGAATGGCCCCGGAGTGGAATCCCCAAGGCAGCCGCGCTAGGGGCCGCCCAGGCGGAGAAGATCGATATTAAGTGAAATACGAAAAATGAATAAATCATGGCAAGAAGTCAAAATGCTTGCCAGAAATAGAGTCCGATGAAGAAACTTTGTCGAGGCCCTATGTTCCGCCATGGAATGATGGGAATATATTGATTGATTGTCATCAGCGACTTGGGGTCTGCATGGACTGGATTGTAAAAAATTTGCTTTACAAATCATCGTATTGAGGCAAAATACGAATAGATGCAGCTACTGTTATAGTTTCACAAAAATTCAAACAACTGCAACATAAAAATATTCTTGAAATGGGTGTGTTCCCCTTATATTGGTTGTGAAAAAGTGTGGTTTTTTATTGTTATATGTCTGGCTCTCGTCATCGTAATATATATTTACCAGTTTTTAAGTCTAATCATAAAATCATAAACACAAAAAGTTTTATTAAAATCGGTACTAGTTTTTGCGTGATGCTAAAGCAAACAAACAAAATCAGTAATTTGGAGAGTTACAGACAGATTTGTTGCAAGAAGAACTGTAACTATTTGTGTCCGAAGGTAGTTATTTATAATAAACCTTTTAAGCAGGTAGTTTACTAATAAATAAATCAAAAAAACGAGCGAGTCTTACAGGAGTCGCATATGATGTGTTAACATTTGACATCTCACCTTAGTAATAAGCAATTTTAAAATTATATTCTGAATAAAATGGGTCGGTTATTATTTGAAATGATTTTTCATAGCAAACATTAATTCTTGTAAATTGTATTTTATTTAATTAACACTGTGACAGTGACAGAAATCAACCTCAAAATTTAAAAAAGCTAAATGAATTTTTTATCAATGATCTGCACTTTATTGAGACTTATTATCAATAGTAAATATTAATTTACATAGTTTACGCATATAACAGCAAATTTTATAAACGACACTGTAACTTGCACTTGTAAGTGCACAGCTGACGACTGACAGTACTGACCTCTCAGAAAATTGGTTGACAACTATCTGACGACCAACTCTACCACCTAGCGTTCATTCGTCAAATCGCGAATGAAAATAATTTAAGCAATACATAAAATAAAACAGACGACTTAAACATTTTAAATTGTCGTTTCGATAAAGATATCGTATGTACCTATAGATAGAAATTGAAAATAACAATCACGTCTTTGTCCTTAACATTTTTATTTAGTTTTATTAAGTATCTCGAAAAGGATAAATACACTTTATAAGGTATATGATACAAATTTAACTGTTTATGGATGTCCTGTGTCTCGTTACAGTAGGTATTGAAAAGTGTTTTTTACATTACTTTCTCGGATCTAGCGGTGTTTTTTAGTAGAAAAATACATCAAAGACGTGTTTAGAGTAATTTGTTCAAGTCACAGTGGCGGCTCGCACAAAAATAACAGAAAGCCACTGTGTTGGGAAACAGTAGGTTAGATTAAGTATCATGTGAGTGGGTCGTAGATCGCCCCTCCATTACGACCTTTAGAAGGTCTATTGTGGCTCACCCCTAGAGGTTACAGTTCACCGCACAATTCAACCCTTCTCACGAAGTTCATGGTTGTATGGGTGAGATTTTCTTGATTTCGGTAGATTCTAGGTTGGTCTAACCAAATATGTTAACCGTGTCCTGTAAGCAGTCCCGTTAGAATTCTAGGATCTGCTTAGTTGTGTTTCTCGAAGGTTTAGGTAAAAACGCCTTCGAGTGAGTCAACCCTGGTATATCGGACCAGTTCGTGAGTATTTTTTTCTCCGCCCAGTCCGAAATAATTGTTTTGGCGGCACTTGTAGTGACTCCCAAAACCTGTTCTGGTCCAGTCAACGCAGATTCAGCCCCGTTTTGCAAGGGTGTCGGATTTTTCATTTCCATCCACCCCCTGGTGCCCAAGTACCCACAGCAGGGTCACTCTGTTGTTCACAATAAGGTACTCCATGGATTCGATTTTTGTTGGAGCTTAGTGCTTTTAAAGCAACCTGGCTGTTTGATATTATACTTATGTTTTTGCCCCAACTCCATCTGGGGTTTTTGAGCCATCTGTGTACATTACGTATTCAGTCTCTGGGAAGGGAATTTCTCCGCTCACCCATTCATCTCTCATAAGAAAGAGGACTTTAAACGACTTTTCTATGTGTATTTTTGTGTCTAGCATATCAGGAACCATCCCGAGAATTTGCTAATTTTTTGTTTCAGTCAGTATCCCTGAGTGGTCCCCGAGTTGCTCTCCATTAATTAGCCTTTCCAGAGACATGAATATGTAGGAGACTATCCTGTCCTCCCTCTCTAAGAGAATATCTAGGGGAGGAATATTAAGGAGGTGTTCCATCGCTGCCGTTGGTGTGCTGGACATAGCTCCAGTTATGGCCAGGCATGCCAGCCGCTAAAGGCCAGCAAGTTTTGCTCTAGCTGTCTGTTGTAACCCTTTGATCCCCCAGACTACTAAACCATACGTGACCATAAATATTATCATTGTTTGATAAATCCAGTAAATCTGTTTGGAATTCATTCCCTAAGATTTGCCGCATACATTTTTGAGATTCCAGGAAGACGTTACAGGTGATTCTTTTATCCAAAACTACACCCAGTTATTTCACTGCTCTCTCCGTATAGGACAGGCTGCCGAAGCTTATCTAGCGTTTTCCTTCTTGTAAAAGGAATAATTACAATTTTCCGGGGGTTGACAGACATCTGTTCCCTCTCGCACCATCTGTATACTCTGTTGAGCGCTTCTTGGAGGACATTTAAGATAGTCGCTTCAAATTTGGGAAACAGTAACTCAAGCCCTATATTATAAACAAAGTAATATTCTCGAACGGTTGATACCGAAGATATTTAAATAAAGAAAAAAGCTAAACGAAACAATAACATTTCTTTGAAATAAAAATATAATCGAGTTATTTGAAAAATAAGCAATATTTCTAACGAAGCCGCGAAAGAATTTTATCCCAGTTAAGAGTCTTTTTTGACGTAGAAAACCGCGTCGTTAAAGATATTTATATAAAATGTTCAAGTTAAGTGAGGTTTTTTTTTTGTGTCTCTTCGGCACTGTATTGCTCGATTAGCTGCATACTTTTCATTCTCGAACATAGATAGAGCTCGATATGAGAAAATCCTGTCCCATGCAGGTCGGGACTAACAATATTCCAAACAGTTTTAACCTTAAAAAGATAAACGCCGAGTGCAAGGTCCTTCCACCTTTCTAGGGGTTCGTCTAACCCGGTAAATTTTAATCCCATAACAACGATAATCCTCCTTATTGTTTCTTCCATTTTTATCTATAAACTTACGCAAGTACACAAACTCTTTGACTTACCAACCAAGTTGAAAAAAATGTTCCATTTACTTGAATTTGCACATCTTATCTACTCCTTCTCAACCTAAAATTATTATAATTATCCATTTTCAGATATAAACATTTTAGTTACAAATAAAATATAAGTATTTCGAATTTTACGTACATATTACATCCCGTAGTGGTAGGCAGAGATCACTTCCTTCCACTTCCGCTACGATTCTTACACACATCTTTTGCTTCCTCTACTTTCATCAGTGCTCGTCGGTTGTTGGTACTCTTGACAGCTGGCCTTTCTTTAAAACAACGTTGATCTGATCGAGATCGATGTTCGCCGAGCGGTCGACCTCTATCGACTTCCGTCCATTCACACTCGCCTTATAAATTTGTTTCGTCAATCTGCCTTCATCCATCCTTTCTACGTGTCCAAACCATCTAAGCATATTCCTTTATCTATCTTTGTAACCACATCTTCTTTTACACCACAGCGTTCTCTCATCTCACTATTCTTTACTTTATTCAACCGAGTCACTCCGGCTATACTTTCTCAGACTACTTATCTCCGCTTGATTAATACTATTTTGATGCTTCTTTTGCCAAACCCAATATTTACTACCATACTGATAAATGTAGGAACCAACACACCTCTATGCACAGCCAGACGTACCTTTTTTGACACTTTGTGGCTGCTTATAAAGCTATACTTTTCGAATTTTAAATTTTATAACAAATTATAATTGTCATTAACAATATTCTATTTATGTCAACAGTATTCTTTCAAAATTTTTCTTATCATTTTATAAGCGGGAGCTATTTTCAACTAACAATAATTTTTCACTGATATAACGTCTTCAATGCTATTCTCTCAATACTGACACAACTTTAAAATTCTCCAATTCCCATTTTTGTTTTCTAAAACTATCTCTTATTATGAAATATTGTCATCATGTTTTTCATACAAATATTCCTAACATGCAATAATCATATTATTCAAAAGATCTTAAAATTTTGTATTAAAAATAGTATAATTTATAAATTGAAAAATTCAGGTAGTTAAGCATTTTTTTTCAGTTTTTTAATTTTCCATTAAAAACAGCTCGACCGATTTTGCTGAAAATCTAATCAGTTTTAAGTTGCGTAATTATGCGTCGAATCCAATTGGTCCCACGTCGATATCATTTTTTGTTCTCGAGATAATCGAGACGAAAAATAATTCCAAAAGTTTACCATTTTTTTAGTTTTTTGTTGCTCCATAAAAAACAGCTCGACCGAAGGCACATAAGTACATACACACACACACACACACACACAGACGTCCACTTAAAAACTATCGTATTCGACTCTGGGGACCTTGAAATGTAGAGATATGTCAAAATTCGAGATCAGCAAAATCGGACCCATTACTAAAACTTCCCACGGGGAAGTTAAAAAACCTAGCTTAAACTTTACCGACTTTAGGTTAAGGTTAGGTTCTTTTGGTACGTAAAACATTACCTAACACAATTCGGCCCAAAATATTTGAACCTTCGTAATCCTCATAACATTAGCTTTACGCCGAGTTAGATGCTTAAGACTTTCATTTACTTTCTAGTAGTACATTCGTAACAATTAACTTTCATTGAGTTAATATCGACAATAGTTTTTCCTTTTCGCCATAAGCTTTATTTAGATTTCTGCAATGAATGTACGCGACGCGCCCAGTTCGATCCTGAAAAACTTGAAAACAGAACACCTACTGTTTATCTTCGGAACACGAATGACATATCTTACCGGATTTATAATTTTTTGTTTCGTTTTTTATCGAGTCCAAAGTTTCTCGGCTGAATATTACGAAGATATTTGCATAAAACGCATATCGGAAGATTTCAAATAAAAGAACGCGTTTCTTTTTTAAAAATTTACATATTTATGTTCGACGATAATGAGCACAGATATAATAATATATTTAAATTAAATATATCTCTTCTAAGGATTGATTAATCGACTTTCGGTGTAATTATATTCCGGGTTTGTGCCGATTTTGCCGGATGATTTTCGAAACTAATGACTTTTAGGGTGAACAGCGAAAAGATATTACATGGTGCAGAAAATGATACATTTACTGTATGAAAATGCGAAGGCAATTTTTTCTGCATCGTGTAATACGGAAAAACTGAATCTGAATATTCTATCCAAGAAATATAGGACAGGTTCTATTTTCGGACACATTTTTTGTATGTGAACATGCGCAGTGTGATTATTGATGGATTATTGTTTTTTCGAATATTTAAGGTTAATTTTATTCATATTTCGCAAATAAATATAAATACAAATAAAAATCAGAGTGATCGCACAGTTAGGGCAACATAGTAATATGAATTGGACGGCAGAACAAGTTCTAATGGCACTAATGGAAGAATATCCATCAAAAATATCCATGTCCGTATGCTGTAAAGAATCCGTTGTACTACAATAAAATGGCTAGAGCAGAGGCTCTATAAAACGTTAAGGACGCTCTTCTTGTATTGCGGCCATGTTTGAAGACATAAAAAATAAAGTCCAAATTTAATAGTTTGCGAACCACATATTTGGGTGAAAAACGGAACAATAAACGTCCAATATAGAACATTCTAATTCTGAGCAATCTGTGTTAGAATCTGAGTAGATAGAAAATTTCCAAGAAAGTGAATTTCTTAAATCAATCTATCGCAATGTCCGGAAACACCCTTGAATCAAGTCAATCCATCTCGATTTTGGGAGTCACGGTGTCTAATAATATGTATTGGCATGACCATGTTGCTAATATCGCAAAGGCGACAAGCCAGAGGCTGGGTTTTCTGTAGAAAGCTAGAAAGTTTTTTACTCCTGATCAACTGTTGACGATGTACAAGGCTCAAATCTGACCTCTACTGGAGTATTGCTCGAACAGTTGGGGTTCAGCACCAAGGCATTCTCTTCGACTTCTAGATTCCATTCAGAAAATGGCCATTCGTTTGATGAACAGCTCAACTCTCACAGATACCCTTCACCCTCTAGAACATAGAAGAAGAGTTGCAGACCAGACATTACTCTACAGATATTTCCGTGGCAGATTCTCCAGAGAAATAAAAACTCTTGTACCACCACTGGCCACATTCGGCTGAAGAACTCGGCACGCCGATCAGTCTCACTCATTAACTCTCAAGATTGACACTACAAGGACCAATCTCCATTAAGAATCCTTGTTTTACAGGGCAGCTACGGGCAAGCGTCCAAAATCAGTTTTTCCAGAGAACCATGACCTCCAGCTTTTCAAAAAGCGGGTTCACAATCATCTCCTTTCTATAATCCCATTCTAATAGTCTAACCCGTCCGCGGCCCACACGGACAGCGATGGCCAATCTAAAAATAATATGGGAAGACAGACAAATATCGCGAAATACAAAGATAAAACTTGTACAAACACTAATATTCGCAATATTCATGTATGGTGTAGAAAGCTGGACGATCAAAGAAGCAGACAGGAAAAGAATTAACTCATTTGAGCTCTGGCGCTGGAGAAGACTACTGTGCATCCCCTGGAAAGCACGGGAGACAAATGTATCAGTTATTTAAGAAATAGGCACAAAAGATCGACTGTCAACAATATGCCGACGACGAATTCTCCAATACTATGGGCATATAAACAGAAGACAAGGAGAAAACATGGAAAAATTGATGATACAAGGAAAAATAGAAGGCCAGAGAATAAGGGGTCGCTCTTCCACCAAATGGGTAGACCGGGTAAAGAAAATTACGGGAAGACCCTTACAAACAACCGTTAGAGACACAGAAGATAGAACACTTTGGAAGCAGATCATCAACAACACAAATTGAAAATCATGGAATCACGACTGACACAGAGAGAGATCTGATATATTCGACCAAAGTAGTCGATAATACAAAAATTCTGTTCCGAAGGATGCGCGACTGGCGAAGGACATAATTTAAATTTTTATGCGTTTCTGGGTACGACCATAAAAATGTACTGTAAGAATCGACGTTAATTTAAACGAGACATTTTTAATTGGCGAAAAAGTAAAGATATGAACAGCACTATCTTTATTACTCGCGTATTTCTACTGCCGATCCTCACACACGCGTTTGGTTCTATAGATATTCGATTTTTAATGTGACAATGATCGCCGTTTTATGTTTTTAATCCTTATCCAAATTTCCTGCAATCCTTTGGCTATGGTCCGTTTAATGGAGCTATTAAAAAAATATTGCCTTTAAATTTTAATTTTACTGCGTCTCATCAATAAAAGATATAAAATTATTTTCCAATCGAGCCGTGTTACCATTGTTGTAAAAGGCCTCTCTGTAATATTCTCTACAACCTTTTTTAAAAACAAAAAAATTTGAGTGAATATTTAGTTAAAAAATTTGTTTTAAAAAGAAACAGAAGATTTTTTAACGATACAATTGTACAAAAAGGATTCGGAGAAGAAAAAATATTTTAGAAAACATCATTTAAATGTATATTTTATACAAAAATGGTCGATGGGAAGCGACCCTAGAGAGACGACTATGACAATCGCGCACACAAATACCCAATAGGGTACAAAGCATTAACAACGTACAACTTTAACAGATCCACACAGATCTAGTGTGCTTGGGGTTATTCTCCTTCTCTCGTCTGTGTGTTGCTAACTTCACGCATCACTTATGCTTTTAAATGATCGAACTGACTGACAATCCCCGAGATCATCTACATCACAATACCCCCAAAAGTCACCTGAACTTCAAAAGACCAATTTTTTACGTATTCACTATTGTGTTTTATGTATCTGATTCGGTCGGTAGGTATTATATCTGGAAGGCTTTTATCGACGATTTTTGTTCTCTTTTTACTCCACGGCTTTTGGTAATGGATACTATAGAAAATGTCATTTTTCATTTTAGAAGGTTTGTTCTTTTAACACTCGGTCGGAATTTAAGGTTAAAGATGTTTTGTCACAACACGTGAAAATAAAAAGTCCACATTTACTGAATAATATTTTCGTTAAAATAAATGTGTATACCTTTATTTAAATTTTTTTTTTTTATTGAGAAAAATCCACTTACACTCACACGTACTTACACCGTCCTCTTATACTATTGAGTAACGAAAATGAGGCTGTCATTAATAGTAATTTTCATTCCGTATGCATGATTTTTTAACCTTTTCACAGATTTTTTTTTACAGATTAACACGTCACTTTTTGTTCCAAGTCGGACACATTTTTACAATACAGATATTTGTTAATCTCTCCCATCCCCTTTATTTAAAATAAAATGAATAAAACAAATTTTGTAAAAAATTAGTAATTTAATACTAAGACAATTTGTTGAACATTGATGTTCATTGATGTCGATCTCGCTGTGCCCAACACAATGTTGTCAGGAGTAACCATACCATTGAAGTCATCCATCTCGATGCTTGGTATTCTTCTTCTCGTAGCGTCACAACCCTTCGTGGGTCTTAGCTGCATCTACGACTCGTTTCTTTCTATCCCTGTCCAACGCAACCTCCTTCCAGTCCCGTACTTGCTTGGTATCAGCAATAACCTTATTTTGGAAAATCACGTGAGGTCCATTGCCAAATGTGAATCCTAAAAACTTGGCTTTCTGTTTCTTGCCAAGAGCTATATCACTTCCAGTCAGCTGCTTATCAGATCCGACCTATCCTGGAATACTGTTCTCATAATTGGAGTGCGGCATCTAAACATATCTTGAACCTATTGGATTCTGTCGAAAAAATGACAATTCGTCTAAATTCTTACAAACTTGCTCACTTCTCTGGAACACCGTGGAAAAGTTAGCGATTTATCTCTTTTTTATAGATATATTCATGAGCGATGCTCTTCTGAAATATCAACAATCGTTCCTCCTTAAGCTGTTTCTTCAAGATTAACGTGTCAAGTTCAAACTTCACACCCATTTGTGGTCATTTTGGGGACCTGCAGAAGATCTATTTCCAAAGACTCATTCATCCAACGAACAGCGATGCTTTGGAACACATTGCCTAGGGAGGTTTTCCGCGAGGCTTACAACCTCCAGAAATTTAAGAAGAACACCAATTCCTACCTTTTTTTCCTTGGTTCTCACGATGTTCTCTGAGCATTACATTTACACATAGGCGTTGTGTTTCAGTTTTAAGAGATGTTGCATTTTTTTTGCAAAGACGGTGTCAATATCGAATGAAAATCACGGATGATTATATGCCTGAATACTCTATCTAAATGCCTTGCTAATGATGTGCCACACATGGTACTTTCCTTATTTTAATTTAAGGGGTTGGAAAAAAGAGAGGCGGTTGACACATGACAGATATCTGTATCGTAAAAATGTGTCCCATTTGGAACGAAAACTGATGCGACGTGTTTCAGCATTTTTTTAAATTCTAATGAATGCTGCCAAATATCGGGATGGACTGTTTTTTGTGACCCACTCCGTATAAGTATATATTAATGAATTCCGATGGAATATAATCGAGCAACGGTAAATAAAAGGAAAATCCCAAAAGCGCATCGAATATTAGAATCGACCAGCAAACGTTGGCATCTCATAAATGGTTTTATGTACGTTGAGAATGTTTATGGCCATCATTACTTCAATTACTAAATCTTTACAGGGCATTAGATGTTTTCGCGGTAATGTAACTGCTAACATTCTTTATGAAAGTACTGTTTTAACGAATGCTATTAAATAACCGGAAAAGTGGCAGCTTTTTGATTTTTCAAATGTATCTCTAATTTATTAGCAGCGATAACTGAACTTTTCTACAATCTGTGTAAAATATGTTTGCTTTACAGTGTTATAATTTTGATGACATATTAAATGGCACTTGCGCTTAGAATAAATTTTTTTTTATTTAAGTTTAAACTTCTAAAATAACTTAAAGATTGCATTACGGTTAAAGAATAATATTATCATTAGATAAATCAGTCTGATTTGTTTTAATACAATCGCTTCGCATATATTACATGTAAAATTTACATTAACAAACTTTTTTACATAAAATTGTTACTTTGTAAAGAGCGAATGATAATAATTTAAAAGGCAAACATGACAAGCCGGATTTGCTGTAGGAATGAGAGTATACCGCGCACAATCAACATTATGTTGATAGAAAAGTATTACGATCTTTACACGCCCACAACATCAAAAGAACAACGCATTTCCCACTAGCCTATCTTCATCATCGAAAAAATACCATTTTCTCAACATAAATATGCGCATTCGTTGTTCGCGATTAAAACTGACTAGTAAAAAAATAATCGAGGTGGATGAAAAAGAATTCAAGTGTAAATTTTCCTTTTTTTATGGTGTAAATTAATTTGTACTCTTTTAATTAATGTCCGGTGTGTGTTACGGTTTGTAGAACTCAATATCCTCCTGTTCGTTCACTTAAATTCGAACCAGCTGACCGAGAACTTAAAAAACTTGATAACAAAAATGGTAACGTCGTTTTTTGTGTCACTTTTAAAAACTGAATGACGATATCTTAAGAAACAAAAATGTGTATCAAGCAAAATAATAGATTTTTCAATAAATGATTCCCGTGAAAAGGGGACAAGGAATCTGTAGAATGTGAAGCACAATCACAAAAAGGAGTAAGGCTCGATAAGGCAATTCATACATTTGAAATTGTGTTGCAAGAACACTGATTTCGGGGTGGAAGTAGATCCAAAGTAACACAATAAATATAACCTAAGCAATGGCAGAAAAGATCTTAAGACCGAGGTTCTCAAGCGCTTTCCTCAGGTTCTTCTTCGTCTTCCTTCTATTTTAAACAGGCGCCTGTTCTTTCTTCGGAATTTATTCTTTCATTCATCTTAGGCTATCGCTCTCCATCGCTTCCTAGGACGTCCCGTAATTCTTTATATCTCGGTTATTTGTCTGTAACAATTATTACGATTCTTTCGTTGGGCATTCCATTCTATAACCATTTTTTGATTGATTCTATTTGGCATATTTCTCTAATGTTGTTCATTTTTGTCGTTTTGTTTTTTCTGCCTTTGTCCTTGTCTCTGTACTGTGTAGGTCATTACTGGTCAAACTGTTGCTTTGTATATTCTTGCTTTTGCTGCTTTCGTCAGGTTATTAAATAATAATAAATACCTACTAGGTGTCTTCTTCTTCGTCAGCCCGTGTCCATCCATTGTCGAATATAGGCCTCTTCCAGGTTTTTCCATGTCCCTTAAGGTGATTCTCAGCATTATTCTCTCCATGGCTCTCTGAGCGACTCTTTGTTGCTCAGCTGCTCTTCGGATTATTGCCATAGTTTCCAAGACGTAGGTGAGAACCGGCAAAATGCAGCTGTCGAGGGCTTTCTTTTTTTAGTTTTATGGGTACCTTTTTATCTTTAAAAATAAAGTTCATGTTTCCGAATGTCACCCATGCCTAATGGATCCTGCGTTTGATTTTCGCAGTTTGGTTTTCTTTTAATAGTTGTATAGTATCAAAATATTCCTGTATCTTTTAGGACACGTTTATTATAACGATCCCACCGGCTGGCTATTGGATTAATTTCTACATGAACAAAAGACCAAACATTTAGCGTGTTTTTTATTTTTATAATATATTTTCAACACACTGTTAACCGAGAAGCAGCCGCTCATTGAGAATACTCCAAACGTAAAGTAAATCAAGGGGGTTAGAGTGAAATTAAAAAAAAAAAAGGAAAAACACATTTGTACAATGTAAGTATCAGAGTATGTTTTATTATGTGTATTATTTACTTTTGATATCCAGCGGCTTATCAGTTTGATTAGCTTATCTGACAAAAACACATGTAAAACATCTTTAAAACGTTGTATTCCGTACTCGAATGATAAGGCGACCGTTTTAGAACACGGTTTTTGTTAAAAGGAACTTACTTCCAAAGATCTGTTTGTTTACTAATAAAAATCTGATTGTCCTGTATACTCTCATTCTTGTAACAAATTGTGCTTACGAAATACAAAGACTTTCAAACTTCGCTGCAACGTTTAGTTAATTACTCTATTATAATAGCAAAACGTGCGACGTTGTCAGATCATTCACGTCACCATAATTTTACTAATAAGCTTTTGTAGTCAAAGTTATCATAATTATTAATAAAAATAAAAGTGGTACCTACTTCTCTGTAACTGAAACGTATTTTTAAAGAACTTCATATATTTTTCACAATTAACATTTATTATAATCGGATATTAAAGATGCAACAATTATTCCTCCAGAAGAATTCGATCGGTATCTTCAACAGAAAGTTCAAAGAACGTTGTACTAAGAATACACACATTTAAATGCTAAATTTTTGTATTTAACGCATTCGAATATCAAGTTAAAAGATTACGACACCGTATTACCTAATAGAAGTGAAAATGTTGCGCCACAACTCGCCCATAATTTTCGACAAAATTGATCATTAAAAAACATGTTTGTAGGTAAGCACGGAAATTCTTTTTTTAAGAATTAACAGCATCTTTGGTAATATAAACGGTTCTCATCATCGTTATTAAACAAATTTTCCATATTCGTTTTAGTATTTTTTTATCCGCTAAATATACGTACTAAACTTACCTGTTTTGAAAAGACAGCTATATCTTCGTTAAATGACTCTGAAGAACACACGTCGCCACCTGCTACCCCTGGTTCTCGGGGTGTACATGTTGCTAATTCGCATTTTTCAAATATCAATGCCAGCAATGGAAATAAGGGATGTCTGAAACGAACAAAAACAAAAATCCAGTTAAACGTTCAAATAAAATAAATTCAAAATTATTTAAATGGGATTTCTTCCAAGAATAACAACAAACGATACATGAATGAATGAATGAATAATTAAATAAGAGTTGTGGAAGAGTTCTAATTTTTTCCTAGACACTGCAGCATGTACTGCTATTGCCCCAAGTGGATCACTCCCTTGGTCTTGTATACACCCCAGGTAGTGCCTCCATTGGGCAGTGGCTTCACATTCGAACATTATATGAGTGGCTGTTTTCTCCTCCCCATTACATAATCTGCATATAGGTTCTGTGTCAAATACGCCTGTATTGTGCAGATGTTTTCTCAAAGACCGCTGTCCGGTACAAAGCCTTACAAATATTTTTCCCTACTTAGCGAGAGCACATTCCCTAGCTGCTTAGGTGAAAATTCTTTCAGCATTAATTTGCTGTACCTAGCTCCCTCTGGCTGTGCCCACTTCAGCTGATGCTGAGAGTGGACTCTGCCATTGATCGCTGCTTTAACGCTGGCCTTGGGTATCCCTATTCCCTGGTTCTGGCCCAATAAATGGTGTTCCAGAGCCCCGCCTCGCTAGTTTGTCCGCTTCTTCGTTACCAGAAATACTTTCTGCCCTGGCACCCACGACAAAATAACCTTGTTTTGGTAAGCCAAGGTTCGTAGGTTTCCGGCACATTCCCGGACAATTTTTGAGTCTATTCTCCGTGATACCAAAGCTTTGAGTGCCCCTTGACTATCTGATCTAATAAGGATTGTTTTCTTTTTATATCCTCGTCTCAGATTTTCAACAGCACAAGCGTTTATGGCATGTACTTCACTTTGGAAGACCGAGGCATGTCTCCCCATTGAGTTTTCTTGCTGATATTTGGGTTTTGACGAGTAGACGCCTGAGCCAATTCCTTCGCTGGTTTTTGATCCATCTGTGTACAACACAATCTTTATTTCTAAATTGCTGGGTATTAGTATTATTTTCTAATTCATGTTACTGATAAATCGGTAAAAGTGATTTTTGACTCTACTTGTAATTCAAAAACAATTCAAATTTATTTTTTAATTTGACTTTTTCTAGCCAAAACAAAACCATCCGATTTCAGATAAATTTTATTATTTTTCGAGCAATAATTTTTCATTAAATTGTTGTTTTGCCGATGAAAATGCATACAATAAAGCAAAAAAAAGAAATCTAAAATAAACAATAATCATAGTATCATTGTATAAATCAGGACTTGAAACCTCGATTTACATTTTTTAAAAATTTTAGAATGAAACCATCATTTTTAATGGCTTAAAAAAGTATGTTTTTTATTTTGTCCGCAAGTTAAAAACAGTGAAAATATATGACCGAGTTTAAAAATACCCAAAACTCTGATACTAAAAACACTAAATAATCCTCTTAACAGAGTTCCCATTTACAATGTTTTTTTGTTCCATTTTTTTATTTCCTCTTTTAAATCTTCTATAAGCAGAACCACATGACTCGAAATGTTTACGATGCATCTTATTTCTTTTATATGCTCCTTTTAAGTTAGCAAACTAGACACACACACACACACACACACGATCCTTATAACGAAAATAAACGCCAATTACTGGCACATCTAAATAAATATTATTTAACTAGAGGTATTTAAATATTGAGTTTGGGGACTCGCGAGAGTCGTTTGGTCCAACAACCAACACCTTTCAAGATTTCTTTTCTACCTGACGTCTCACGATACTTATATTTACGGCGTAAATATTTAAATATACATATGCTTGCCTAGTTGTCTGTTAATATTTGAACTGAGTAACAAACTTAATAAAGTCGTGATTAATTCTAAGCCGATAATTTTAAGCGTTTAACAAGTTTCCCAAAACGGATTTACACTAACTGGAATTTTAACTACAAATAGAAATGATAATTATTTTTTTTTAAATACCTACTTAAATCACGTATTATTTTTATCAATGACCTATCACTTGCATTTGTTTAGTGGAATATCAGTTTAATTAAACAGAAACAAGATCACCTCATTGAAACAGTTGATTTAAAGTTATATTAGATTGTGTTTCTTTAAAATAATACACTGCGAAACAATGTCGTAACACAATCATTGATTTGTTGAGTTTGATTTATTTAAGATGTTTTAATGTTTTCTTTTAATACCCCGTCTCTACAATCTCTACAGCTCATTTTCACGAATATTTACAATAGCAAATAGAAGCACATACTGTAAAGATGAAATTTAAGTAAAAAGAATCACTTTATGGTAATTCGATAATCAGTATCGCTATTTCTAATCTCAATGCAAGCACGATTTCAATGAGGCATGCTTTCTATTAAGTTTATTAACTTCTGATTGGGATAAATTCGGCCATTCCTCCAATACTACTTAAATTAGTTGAAATGCATTACCCCTAAATGTTTTACTGGATTCAGATCAGGTGAATCTAAGCTGACTTGGGACTGTAAACAATCCCTGAGACAACTGGCAATAAACAATCAGGTTACTTTGATATGGGTTCCAGGTCACAAGAGAGTTAAAGGCAACGAGGAACCAGACTGCGTTGCCAAGGAAAGAGCAAATACACAATTTTTTGGCCCACAACCCTTCTGTGGACTCTCCAAAGCCCACTTGAGAAAAGAGGTTCGACACTGGGAAACAGATGAAATGAAATCTCACTTCGATAAAGTGCCAGGACAAAGACAAGCGAAAGCTTCTCGAGTTGGACAAAAAAGACTTGAGTGATGACGGGTCTCTTCACTGGACACTTCCATCTGAGGTATCACCCGAAAAAGATGTCCACACTACTAACTTCCCAGTGGACAGAATGAAAAAATACCATGTTTTGTTGTTATAATTATTTTTGTTAAAAATATTGTCTTCATAGTTTTCATACAAATATTCCTAACATGCGATAATCATATTATCAGTTCCCGCATTCAAAAGAAAAAAAATCATATTATTCAAAAGATCTTAAAATTCTGTATTAAAAAGAGTATAGTTTATAAATTGCAAAATTCAGGTAGTTTACCATTTCTTTCAGTTTTTTGCTGGTTTTGATTGGTCCCACGTCGATATTTTTTTTTGTTCTTGGGATAATCGAGACGAATAATAATTCCAAAAGTTCACCATTTTTTTCAGTTTTTTTATTCTCCATAAAAAACAGCTTAAACGATTTTGCTGAAAATCTAATCAGTTCTAAATTGCGTAATTATGCGTAGAATGCAATTGGCCCCACGTCGATATCATTTTTTGTTCTCGAGATAATCGAGACGAAAAATAATTCCGAATGCACATACGAACATACGCACATACATACATACACACATGCAGACGTCCACTTAAAAACTATTGTATTCGAGTCTGGGGACCTTGAAATGTGGAGATATGTCAAAATTCGGGATTCGCATTATCGGACCCATTACTATGACTTTTAGCTGGGAAGTTAAAAATATTTCGTATTCACTGGGTGATTATAAGTTTGGTTGTGTCTATATTAAAGAACTCATTTAAAACACAGCTAATGCATTGATAATTATTACAGCAAAGCTTTTATTATAATGTGATGAACATATATATATTTTTAATAAGAGATGATCAATCCGTCGATAAGGAGTTATTAAAAAACGTTATATTATAAAAACGTGATATGCATTTATGTCTCACATTCATATTCTTACGGTCCAACAATATTCCAAACCGAAGAAGACGTTGACGACGTTATTAATAATCGTGAATATTTGAATAAATTAATATTTTGTTCTTTAGCTACGTTATTAATTAAAGTTGCAGTGTCACAGTTCATTTTAAATCGTCACGCTCGAAGTAACGTTCAGTAAAGCGTGACGAAATATATATTTTTAATTTTACGAATTACATCAAATTAGCTTTCGACGTGAAAGCTTGCATTTTTTGTTTGTCGTTGCTATAATTTTACTAACGAGTTATTTGGCAACTTCTGGTCTCTCTCATTTTTAAGGATCCGTTTTATGATTATTATGTAGTGCATTAAACACATTCGATACGACTGTATTATATTTGATATTAAAGCAATAAAACTAGTATAAAAATCGAGATGATAGACCATAAAGTTTATGAGAAGATAAGAGGGCATAATTGATTCTCTCCGCTACTCCTTCGTTCCCGTTTTACCATTGTACGAGGTTTCCAAATTCGAAAGTGGGGCAATTTTTGTAACAATTTGGGAAATGGTTTTCAGTCTCGAAATGTGCTTGTTCGATGGCAATAAAAAAGAGTATAAAATTTGGATATACACAAAAAGAGAGAGAGAGAGAGAGAGAGAGAGAGAATGGTCGTTAAATTTATGACACTGACACGGGTATTTTTTTTTTATATCCGTTTGCATTTTTTTTCCTTCGTTAAAAGCTTCTCGGAGTTCAACGATTCACTTAAAGAAATTGTTTTCGAATTATTTATAGAAATAATACGTTAATTAAATATTTTCTTATAAATTAAATACAGGGTTATTCAATATAAATTGCTCACTCCTTATTATAGTTATTATTACCTACAGAAAAAATATTTACATAAACTTGCATACATACATATAGTCACGCCTTTTTCCCGTAGGGGTAGGCAGAGACCACTTCCTTCCACTTTCACTACGGTTCAAACAATGTCGATCTAATCAGGGTACAGTTGGTCTCCTACTATTTATTCCAGCTTCTAACTGTTTTAAAATAAATTGTGACATTGCAGACACCTATACCAGGTTGTTCCTGATCACAGAACTAGTGACTGTCCCGTTACTTAAAGCATATTGTCAAATACAACGTTTATGTCGTTCGTTAGTGCATTTTCTCACCCTTGTCTTGGCCTTCTAAAATAATTTTCTACCTCATTCAAGCGTCTTATCGTACGACTTATTGAGGAACGGTTTTTGCCTAACAAATTGGCAACATAATTGTGACAATATCTTTCATCCAATAAAACCGAGGCCCGCACTATCTCTTGTTCAGTTAAATTCCTTGCTCTATTCATTTTTCTAATTTTTCGGGTTTAAAAATCTACAGTCTACCACAAAAAACGGATTACTTACAAAAAAGAAACAACTTAACGAGAACGCAAGTACCTACTGAACAAAATTGTTTACCTTGCAACAAATTCTTTAAAACTGTAAATCCAATCGAATTGTTTTGATAGCTGTCATTAACAACGAGAAAATATGCATAGCCTACTATTTAATTACTCGATAAACTTCAAACCAGACACAAGAAAAAAAAATTATTTTTTGTGTAATTAACTTCCCAGTGGAAGTTATAGTAATGGGTCTGATTTTGCGAATCCCGAATTTTGACATATCTCCATATTTCAAGGTCCCCAAAATCGAATACAATAGTTTTTAAGTGGACGTCTGTGTGTGTATGTACTTATGTACATATGTGTGTATGTTCGTATGTGCGTTCGGAATTATTTTTCGTCTCGATTATCTCGAGAACAAAAAATGATATCGACGTGGGACCAATTGCATTCGACGCATAATTACGCAACTGATTAGATTTTCAGCAAAATAGATTTAATTGCATTTTGCAATTTATAAATTAGACTATTTTTAATACAGAATTTTAAGATCTTTAAATAATACGATTATTGCATGTTAGGAATATTTCTATGAAAAATATGATGACAATATTTCATAAAAAGAGATAGTTTTAGAAAACAAAAATAGGAATTGGAGAATTTTAAACTTGTGTCAGTATTGAGGGAATGGCATCGAAGACACTATAACAGTGAAAAATTATTGTTAGTAATGAACAAGCATTGTTTATAACAATTTATTATTGTTTCTAACAAATAATTATTGATCATAAAAATTTTTAAAAATATTTCAATTGTTATAACCAATTGAAAATAGCTACCGCTGATAAAACGATCAGAAAAAGTTTGAAAGAATACGGTTAACATAAACAGAATATTGTTAATGACAATTATAAACATAAATGATATAAATGACAGTTATAAACAATTTGAAATCGTGTTTTATAATAATTTTAATAATAATAATTATAACAACAAAACATATGGTATTTTTTCATTCATTCCGATGGAAAGTTAGTCGTGTGGACCTTTCGGGTCATATCCTCACCACTGATATTTTCATATTGTTGCCTTATTTTTGCACAGGAGTTTATTAAGTATCCTTTAAACTATGCTATAAGGTGGCCTTTTAATAGTTTCATCATGTCCTAACCATATTGGGAATAGATCATTCAATTGACTTTGAATGGAGCTACAAATCATCATGTTTGACTTACGTTTACGAGATGATTTTTTATTTCTTCAAACCATTTTGATTATTTCATTAAAAAAATGTCACTTATTAAACACAGTAAGTATCTTGGTATCTTTTTATAGCTTACCTACTAAACAAATTCTAAAAAGAATCCTTGATATGATAATAATCACAAAAATGTAATAAACACATAAACAGCTGCTTCTTATTGTATGGTAGAGATATAAATTGTTTAATATTTATTTATTTTTAATGAGAATAATAAAACGATATCATCATCCGAGTGTGATGTAGGTCTTTTCCCACCCGCAGCTCAATAGTTTGTTGATACAAAAACAAAAATACTAAAAATAATGGACACAAACGGAAAATCATCATGTAGCAAGAGTACACGATGATAAATCCCATAAAATATGCGAACGGCAGGCAACCCGATCACGTTTTCTTCGTGTCGATTACAAACATAAACATTACCGTCAAAACTTGAGGAAATAATGCCGGCATTAAATCATAATTTTAATTGAATGTGTCAAACAGCGTTAATATGTTTTGAAAATTGTGAATAATAGGTCAGTAAATGTTGTGTTTACAAACCAATAAAATATAAAAATTATCTTAATGGTCAACTTCTATGGAGACCATTGTTCCGAATGAAAATACACGGTGTCTCGAAAAAAATTACAACCGTATTATAACAACATTGGCTATTTCAATACGGTTTTATAAAAACATTCACTCACGGAAATAACCTGAGGATATTCTAAACTTAGCCGGAAATTTTCCACTAAAATAAAACAACTTAATCAGCGCCATAACGAAACTCAGCTATTCGGGGCCAGTGGATCAAACTTGCTGCTAGCATATGCCGACGATATAGACGTAGTAAGCATAAGCGTCATAAAAGTAAAAGAACTATTTTATAAAATCGAAAAAGAATCGGCATTTATGGGGCTTAAAGTCAACGAGGCCAAAACAAAATATTTGCATGTCTTCCTAGCCACATTCCTGGACTCTGTGTTTACAGTCGTTCAGGAATGTTAGGCTTTTCCTATCCGGTAAACAATGTACTATTCTGTCCGATTTGTATGGGGTTTTTCACACAGGAATAAAAGGAAACGAGAGAGCTGATAATTAAGCTAAATCAGCAGTATCGAGTGCCGATGCAGTTGATATCCAGGAATCAATTCATCTGGACTTTAAATCATACTTGATGAGTGTTGTGCAAAGTGCGTGGCAGTCTGAATGGAACCCTTCGGCCTTCAAATTATCGAGAGTAAAAAGTTCAGTGCTACCGTGAAAAACTGTGACAGTATCCGGATTGAGAATAGGTCATACATTAGCTGCACATAAATATTTATTAGCAGGTGACTTCGAACCTATTTGTTTTATGTGTCAAACTAGTTTACACCGTGGATCATTTATTGAAAGAGAATTTAATAAAGTCTTTACTACAAGATAACTGTGATTACATTAGTATAAAAAACTTTTGAAAATATATCCATATTCTCAAGGATATATTAAGTATTTATCAAACTATTTTGTATTGCTAATAACTCTGCGTGGTTGATGCAGTAGTTTAAATAAAAAAAAGTTAATTTTAACATACACACATACATGTTGTCACGCCTTTTTCCCTTAGGGGTAGGCAGAGACCACTTGCTCTTACACACATCTTTTGCTTCCTGTACTTTCAACAGTGCTCGTCGGTTGTTGGTACTCTTGACAGCTGGCCTTCTTTCTAAACAATGTTGATCTGATCGAGATCGATGTTCGCCGAGATCGACCTCTACCGATTTCCGTCCATTCACACTCGCCTTATAAATTTTTTTTGTCAATATTTCTTCATCCATTCTTTCTACGTGTCCAAATCATCTAAGCATTTCTTTATCTATATTTGTAACCACATCTTCTTTTACACTACACTTTATCCAACCGAGTCACTCCGGCTATACTTCTCAGACTACTCATCTCTGCAGCATTAATACTATTTTAATGCTTTTTCTGCCAAACCCAACATTCACTACCATACATAAGAGTAGGAACCAACACTCCTCTATGCACGGCCAGACGTGCCTTTTTTACACTTTCTGGCTGTTCATAAAGCTATGCAGTGCCCCATTTATTTGTTTTCTTGCCAACACCCTTCGCTCAATGTCACTGTCATACTTTCTATCCCTCGTAAACTTTGATTTTCTCTTTCTCTGTATTATAGGTACATATTTAAAAAATAAGAGAGAGAGAGATAAAAAATAAGAGTACGTAGATGATTAAGTTAATAATATTTTAAATTCATTGCTTTCATTTTAAACGATGAAATACAACAATTAACAAATTTTTGATTCGTCTATTTTACAATTAAATTTGAGTATAACGCTTTGGGTAATATATTTTTATTTTTATGCTAAGATATTAATTGAAAAATAAACAACACATTTATAATAAACTTTGTCTTTGGTTAAAATTATTCAAAGCGATAAAAAAAATAAAACGAGACCACATTTGTTATGCGTAAAGATGGAAAATACTCATGAAAAAAACGAATCGTCGGGAGGTCTGAAAAAATACACCAACCGAATGAGTGACCTTATAGAAAGGACCCATGTGCCGTCGAATAAGGCCTCATCTGTGTGCTTCAGATATTAATTCACTCACAAAAAGCCCGAACACCCACACCAAATTCCCCAAATGGATAACGGGACTTACGTTTTTGTTCCAACGGGGGAGCACGACCAGCGGCGTTACATTTTGACATAAGAAACATTTAAATAAAACAATAGCTATTTTTTGTATTATAAGTGACGAAAGTGCCTCCACTTTTCCTCCCGCAGGATGTAGTCCATCCAACGAAGGAAAAGGCATTTTACTCCCGTGTAATACATATGATTTTTCCTCCCACCCACTTATTAAACCTTTTTTTTTTAAATAGTATATTTCATAAGGAGTCGAGATAATAGGCTTTTTCCGTACGCGCGCTACAAGTTTCCGTGGGAGGCGCAGCCGAAGGAGTAAAAATATATTTTTGTACAATTAAAGTTTCCTTTTTAATGGCGAAAATTTCATATTTAAATCGAATAGAACTTTAACGATTAATTTTAAAATGTTTCTAGTTATCATAGTTATTTTTTCGAAACAAAAACATTTAGAACAAAATATAAATAACTTTTTTTTTGTTGTCATGACGAGAGTTGTGTATCTGTCAGTTGTTATATTATTTGACAAGTGCAAAGTATTGTAAAGTGTTAAACAGTCTGTACCAAATGTTATTTATCAGAAAATTTTATTCTTAGTAAAAGTTGATGCATTGCGTAATGCTTACATTTGCGTCATCAAATTTCATGATATACATAGGAGAACAAAAAAAAAGGAATTTTGATAAAAAGCGAAATACTCTTGTTTTCTATATTATCAAAATCACTGCCTCCTGTGCAAATGTTTTTTCGAACATATGTTTGTTGTACCGGTATTCCGACATCGATTTTAGAAAAGTTAATAAACAATTTTTTAAAAGAACAATAAAATGTATAGAGAGAAAAGGAAGACATTTGGAAATTTAGTCAATTTGTTTTCAGATTTTTCACACGATTGTTTCATCAATTAGTTGTAATGGTGATCATTATGTATGGGCATGCAAAGGTACAGGGTGAAATAACAGCTAAAAAATTATAATTATTTTAAACGTCCATTACTTGGGAAAAATAATACATGGGATAAAATTTTACAGTAAAATGAGCGGAAAAGGGAGAACCTTAGGATATCTACTGATGGTATTAGTTGTACAGCTAAAAAAAGCAATGAAGGGAACAATGATTTTTTTTCTGTGTAGGCGGCTGAGATTTTAAATCTCTACATTGTTTTTAATTCTAAACGACTTTCCTAAACATACTTTTTTTATAATACCGAATACAAGAGTAAGTACTGTAGTCTTGATCAAAACCATTATTTTTTGTTTTCCCCTGTACACATACTTACTTTACTCCTGATCAACTGTTGACGACGTACAAGGCTCAAATCCGACCTATACTGGAGTATTGCTCGCACAATTGGGGCATTCCCTTCGTCTTCTAGATTCCATTCAGGAAAGGGCAATTCGGTGTTGATAAACAGCTCAACTCTCACATATACTCTTCACCCTCTAAAATATAAAAGAAGAGTTGCAGACCAGTCCTTACTTCACAGATATTTCCATGGCAGATGCTCCATAGAAATAAAAACTCTTGTACCACCATTGGCCACATTCGGCCGAAGAACTCGGCACGCTGATCAGTCTCACCCATTTACTCTCAAGATTGACATCATAAGGACCAATCATTACCAAGACAGGGCTGCTACGGAATGGAACAAACTTCCAAAATCAGTTTTTCCAGAGAACTATGACCTGCAACTTTTCAAAAAGCGGTTCCTTTCTATAATCCCTTCCCCTTCTAATAGTCGCAGTGCGGGCCGTCCGCGGCCCACACGATAGGTCTACCCATTTTGGGACTATTTTCAGTAAAAAAAAAACATACACTGTATACCGTAAAGATATTTGGTAATTTGATAGCGCCCAAGTAAGTTTTGCGTATTACGGCAACTTTTATCGAGAATAAAATTTTCTGACAAATGAAAATAATAAAAAAGATGTTCCCATGAGGTGCAGACTTTTTGACACTCAAGGTATTTTGAAAGGATGTTCGCCGTCAATAACGCTTCAACAAAGTTGTCAGAATATTTATATAACCAAGTTTTTTCTGTGTCATAAATCTCGTAATGCTTAAATTATTATCGACTTTAGATGCTAGATGTCGTAATAATCTTCACCTCCAAATGAAGCGTTTTCTTCTAATTAAGTTGTGTTCTCTCAAACAGATAGGTACGTGAAGAATGTCGATCTATAACGAGCTTGATCGTAAACGAAATGAACTTATCGGAATTTCAATTTTAATTGAAGCATTAAATACATTTTCGCAAAAAGCCACTTGCGTCATTGATACGGCATATCAATATTTTGTAGGTAGGTACCAGCTTGACATGTAGTAAACGTGACCTATTTTAAAGAGCAAAACATTGTCTAGATCTAATTTCTAAATGGGACGGAGTAATAAATCCTACTTATAAACGCCAACAGCGTGATCAAACAAACTTTTATGATTTCTTAATGGTCCCCAACAGCTATGGATAGTGTGGATTATTATATTTTACTTGAGCCACTGTATTTCTATTTGGAAGCCTGTCGCAAATAAAAGGTTTTATCAGCAAAAGGGTCATTTTCTACCTGCAGTGGTGAAACTATTACATACATTTAACAATAATTTTATTTTAATTTAAAATACTTGTTAAATTTACTACAAAAAAAAGTTAGACATCTGTAAAGTGTCGCGGGGTTTATTACACCCCATATAGCGTTATATATTTATTATTAAGAATTTTAAAACTTTGTGAGAATTCGGGATGCCTTTCATTAAAAACTTGAGCTGTTCCTCGAGCGCACTTGTTTTGTCCATTGACATGTTACATTTTTTAGGCCTTACCTTGCGTTTTTTAGAGGACGCAATTTTATTTTTTTGATGTGTTGGGGGTTGGGGGGTCAGTGTAAAGCTAAAACCAAGTTTGTGGGGTCGCCACCCTTGTCCCACGGCCGCCATCTTGAAAATAGGGGTTGAAATTGATTTTACGATATATCTCTCAAACTATTTATTTGATAAAAAAAATTTATTAACATTTTTTGTTGCAAACTAAATTCTCTACAACTTTGGTTCAGTAATTTTTTGTCGTAGAACTATAAATAAAAAAGTTACAAGCGAAAATCTTCAGAGATTCGAGAAAAAAATTTATATTTTTCGATATAACTTTTTTTTTTATCATTTTACGAAAAAATGATATCCGACCATTTTTGTAGATCGTTTTTGGAGGAACAACTTTTATTTGCATCATTTTTTCATTAAGTCAATAGCTAAGGTTTTACAGCGCTCCGAAGTGAGTACTATTTTACAATATTCTTAACTATACCTATATTATACGTGTGTATGTAATATGACATCAGTTATTGTTTTTATTTTTATTTTGTTATTATAACTTTTTTAATTACAAATTTTGCAATATTATTAATAATTAATTATTGACTCTTTTCCCCACCAACCACGAGGTAGAGTCTAGAGGCGCGTTTTTTTTTACGTGTTATCCCCAATAGGCATAATCCACGGTGATTTTCTAAATTAGAACTACTCCGTCCTCAGTCGTTTCGATGGACCAGGCTGCGGCTCAGCATCTGATCGGCTTTCTGAATTAAATACCAGTGGGAGAACTGGAGAAGGAAACGGTGTTAATGTCGGCGGTTCATCATCATGATTATAAAAAAAAAAGTTATATCGAAAAATATAAATTTTTTTTTCGAATTTCTGAAGATTTTCGCTTATAACTTTTTTATTTATAGTTCTACGACAAAAAATTACTGAACCAAAGTTGTAGAGAATTTAATTTGCAACAAAAAATGTTAATAAATTTTTTTTATCAAATAAATAGTTTAAGAGATATATCGTAAAAACCGTTTCAACCCCTATTTTCAAGATGGCTGCCGTGGGACAAGGGTGGCGACCCCACAAACTTGGTTTTAGCTTTACACTGACCCCCCTACACATCAAAAAAATAAAATTGCGTCCTCTAAAAAACGCAACCCCAAATGTAACTTTTCAATGGACTAGATGTCTATTGGTTCTTCAGAGAATACACCATTCTGAATTAACTCAAGATGCTACAGTTACAAATAATGGCTAATTTTACGTCACTAATAACTAACTAAATACGAGTATATTATTAATAATTTTAAAACAAAGAAACAAAATGACAATAAATGTCAAATAGGTAACATTTAGGTATTCAAAAGTAAGTTAATTGATACGTAATTAGACATCTACCTATTCAGTGGCGTAGGTCGTTTTTGTTATGGTCTCATGTTATTTCACAAAATTTGTTGATATCAACTAAATAAATCTATAGAATAAATTGTTGTATATATGGCTGATTTTTCTACGGTTTTTATTTGATGTATCACAAGGTAAGGGTTGCTATTTGACATTTTAAAGAAGGGGTGCCACTTGGAAACAGCAGAAAACATTTTTAAACCTTCCCCTTGATTTAAAATTCGACGTGTTTTTTGTTTTTCTTAAATTTACACAAAATCAAAAGTGATTTTGACAGGCTGGTTTTGAAATGAAAGTTTTTTTATAATATAAATGCACTTCAGAAGAGCTACAAATCCAGACAGCAATGACTTTTTCATTTAGAGTTTTCAAATGAGTTACCAACTATTACGACTTGCTTTCATTTAGTAATTGGGGATCTACTTGTAAAATATGTAAAATTGTTGACGTAGACGCGTCCGTCGTTCGCCATAAAAGATATAAATCAAAAATTGTACAAATTTACAGCACACGCTGCAACAAACTATGAATGGATTGTCTATCAAACGGGCGTACACAGTGTGTGCGTTTGCCACATTCATAAAACTTCCAATATATTTATGACGTGCCATTCTGTAGAGATGATAATTTACGGGTCAGAGAATCTAGATAGCCGCAATCACCGCGCCGCACTCTCTCTTGTTTGTGACGATAATGCTCTTTTATTATTAGATGATGCACACACAGATGGTACCAACGCGTAATCTTTGGAAAAGTTACTTATAAGGCCAAAAAGGTTAATCGTAATCGCGAGGAAACGATTCTTTTTAAACAAACTATTTTTCATTCAAGAATCACCACGATAACATATTCATTCAGTATGTTTTGTGCTATCAGAAGAAAAAAAAAAACGAACGGCCTCAAACTGATTTCCATATACCCCTACTACGGAATTAAATTTTAATTGTGTTTTGATAAATAATTAGCGGTAGCGATTACTACTTACCCATAGATGGCGTCTTTGTCCCTTTTCCCGACGTCAGGTACGGCTCCGCCCATGACGTGGTTCGCCGTGGGGTTGACATGGTTCGAGTGATAGGGGTGCATAGCGTGATTCAAATGGGGGGAGTGATGAAGACCTGGTAGACTAGGTCTGTGTGCCACGTGTGGTTCGTACATGCCCCCCGCCGCGCCGTCCATGTACCCCGGATGGATACCATCATCGTACTGCAACAACAACAAAAAAAATGCATTCTCACCTCTGTAATGCTCATTATAAGGTTAGGCTACGATTCAAGCGATGTTTTGTAATCACAGCGATTTTTTCAACAACAAAATTTTTTTATTGGTAATATTAAGATTGTACCTGTACCACACCAGAATAACCTACATAAGGTACACCTCCATTAAAATGTGTTATAAAACCCTCAAATAATTTTTTTAGACTTAACTTTAGCTTAAGAGAAAATTATTTAAGGGAGAAAGAGTGGAACAAGTAAATGAGTTTGTAAACTTAGGTTCAAAGTTTACGAGAGATAGAAAGTATGAGTGACATTGAGCGAAGGGTGTTGGCAGGAAAACAAATGAATGGGGCACTGTAGAACTTTATGAACTGCCAGAAAGTGTCAAAAAGGCACGTCTGGCTGTGCATAGAGGAGCGTTGGTTCCTATACTTACGAATGGTAGTGAATGTTGGGTTTGGCAGAAAAAGCATAAAAATAGGATTAATGCTGTGGAGATGAGTAGTCTAAGAAGTATAACCGGAGAGACTCGGTTGGATAAAGTAAAGAATAGTGAGATAAGGAATTCCTGTGGTGTAAAAGAATTTGTGATTACAAAGATAGATAAAGGGATGCTTAGATGGTTTGGACACGTAGAAAGGATGGATGAAGGAAGATTGACGAAACAAATTTATAAAGGCTTGACTATATGTATGTATTGATGAATTTTTTAATGATTTATAACGGAAAATTCAGAATTATGATTAAAGTTTTTTTCATGTTTATATTGTAACAAAATTTGTTTTTGGAAATTTCATATCACAACCGATTTTAAATATATGTAAATTGAAAATAATTAGTATTAAAATTTATGGAAAAAAGTTGCGGCTGTCACTCACTACTTCAATTTGTTGTCCATCACCTTAAAGAAACGCAGTTAATCATAAAATGATTCGCCAATAAAAAAGACTAATTTTATTCGGTACTAAGTTCTAAAAATCTAAATGAGATAAGCAACAAAATCTTTTTAAATGGCAATACAACGTTATATATGATAGGATAGATAGTTTTTTAAGGTCCTCATTGGTACATTAACCAAAAATTGATAGATCTACCACCGCTCTAGGATAAAAGGAATAAAAAAGGGTTCTAAATCCTGAGTCGTGCGTCTTGCGAACTCTTGAGATACTCTGGATTGATCACATGTAGCGCCAATTTTTTTTTTGTGAAAGTCTAAATCTAAACACATACATTTCGGTTGTGTAATTTGTACATAATAATATTATTTTTAATTCTACCGTATCGACTAGTTTGTAATTACCAAATGCATATTCATAAAGTAAGTATTTTAATTTCCTAAAGTAGTAGTTAGCTTTCTGTCACTGTTATCGGCAAAACTAGCATACAAATTGATTCGATATGCAGATATTTTCCAGCAAAATTATAAACGCAAATTTAATCGGAGCACGATACAAACTCAACAAATAGTGTTTAAAATTGTTGTTTTTCCTTAAAAAAACCAACAACATCTCTTTTAATTAATAAAATATGCCAATTAACATTTTATCATCGCGCCCGCAAGTGAAGAAGATCGGAAGAAACAAATAGTGGATACTTATAAAAATTAAACACAAGGAAATCAGAACATATAAATTTATAAAAGCATTAGCTCGACGTCGTAAAAAGCCGAAGAAGAATTTTTTTAAATACGAGATCCAAAATTGATATTGTTTAAATTCAAAGCTTGTAATACGGGGTGGGCCAAAGTCATACATACATATAGTCACGCCTTTTTCCCGTAGAGGTAGGCAGAGACCACTTTTGATACGGTTCTTACACATATCTTTTGCATCCTCTACTTTCATCAATGCTCTCATACATGCTCGTCGGTTTTTGGTACTCTTGACACCTGGCCTTTTTTCATAACAATGTTGATCTGATCGAGATCGATGTTCGCCAAAGTCGACCTCTACCGACTTCCGTCCATTCACACTCGCCTTATAAATTTGTTTCGTCAATCTTCCTCCATCCATCCTTTCTACGTGTCCAAACCATTTAAGCATTCCTTCATCTATCTTTGCAACCACACCTTATTCTTCACCACAGCTTTCTCTTATCTGACTATTTTTTACTTTATGCAACCGAGACACTCCGTCTATACTTCTCAGACTACTCATCTACGCAGCATTAATCCTATTTTCATGCTTCTTCTGCCAAACCCAACATTCACTACCATACATTAGTGTAAGAACTAACACACCTCTATGCACAGCCAGACGTGCCTTTTTTTGACACTTTCTGGCTATGCAGTACCCCATTCATATGTTTTCCTGCCAACACCCTTCGCTCAATGTCAATGTCATACTTTCCATCTCTCGTAACCAAGTACACAAATTCATTTACTTGTCAAGTCAGTCGTCAAAAATACAAATTTACCATACAAATACTACAACAGTTCAATGAACCAATAAAAGATCCTTCAACATGCTGTTCTAAGCAAACATTGCATTTTTTTAGGTTTTTAAATTCTGATTAAATTCGTGACTTCAAATGCTTAACATTATAAATCTGCTAAATCCACGGGTGTTATATATCTCGGGATCACGAAGGCCATTTAATAGTAGATACTACCTCTTCTGCCAATTCTTTCATCAACGTTTTCATTTAGAAAGTTTTTCACAATAACCTTATACAACGTGTACTTCTCAGAATGGACAGTAGCGTAAAAAACATAAACTCAGAATCCCTTCTCATACATTCATGCCAGGAGAGATTAACTCTCTCTCCCTCTCCAAAGCCACATGGGAATTCATGGAATCCTAGTACACGCAGTTGGGTCTGTTTACTCTGACATAGGTACCTTTAAAGTCACTTAGTAGCTCTAAAAATCGTTCTGCTTCTTCTCGGATTGAATAGAGACTTTCATGCGCCTGCCTGTATTATGTTCATTTAGCGTTTGAAGTACCTAAAGTAGGCCAACATGGTTTCTCTTACAGACTTTTTTTTAATCCTTCGTAGGTATTGTTCATGCTATTACATATCTACTCCTTAGGGAGATGTAATTGCACAAAACATTGCGTGGAAACATTAGAATTCTCTTTTGCAGTAACAGATGTTTGGTCTAACTGAACGAAAAAGCTACGCATAAATTTAGTATGAGAATAGCTTTTCAAGATAAAGGTTAGTTGTTTATAAAACGTTCAGCAAAAATCATTATAACTATGGTCATGTTTCCACCATGTTTGCAAATCAAATATACGCTGTTCCGTAGTTAACTTTCTATTTATTGTACTCAGATAATAACAAATAACATACCCTCAGATTCATAGCGTCAACTGACTTATAGATACTATACACTAGTCAAGTTCACAATTAAATATAACTAAGTACGCTAGGCAAAACGAAGCCCAAGGATTCCTAGTGACAAGACAACTGACTTAAGGCCCACCCTATATAGTTGGAAAATCTATCGCACGTGAAATGTTTACAAGTATACAAAACGATAAGTTTTAATAATTATAACTTAACAAAATATAAGTTACATTTAACAAACATAGAGATCACATTGGAACTGTCAGAGTTCGAGAGCTCTTGAAATAAATCAATTACTGAAACGTCTGGATTAAATAAGAATATTTATTGGCATTCGAGCTCAATAATATTTTTGCTGTACAGTATCTTTGAAATATGTCTTTTATAATTATTAAAGATGTGTCAGTGGAATCATAGCTTATGGAACAGAAAAAAAAGAAAAAAAGGGATGAAGAAGATGTTGAGTCTTAAAATTTCTAAACAATATTTTAGTTGTTTTTTGCCTACCCCACGATTCCTTCAATATTTACTGGATGGAAAATATCATTTGGGGATCCCGATATTTTTTTTAAATTTTTATTGTTAGTCGATGTATTTGGAAGAATATTGCACTAAAATACTCTTTCATTTGAGATTATTTTTTAGTCTCGACAACTTAGCGACCTTTCACAATTAAAAAGAATAAATAATTTTTTAATCTACTTATAATTTAATCAACGTAATAATAAGCCAGAGTAACAATCATTTACATTGTTTATTAAAAAGTCTATAAATGTTTTATTACTTACAACTTTTTGTACACTAGATGTGACTGCTTTTAATTATAATGACAGGTCGTGTCAAAGTCTAATCATTTAAATGAAATAAGTTGTAAATCATCTCACATATCTATTAAATTGTTAATTATAAATTAGTAAAAGTTAAAAATGTTTGCGTGCCACAAAATTTAAAAGAGTTTTCAGCTTAATAATAATTTAAATCGGACACATAATTTAGAGACATTACACAGTCTAATCGTATATTCTGATGTAACAACTACGAAATGTCACTACGCATCATATTTCCATTGAGTTATACATTCATCCGCGTGTATACAAAAAAAAACTTCTCTGTCTAAAATTACCATAAAAATTTCATTTATTTTACTTTTAATACATTACGAATATTTTTCTAATCTGATAATCTAGAGAACCGAAATATTCCGACGATTTTTTTATTTTTTGAGGAATAAAATTTGAATATCATTAGCGGATTCGTAGAATAATTTTTCTATGGACTGGTCAATTTGTGTCGGTGGGAATAACAAATTTTTTAACGCTCAACAATTAGTTGCGATCAGTTTTCGCCTCGTGTTTTATCGTACGAGAGTGTTTGTCGTGATAATTTTATTATTTTTAACATTTACAAGAGTTTTATGTAGGGGTACATCTTGATATTACCAATTTTTCATTTCGCTTGGCTTGTTCCGTCCAAAAAAAAGGCAACCAATTATAATTCTACGATTTATAAAGTAACAAAAACAAATAACTACAAAAATAAAAACTTTATGTCTACGTCTTCTTAAAATTGTACATCGAAAAAAATAGCCGATCACCCAAAATGTGTAGACACTAAGAAATCTTTCCTTAAAATTGATCTACACTTTTTACGAGACGGTTATTTTTGCCAAAATACGGTGTCTACTAATTTTGGGATGCATTATGAATTTTATATAAAAAAATGTACTTATTAAATAATAGTTTATAATTACGTTTTTTTGAAGAACATCCATGACTCGAATTTTGATCACTGATCGGCCTTATTCTAAAAGTTACACCTAAAAATGATAGCGGCGTTAAAACGGCTGCTAGAATCCAACACCAGGGGGCGATAATGTAGAAATACGCATCCTTATTATAAATATATTTAAAAAAATATTTTTCGTCTCTTATCGCTTTAAAGGGTTAAGTTATAAACAGACAGCTGCTAAAAAGATCTGCCCTAAGGACGAAAAGGGCGCATTGTGTCATTTCAATACCCATTATTAAATTTTGGTTTTTCTAAGGTACAAAAGGGAATAAATCGTTTCACAAACAACAATTCCCCGAGGAATTTCAAGTTTTTTTAATCCGCTCAAACTTACAAACAATTTATCTTTAGTAGTTATTTAAACAATTTTCTTTATAATAACAAATGGCAATACACATTTTTTTTTCATTAAATGTAGAAAATACAATAACTGTCAAGTCAAAATCAAGAAGAAATGTGTGTTAACAGAATCATTCGAATGATTGGATTAAAAAAAATCAAGATGCTGCCTTTAATTAATAATAAATTATATAAATAATAATAAATTTACGCAATTGTCGATTGGTCTACGAATAAAAAATCATTTTATTGTTACGATGAATAGAATTGATGATGTAAGGAAACTATTTTGTGTACTTACGACAATTTTAGAGATTAGATAAAAAGGAATACTTGGGTCTTTTAAAAAAATCGATTATCTAAATCCTACGGATAAGAAATAGGATTAGGCTGGTGATATTATTTGTTGATAATTATTGAAAGGTTTACGAAGTAAACGAATGTAGATATTATTAGGTTCTGGTCCAAGAAGCAAAAAACCGTAGTACCTACTTGGCAATCTCGGAATGGTCGAACAAGGCAACACAAATAAGACAGGCCAAAGAATGCTTTAAAGAAGCATCGCCAAAATTTGCAAAATACCTCTACTAAGCTAGATCCAAGATCATAGTTAAGCTCATAAGAGGGCACTGTAGACTCAACAAATACATGAATAACAGACAGACTGGTAAACTAAACCATTTGCAGGTTCTACCAAAAAGATGAGAGAATCTCTACACACAAAGGTACTGTGCTACTGCACGATAGAAAAGAAAAAACCATAACCCTCACAATACGAGGATAGTTCACGAATTGTCGTCCCTAACATAGTTGGCGTTGAATGACAAATGCAAATAAATCGTCAGGCAAAAGCTTATTGTTTCACATTAGTGTGTGCCAATTAGCATCAGCGCATCAGTTCGTGGATGTTAAATATTAATGTTTTTTCATTGAGGTGTGCGTGATTTTAAAAAAATGGACAAAATGGAGATAAAAGGTGCGGTAAAGTATAAGGACATGGTAGAAGTATTGGGTAAATCTGCCGCTTCGTACCAGGTAATCAAGAACTAGTCACGAGATTTCAAACTGGGAAGAGAGTTCTGTCAACATGCACCAGGTGCAGGAGCCCCCAAAACTGTGGTGACCAAAGAAAATGTGAATTTAGTCCATGATATGGAATTAAATGACAGAAGAATTACAGTCAAGAATATAAACGTTGAAAAAATTTTACATCAGGAATTGGGTCTCAAAAAACTCTGCACGTTGGGTTCCACGAATGCTAACGGCAGACCAGAAGCGTGTTCGCCAGGTTGCAGAGGAGGCAAATTTGGAGATCATTAACAGGAATCCCGATGAATTTAAGCGAAAATTTCTTGTAGTCGACGAAACATGGGTTCATGGGATCACTTTGATCCAGAATCTAAAAAACCAAAGTATGGAATGGCGGCATAGGGGTTCCCCTCTTCCATCAAAAATTTCGTGTTGTCGCATCAGCTGGTAAGATTATGGCTACAGTTTTTTGGGATTTTGCAGGTGTTATTTTCGTGGATTATTTACCGCGTGGGCGCATCATGACAGGTGAATATTATGCGAATTTAATACCAAAAGTACGCGAAGCGATCAGAGAAGAATTGAGTCGAGGTGTGTTCTTCCACCAGGACAACGGTCCGGCCCACAAAAGTTGTGTTGTAATGACTATATTGAAAAATAAATTGGTTTCATTCTTTGCTTCTATGTTAGAGACAACAATTCGTTAACTATCCTCGCATAACGACGATCCAGGGTTTGGCCTATGGAGTCAAATAAAAAATGGGTCTAGAAAATAAATTTGCAAATATCGTAGTGGAGACAAATCTCCATTCACATGCATTATAATCACTCCGCTTGACTTTTTAGCATTAATAGTTTTAAAAATGATGATAAAAGAAGTAATGTAGGTTTAATAACGGATTTTTTATGTAGAGAAGATAATTAAGGTCTTATTATTTGTACGAAATTTTATGATCAGCCCAATAAAATCCATATCAGTGTGAATTATCACCATATCTAATAGATAAAATATTTATCTAGTCTGTAAACAAAATACCCTTACGTATGTATTATATACACTCATCGATATAACTAAAAAAAATCCAAAATGTGCAACAAAACACAACTGACAGCAATTACTACCCCGTGTATTTTTATTGACTTTTTATCTTGACATTTACTTTTATTTCTTCTTAAAACAAAATTTATAGCAAGATAATCGGAAGAATTATAATTTTTTGACAACACCATTAAACTAATTTGAATGCTCGTCACCTGCTGGATTTTTCGATAAATCGGTTAAAATTGTACTCTGATTTTTCATCTCATTGTCCTATTTTGAGTTCGCCGTAACTTTTTTAAAGGTGGACGTATTTTTATTAGTCGTTTATCACCGCGTTCACGTCTTATTATATTCTTTAAACATAATTTATGACTCAATAATTGGGAATATTAATTTAGTTAGCACCTCGGCAATTTTCAGCGAAATTCTTCAAAAAAAAAAATTCAAATTATTCCTTGTCGCTTTTCGGACGGTCCGCGAATGCGAGCCAAACAATCTATCTATATATATATATATATATATATATATATATATATATATATATATATATATATATAAAAATGAAAAAATGTTTGTATGTATGTATGTATGTCCTTCAAAATCTCCCAAACGGATGGACCGATCGAGCTGAAATTTTCAGAAGTCGTTTTATACATACCAGGGGTGTTTTTAGTAAAAAAACTTTTGTGTAGGAAGTGTTAATGGTACCTTCCTTACAAAGCAAAAACACCTGTCATTTTAAATTTTTTATTCGAAAATATTGACGCTGTCAAACTGAAATATCTTTTCCGCCCAAATGCGGACATCAATTAAATATGTTGTGCAAAAAGTTTTTGACGATAATGGAAACAATTACAAAAATCATAATTGACTTCGCGAACGAGCAATTTTGGCTCCAAAAACTGATGATGTAAACAACATCCCCCGAAATTGTGTACTCTCTAAGTGTTACTGGCTTGATCTTGAATGAATAAATGATTAAATAGGATGTACTGCTATTGAATCACTCCCTTGGTCTTGTATATACCCCAGGTAGTGCCTGGGCGATGGCTTCGCATTCGAAGATAATATGAGTGGCTGTTTCCTTCTCCTCATTACATAATCTGCATATAAGTTCTATGTCAAACACGCCTATATTGTGCAGATGTTTCCTCAAAGACCAGCCCTACAACTATTCCAAGTTTTTCCCAACTTAGCAAAAGCAGCTTCCCTGTCTGCTTAGGTGAAGGTTCTTTCAGCATTAACTTGCTGTACCTAGCTCCCTCTGGGTGATCTTACAAAGTTCCCGTTTTTCACACGATCAATTATAAGTTGCCTGCTCCAGAGTTGGAACACCAAAGAAATCTCTACGAAACCTACCGAAAAAACTGTAAATATTGTTTATCAGCTGGCATTAAAATAAAACATTTATTAAATAAATAAAATATGGATTGGGCATTCCAGAAAAAATAAAATAAAATAATGGGGTGTAGCAACGTACACCGGGTTCTGCTATAGTTTATTATTATATTTTAGTGCAGAAAATTCAGTTGAAAATCTGACATTCTTTGACATTTTTTGTATCATCGTTCGAAAGAAGGATGTTTTCAAATTGCTACAAACTTTGGTTACATTAGGAGTTTAAATTTTCGCTAAATCTCGTCGATCGTTGATGTCTTTGATCTCGAATGTTTTAAAATAATTACATTTGAATCTGTGAATAAAAATAACGATGTGCCTGTGACTACATTTATTTGATATTTTCGACGGTGTATCAACAAATTCCACGGAACGTTAAAAGATCGAATTGAAAGATTGTATCATCGACAATTTAGATAAAAAAAATAAACCCCGACGTACTATTTTGGATAATTCACAAAATTTGGCTGTAAACGTTCTCTTTCTTGATTTTTACAACGCCGCATTCCGTCGTTAAAAGTCGATAAAACTTGTAAAGATTCAATTATAATATTTTGATCCTTCAGGATGTCGATAATATTTTATTAAAGCGTAATAAAATGGGGTCGTTTCACGTGAGTGAAATAACTTTTCCCGACTTTCACCAAACTTTTCCCGCTTTTTATCAGCGAAAAATTTACTTTTTTCAGTAACTTGTGCCCTATCTAAAAAGAGCTGCCGCCGCCAACGTTTGAATAAAGTGAGATATTGAATACTTTTTAGACAAATTTTGGTATACAATTATAAAGATAATGGCTAAATTTAAAAAAAAAAATAAAAATGGACGAAATCTGAAACGAGCGAAATTTTGAAAGTTATGTCAGTATTTTATTCCCAATTTTTCATTAATACAGGGTGTCCAGAAACTCTCTTTAAAAAAAACTGCAAAATCATCATCATCCTCATGGGTTTTAGCTGCCTGAATCACTTGCCTCATCTATCAAAATCTTCTGCGGTTTCCTGCCATCTATTTAGTTCGACTCCCAGATTTGAGAGGTCCTTCCTTACGTTGTCCTGCCATCTCAATTTGGGCCTTCCTAGCGTCCTCTTTCCTTGAGGTGACTCTTTCCATACCGATTTTATGAGTCTTGTGTTTTAACTCCTTTGGAGCTGGCATACAGACGGGCTAGTTCAGCGTTAGTTCGTATTCTGTATCGGCCTGTTTCTTCCTATTATTTGGGTATCACTTATGGTCATGGTCCATGTTTCGCACGCATATGTCACCACAGGCTTGACTATGGTCTTATACAAGATGATCTTTGAAACCCTAGAGAGGTGTATATATACTTGAAGAGTGGTTGTAAGGCGAAGTAACATTTATTTCCTTGGGTGATGCAATGCTTCATTTCTTCATGTATGTTATTATCCGCTGTTATCATAGCAAGGTTGTTTGTACATGCTCGAAATTAAATTCGTCTATTTTCACGTTTTGACGCAGACGATCACGTGTAAGATTTTTGTTTAACGATTAGGATTTTTTAATTTTTAGTTATGAGCGGATCTTTTGAGTTGGGTGATTTGGATATTTGATTCATCATCATCATCTCCCAGCCTGGTGTTAAGTCCACTGCTGAACATTAAACTGCTCTATCTTGAGCTGTTCTAATCCAGTGTCCGTCTACTCTTTTTAAATCGTCGCTCCAACGTGTTGGTGGTTTTCCTCTGCTTCTTTTGTCTGCGCGGGGTCTCCAATTTATTATTCTTAGAGACCATCTGTCGTCTTTGAATCTCGCAACATGTCCTGCCCATTTCCATTTTAGTGTCGTGATTCTCTGTTTTATGTGTTGGACCTTTGCTCTTTGCCGAATGTACGCGATCTTGGGTTCGAATTCCAAGCATAGCTCTTTTGCATTTTTCTCTGGGCAACCTCCAATCTATGTACGGTGTTCCTTGTCAGTATAAGGGCGTAAGTGGCGAAAGCAATATTGGTAATCTACTAGCCCAAACGTCAACCTCACCTGCTCGACTGATGACTCTGGTCATCTGGTGCACCCTGCTAGAGAACCAACGAGACTCTGACGACCGAGTCACGGCGGTTTAACCGTTCCAACGAGGTATGGGGAAATACATATTTCACACCACTCGCCAACCAGCATGGCAAGCGTGGCGTTTTAACCGCCGAAATCCCACACTGCAGATGAAATGTCGGATTTTTAAATTGTATTACCCCAGCTGAGTAGGACCATAAGTTCAGTATTTCACACCAATACATTGGTCTGTCCTATGGATTTTGGGGGGGAGGGCAAATATCTGATACATAAAAATCGTCGCCATTCAAATTTGATTCATAATCGACGTAAAGTGAGCTATATATGTTGTGGTATAATATTTCTTTATTATGTGCTTTTAGACACCCCGTATAAGGAATTTAAACGATATATTAAATGTCCATATTTTCTTGTTCGATTAACGTAAAAATCGAAATTCAAATTAGGCGCACTAAAAGTTTTACAACTGAGTCAGTCATCGGAAAATCATATCTCGAGCAGTGAAAATAAAAAAAAGGACGACCATATAACACACACACATACTGTGTTTAGTAGAGGCATGAAATTTTACGACAACCATCTCATTCCAACAAGTTTTCTGATTTAAAAGGCACTAAAACCGAGAATATAAACCTTCATCTAGTGCTAATATTCTTAATGTTTCTTCATACAAATTTTGGTTCGATGCATCGTTTTTTAACTACAATTATCAGGGCCGGATTTAGAGGTCTGGAGGCCTCGGGGCAACATAAAAGTGGAGGCCCCCTGGCCCCAAATTATTTTTCAAATGAAATAAACAATTTTTTCCAGTCGAGTTTTTCATAATTTATTGTGAAACCCCAGATGCCCTTCTTTAAATCCGGCCCTGACAATTATAAATATAGTAAAACGGAAACCAAAGACTGGTACATTTATTACTACATAAACCCTTGTAAATATTTCCCAAAAATAAATGATTAAAAATACTACTTAGGTAACAACAAAAACACAGAAATATATTTGAAATAACAATGAAAATTATTATTATGCATAGTTAAAGACTTACTGACCATAAGTCATAAATAACAATAAAATTTAATTTATTCAAAAAAAATTAAATATCTACCTATTATTATACAGTGTGTCTACTTAAGTCGGAACCATATGGAAAACTTTTTTATTATTGGTGTTGTGAAAAAAATTCATTCTTAATAAAAAGTTCTGCATGTTCCAAAACTTAAAATGCAACCATCAGATATCAATTTTTTTAAGCCATATCCAAGTTTTTTTAAAAATATGAATAATACAGGAGAATGCTATAAAATAAAGTTATTTTGAATTAAAAGTTATATTTAAATATGCAATAACAGTCATTTAGCATAAAAATTCAGGTTTGGTGATTATTTACTAATATTCGCATAGCAACATTGGGCATTCAACAATATTAAATAAATTAAAGATCAGTGGAAGTATTGAAAATAATTTTAAGAATAAAGAATAAACGCCGAAACCGGGTTGCCAATGAAGACACTGAATTTGAAGTGTCGTAGAAAAACCAAAAATGTCATTACGCAAAAGGACTTCTCTAATCACAAATACTTAAATATATATATATATAAATAAATATACAAGTGGCAAATATTTTAAAACGTCCTAAACATTATGCATACAAACAGCAATTCGTGCACACATTACTACCAAGAGATTAAAATAGCTTAACCTTATATCATTTTTCTGCATTGTAAAAAATAAAGATGCTTTAATCTTGAGTAAAATTCAAATTTTTATAAAAAACTTGGAAACGGCTTGAGAAAATTGATATCTAATGGTTGTTTTTTAAAGTTTTGAATCATGCAAAACTTTTTATCAGGTACAAATTTGTTTCACAAAACCAATAATAAAAGAGCTTTCCATATGGTTCCAACTTAAGTAGACACACTGTATATATTTTGTTAATAAATTAAATCAATATTTAATTCAATAAAGTATACGAAATATAGGGAGAAGAAATAATTTTTATAATAGGTATATTAACATTTCCTTCGATTTAAAAATATTTAAAGACATGGAAGAGAAGTTAACAGAAAAAAAATATTTTTTATTAATTACGGGCATTGATTAAAAATTAAAAAAAAAATTTGTGATAAAAATATCTATACAGACAGTGATAGTTCAGTATAAATTGACAAATCGGCATGAATAAAAATGTTTTGTTTCAATAAACATAGAGAGAGAGAAAATAAAATATCTTCTTATATATATTTTGTTAATAAATTAAATCAATAATCGATTCAATAAAACTATTAAGTATACGAAAATTATGGGGAGAAGAAATAATTTTTATAAGAGGTATATTAACATTACCTTCGTAATAAAAATATTTAACGACATGGAAGAAAATAATTTTTATTAATTAATTGATTAAAAATAAAAAAAATTTACTGATAGATATATCTATACAGACGAAGAGAGAGAGAGAGAGAGACAATAAAGTTAAAAATAATGATTTTTAGGAATTGAAAAACCGTAAAGACTTTTTGAAATTTGTTTCTGACGGCGTATTCCGAAAAATAAATCGGCCTAAATATTTTTTAAAAAGTCTGCTGATTGCTAACTTTTTGAATGTAGAAACTTTATCATAACGTTTTAAATATTGTTAATGAAGTCGTAGGAATATAAAAAATTGTTTTTGGACAAGATTAGAAATGTAAATAGAAAGAAAAAACTGATAGATAGCATTGGGCTTATCTTGTATCTCGTTCATTAGCAACAAAATATGAATAAAGCAATATTTTACACCTCAAAATTAGCCATTTAAGTGCCGGTTGAAAATTTAAACAAGTCGAACGAAAATTTACATGCCACGAACAAATTAAAATTCAAATTCATAAACATACGGCATGAAAACTTTTTCCGAAACACAAAAAAACGACAGGAAATTGATTAAACAACCCGAAATGTGGGTGGTGAAAATATGATAAATAAAGAACCACGAAATTTTCAAAATACTTTCATTACGGAAATTTAAAGAAAAAATTAACCCAACTTAGGTTTAAATTGTATCAAACTAATGTCGAATAATAACAACTTTTGATTTAAATAATAGTACAGTTATTTGTAGTTCAAAAATGGGGTTATCTGGGCAGTTTTGAAAGAGTTTTTTGATAATATCTTCTTCCCTACTGATTTTAGGATGATTAAAGTTATACGGTGGTACATTTACCAAGAGAAAATTGAATATTTTTTTTTGTAAAAGGAATATTTCAAATTACTAGTATAGGTACCGCGAAAGCAACACACGAACCTACCACCAGGTCCATCAGTAATATGAAGTCAACAAAATGCTAGGCTATTGGAATGGACAAAAAAGCGAGAATGGACCAACTCTTGTGAGCACACTCGAGCCCCCAGCTTTAAATACCCCTCTTGTTGAAACTTATTTTTTGAAAATGCAAAAAAGAAAGAAAGGCAGCTCAGTTATTTGGGACAAATTGCAATGATAATAATTTGCAAGTCTAATATAAGATAACTATCGAGGATAACATGGAAGATATTTCTTTTTGTTACCGAGACGATCAAGTCACAAAACCTAGTCCAACAGGACAAGCGATGCGAAGGATAATGTACTAAATTTTATAATTAGTAAATTACATGTGGACCAAGTCTAATGGGAATATCACAAAACAAACGACACTTACTTTACCCCAGGGTGACGTGAAAATGAGTTTTTTTTTTGGCAAATATGCGTGTTGGAGTAAACTTTGTGGCGCGCTCGTACTCTGAAACTTTTCAATAAAAAAAATATGTTACCACACAAAAACTGTCTCTAGTTTGATTTGTTATTCAGCGCAAAATGCGTAGGAAAGAAGATATTGTTAAAGAGCAGTTTTTAGGCGCTATTTTTGCAAAATAAACATTCAAATTTTATCGCCCTTGTTCTTTAATGAATACTCTGGAAGAATATTTAGGGAAGCACTAACTGATATACAAGCCGGCATTATTATAAATGGCGAAATCATTAACAACCTTCGCTACGCAGACGATACGGTACTGTTGGACTCCAGTCAGGAAGATTAACAACGGATACTGGATGCAGTCATCGAAAAATACGCAATGGCCGGACTCAGATTAAATGCAAAAAAGACCAAAGTATTAGTAATTAGCAAGCAACCTTATATCATAGCTAACATAACAGTTGGGGGTGAACTATTGAAGCAAGTAAACCAAACAAAATATCTAGGCAGCATAATAACTAACAGCGCGGATAGTCAAACTGAAGTGAAATCAAGGATTGAGCAGGCTCGAGCAGCATTTAAAAACATGAGTAGGTTCTTGAGCTGTAGAGATCTGAAGTTAACTCTAAGAGTCCGACTTCTCAGATGTTATGTCTTTTCCTCCCTGCTGTACGGTATGGAAGCCTGGACTATAAACAAGTACGAAGAAAGAAGCCTTTGAGATGTGAGCTAACAGAAAAATATTAAAAGTTTCATGGACGGAAAAAGTATCCAACTTGGTAATACTCCAGCGTCTGAATAAATCCGCCGAAATTCTTACCACCATCAAAAGAAGGAAACTGCAATATTTCGGGCATGTTATGAGAGGCGAAAAATGTATGGTAAAAGAAAGCCGGGACGCAGAAATGGCTCAAGAATCTACGTGACTGGTATAAACTCAACTCTTTGTTCAGACTTGCCGTCGACAGAATAAGGATAGCCTTGTTGGTAACCAACGTTCTAGAAGGACATGATACTTAAGAAGAAACATTCAAAAAGAGTACATAAAAATGTGTTTAAATACAAATTTTCAGAAAACCTGCCGGGTTAAAATACCGAATGAATGAACTATTCATAAATTATATAATTTTTTTATTGGGCAAGTACTTATATTTTGTGTTACATAAATAATGTCAATAAATGTACCAATCTCGTATAAATATTTTCCGTCTTACCTCGGTGAAACGCGATTAGGTTTCCGTCGAACAAATTTTCCCGTTTTAGGGTTCACATTCAGATCCATTAGGAATCGGGGGTGGCCCGACGGCACAAAAGCACACTTTCCCAGCTTTTCCGCACTTTACACGACTTTTCCGTTTCCGATATCACTTCTGGATTCAAAACGCTCGCACTTTTCGAGACATTTTACAACTTATTTCTTCTTACTCTCGTTAGTACAAATAGTTTTATATATTTGAAATACAGCCAAACGTCTGTATGACATTTCCGTTATTTCTTGATCATTATATATATAATAGATCCTTTGGGTTGCAATCACATTACCAATTAATCATGCAACATTCAGGAATTGCAAGATTTTACTGAAATCAACTCGGAGTAAATATTGAATCCCCTTTTTTATCGAAGAGAAAGCTTTAACGGGCTCTGAAAAGGTGACATTAAACTCGGCAAGTGAGCTTTGTGATTTCTTCATAAAAATTGATCCGACTATGGAAAGAACACAACTGAAAAATTCGCGAAACAAGAAAAAGTAACTAGATTCTTTAAACCAATTACCAATTTTGATAAAAATATTTTAATATGATATTTTTTTAATTCGAACACTTTCCCTACAATCCCATGAAAATTAGCAAATTACTGTGTCCACGAATAAGGAGCTTTGACTGTACATAAAACTGTCGATGAATATATCGAAATAATGAAAAGAATGACTTAATTTGTTACGAGAGAGTGGAAAATAATAAAGAATCATAAAGTGCCGCGTGGAGCGCAAAGTCCTTAGCCTCCAATCAGGCATAAGTACATTCCTAAATCCGTTTAATTATCGAAAAATCTCGAGTTCGAGTTCCCAGAAAAGGAAGCCGATCTTCTGATTTTTTTCGCGAATAAACGACTCGATGCTCGCTTTTTTACCAAAAGAACTAGCGCGCGGGATAACTCGGCGAGCGACGGCGAGTAGAAGAACGCCTTGTCCGGATCAAGTCGACCTCGACAACTTCTTTGTGGACTGAAATTCTTCACGGCATTCTTCGATGATAATCCAGAATCACGGTGACTAGCTTTTTTTCGTTTTTTGTTTAACATAGATGGCACAGTGAGTCGGGGAAAAGTAGTAAGTAAGTGCTGGATCATCGCTTTTAAGAGAAAAAACTCTCAGAGTGCTTAAACTGTAATTACTGCGATGGTGCTACTTTTAATTGTAGCTATTCACTCACTTCCATTATCGCTCGGGATCTATTAGCGCTTTGGCTAGAACACACATTCTCATCCCGACGTTTCTTTTTAACAGACGTTTCGTAGTCTTTTCCTACATTTTCAGCACTAATTATTGACTCCGCCAACAAGCGACGTTGTTTTGGGGAAAGGAAATTGTCGACGACAGTGTTTGATTGTTTATTTCGATTATCTTTACACCAAATTCTCTGTGATCAATAGAGACCTCTTTATCGATTTTTTACATTATTATTTACTAAATATGCTCGAACGTTTTTGACGTCCCGCCTACGATAAACGTCAATTCGAGATAATTTAAATTTTTGTTTAGATTTTTATCGAATTTATTAAAAAAATCCAACGACTAAATAATAACATTTAATCGTATCCTTTTAATAAATTTTATTTTTATTTGATTAATATTAAAATGAAATTGCGGTAAGGACTCACAAGAAGATTCCTCCTCCGTTCACGCATGACGATGATTTTTTTGCAAGTTGAGGTTGAATTTTTAAAAGATAGATACAACAGAGCGGAATATTTATTTTAATGTATGTGCATTATTATTCGTTTAATTAATACTATTAAATTTTATTGCTTATTCGCAGCGATTACTTTGTTTTTCAATTTTTATTTAATGTCTTTTTTTATGGTGGTTATGGAAATACTATTAAAATTTTATAGGCTCGTAGATTTGATATTAACACCGTCCGTCCGCTGTATGATATTCGAAATTATCTTTAAAGAGAGCAGCATTTGGTTGAAACATCGCGTTCCCAATTCCATTTAAAGAAATCACAGCGACGGACGATGAAACTACAGAAAATAATCCTATTATTGAACGTTTCAGGTAGACGGGAAGGCTCTGAAGGTATGCAGTGATTCTTGTATCAAAAATTCAGGTAGGAAGATGAAGAATCTGACGAGACGTAAAGCATTCGTTACTAAGATTTATGTACACGGTGCTAATTTTAAAAAAAACCTATGTGTAACAATCAATTTTTTTGCTCGTTCATATTTGGTAGTTTTTAGTAAAAAAAAGTCGAACTACAACACGAGTCTATAAAAAGATTATGATTAATATTCTTTAACGGCGTCATTGTACGTCGGTGATGAACAATATCAACAACATTCGCTCGTTTTACTAATAAGTTGGTAGGCCTTGATAACCGTATCCCATTTCGCAGTATACTTGAACGTTTAAAACATCCATCCGACGGGAAAAAAAGTCCTACTTGTTTTCCGTCCAAATAGAAATACCCGAATAGGTAAATTCTTGGGAGAGGTGAAACGTCGACGCCGGAGTATCATCCCGTGGGATAGAAGTTTATTCCCGTCGGATCTGTGAATATTTTGTATAAAATTACCGAGAGTGTGTTACACCACCGATTTTTATTCTTTACAGCGTAGGTAGTTGGAAAAAAAAGTAAAATGAAAATTATGTTTAAAGTTAGTTGGGTCGTTTCAATTCGATTTATCAGTTTGGAAAATAGCCAAGTACCTATTTGTGTGATTAAATTATCACCAAGTGTTGTAGCGTTTGATTATATTTATGTCGTTCGACGTTAGTACTGTAAAAGTTATGGTACTTAAGGGCCGAGGGTATCAAAGTGGAACCTAATTTAAGAAAAATATAAATAATATTGAATTATTCTGCGTATAAAATTAGTATGATACGAGGTATTGTTGATTGTTGTACCTACTTTTATCGACGGGATAATGTAATAATAGCGAACGGTATGGTAAAATAATAATAGTGGGTAGGTGTACCACCATCGATTAAAAAAATGTGAACAAGTAAAGATGTTTTGGTTTATATTTAGCGAGTATTTGGCGCGTTTTATTGAAGAGGGCGTGCTTCGATGAGCTTTCTTTCGGGTAATGTGTCTGTCATTCGGGAGTGCGTAATGATCGATGATGACGGGCACCATCCCCGAAAAAGCCGTGTGTGCCGGATGATTAATCAATATAGCGCGACGTATGTGTCGCACATAGTCGCCTCCTGGTGTTAGTAAGTGAACAAGTGTCGTGTGAGTCGTACCCGTGGCTGAGCCATGTACTGCACCCTGCAGTCGTCTAGTTTTCCCTATACACTATATGTCGCGCACTAAATCAACACTTATTCAAAAAAGAAAAATTTCTGCCACTACCCGGTCCACCACTTCACTGTCACAAAATTTCCTCCGCGCTGTTCATGTGTTCGTCAGTAGTTTTCGGCTGTCGTCAGCGCCGTCTTGATGTTCCGGAGCGCGTACGAAGGTGCTGCGCGTACCGCAGTCGTCTGCCAACTGTCAATCACGCGGCTCGGAGGGCAGAGTGGGGTCCAGATGAATGATCTGTCAGCCTCGACACGCCTACCCACCAATGGCGGCGAGCAGACGGGCGTGCGCGCGCACTCTAGTGGCGCGGTGAGGCACTACAGATGAACACCGAAGCACGCCGTAAAGTGACGAAAGGGCAGGTCGGAGCGCCCTCGGGATTTTCGGGGATGGATACGGGAGAAGGACGACTCGCGACGCACCGGCCGACTAACCCGACGACTGTTCGGCGCATCCTACGGAGGATGTGTGGATTTTTTCTCATTATCCATACCATGGCTGTGTGTGAGTGTGTATGTGTATGGGAAATTCTGACGATGAAATTTAATAACTCTAGGCGATTTCATTATAAACATCACATAATCGTTTATGGCACAAAAAATTTACTCACTCGTTTCTTAACGTTTACTCGTCTACTTAATTGTAAGACAATTTTATATTTTGCTATGCTTATGGATAATAATAAAACACACTCACGATAAGAAGTGTGTGTATACCTACGACCTATATTCCTAGATATACGAAAATGCTGATAACAACTGTAACTATTTTTTTTCTTTTCGTGATTATATGCTTTTATTTATATTATCAAATTCGTTTATTGCTGTACCTACCCCTACCAAAAAAATGTTAAATTATTCTTCCGTTTTTAATAAAATTTTTAATTTATCTTTTGATTTTATTGTTAACAAATAAACTCAATTAAAAATGTATCTGATACACATTTATTAAAATAAATAATTAATGTGCGTAATTCGTTTTTACATTTTATTGAAATATTCTATTTGCTTTATTCCATTAAAAAATATTATAAAATAAATTCTATTCGTGTAGGGGTATCCGCGCGGTTAATATTTATAATTTTAGACATTTAATTCGATAAAATTTGCATAATTTAACGAATTAATGTCACAAAAAAATTATAATTTTCATATAAATCTTGAAATGTGCAATAAAATGCCGAATTTAAAAATTTCATCGAATTTCAACAGCTAATTTGTAACTAGGTATTCTATTATTCAATTTTGGTTATTAATTTGAATATACCAATTATTCTTCTTCTTATTGCGTCGTCTCTTTCCGATGGTTGGCGATCCAAATGTCGATTGTATCTTTGAAAACTGCAGCACGAAATATTTCTGTGAACGAGCGGTCAAACCACAACCTCAGATCTTTTAACCAAGAATTCTGGCGTCTTCCTACTGAACTTTTGCCCTGCTCTTTTACCTCGATTATGAGTCGAAGTAACTCGTATTTTTCTCCTCTCGACACATGATCCGAGTATTGAATTTTTCTCTCTTTGATGGTGTTTAGTAGTTCCTTTTTGTTTGCCCATGCGTTGGAGTACTTCGTCGTTAATGATCCTTTCTTCTTCTTCTTCTTCTTAAGGTGCCGTGATCGCTTGTCGTTCGTAGCCTCTCATATTGCACGGCATATTAACAATCGTAGTCTTATAGATACGTATATTTCAAAAGCCTCCATTCTTCTTTCTATTTATGAGTCCACCCGTAGAGTAAGACGGAGAAAACGTAACATCTGATCACACGTATTCTGAGCCCTATGCTAAGGTCTGAGCTCATGAGTGTTTTCTTTGCTTGTTCAATTCTTGACAGTATTTCCTTTTTCGAGATACCCTGACTGTTGACGTTAGCTCGTAGGTATTTTATCGAGGTAACCTGCTCAATGGTTTGTCCCTTGACATGCAGATGCGTACACGGGACGCAACCTTGTCGGATTCCTCGCCTAATCCACATATCTTCCGATGTTGTTTGTTCTATTTTGACTGCTGCCGTTTGGTGTCAATAGATTTCTGAAATAAGGCGACTACCTAGGTTGTTCTCAGGATGTCGATCATCTTTTGATGATTATAGCAATCTGACACCTTTGCTAGCCTATGAAACATGTATATACATCCAAGTTCATGTCTCTGTATCGTTGTGTAAGTACGTTTAGGAAGAAAAGAGCTTCACGCGTTCCTAGTCCGTTTCGGAATCCGAATTGAGTGTTATCCATCTAGCATTCGCACTTCTTGGGACATCGGACTTATTATCCGATAATCATCACATAGTGAGGAATTAGATTTTGTTGGCAATGCTACGAATATTGAACTTACCTAGTCTGATGGTATTTTGCCGGAGTTATATATCTTATTGAATAGTGATGTTATCAAGTCTAGGCTATTGATTTTGTCAGGACCGGTAGCTTTTCCATTCTTTTGTGTCTTTATTGCGATATTTCTGGAACTTTTCCATTGATCTCATTGTCTGCGGGTGGTGGAGCACAAGGTCTATCGCCGTCGAAAAAGATACAATGGGCCAACAGGCATAAGTGTCACCGGAGGCAATAGCCAGACTGACCTAAATAGGGGTGGAGTTTTTAGTGAGTAGACCTGACATTAGTCAAGAAGTCTCACAGTAGACCTTGAGCTTACAGACTCATAACTTCTCCGGAAGCGATTTTCTGCACCGCTGCAAAAAAAAATCAACGTCGAAAAGTGTTTGGATGTATTCTTTCCATCTCGCAAGTTTGTCTTATGTCTCCAGCCTTATTTTACTATTATTGTTTCTTAAAATTGTTTCTTGCCACTATTTGTGTCTGTCTGTCGTTTATTTTTCTCTCTTGTGGACATTAAAAGTGTCATATCTTTCCTGAAATTGCTCAGTTTCTCGGCATTTTGTTGACATCCAATTTTGTTTGTATTCTATTGGGTTTGTTTTGCATTTCCGCCTTTCCTTCATGAGGTCCATTGAGTGTTCTTGTTTTCTGTTGTTTTCTACAAATCCGATGTCTTCTTCTTGGATCTTTGTTATTTTAGTTTTAAAAGCGTTCCATGTTCTTTCAACGTCTACATTCTGTATTGGTTGTGTTATCGTGTCTAATAATATCTTGATCTTAAGACTTATTTCTTTTTTTCTCACCCCTATTATTAAATATCTTTTATTATTTTAAACTTTATATCTAGATACCTACTCTAGCTAAAGAGGAAATTAATATAAATTTTAATTTTAATAAATTACAGTAACATCATATTATGTACATTTTTATTTACACAAACATCTATTGATTTTTGTTAAAAGCGGGGCTTCTAACACAATTTACTTTTTAGAAATAAAATTATCCTATTTCATTAATTTATTTAACGACCTTGTGATTTGAAAAATAATTGTCATTGATAACTAGATAGGTATCTTTGATCCATTGAAGCTTTGAATCATTTGCAAGCAAAAAATAAAAGACCGGTAATTTTTTTACATGCTTATATTTACGTGCAATTTTTTTAAAAAAATTAGAATTCATGGCTAAAGGACCTAAGAAGATGATTTGACCGCTCATCTACTGACGTATTTCGTGCTGCAGTTTCTTCTTCTTCGTGTGCCATGTCCGGTCGCCCGGACGTTAGCGTCTCTATTTTCTGCAACCCCGAACAGGCCAACAGCGTTCCGGATGCCTGTCCAATCACTGATGTTTCTCAGCCAAGAGATTTGCCTTCTTCTACCTTCTATTTCTCTTTATATTTCTTGGCAAACATTTTAGCTTTGAAGATACAGCCACCCTTTAAATTGTCAATTTTAAAATATTGAATATTGAAAATCTCGGTGGTACCTTTTCACAAATATTAAAAACATCCTTATTATTAAATTACAATTTATAAACAAACAAAATTTTTGCCCTAACTTAACAAGTGTTCAATATGACTTCCTCCTTCCTATATACAAGTTCTACACATATCGTTTCAACAAGGAATATCGAATGTTTTTGACGAAACTCGTTAGCAATTTATAAAATTCGGTTCCTCAATTGGTCTCCTCACTGGTTATTTCCATAGAATAAACATTTTGCCCAAATCACATTTGTTGTCCAATTGCTAATGGGACATCTCCCAAGTAAATCGGTAAATCTTTTTGTAAAAATGATAAATAATGTTGCCCGTTTAATTTGTTGGGAAGAAACACTGGCCCTATCAAATATTTATCGATTATTCCATCCCAAACGTTTACTCCAAAATTAATCTGATGATGAAGCACTTTTTTAACTTTGAGATTTTCATCGGCCCAGATATGAGTATTACGGTGATTAGTAACTCCATTTTTTGTGAAAGTAGCTTCGTCAGTAAATAAAATATTTTTTATAAAATTTACGTTGCCTCTTCTAAAAGCCAATCACAAACCATTCGGTTAGCATAGTCTTCGGGAAGTGATTCTTGATTTTCTGTCATAAGAAAGGGGTGAATTAACTGATCCTTTACTGTTCTCCATACCTTCATACTCATAATTCAGTGGCTACATTTCTCGTGCTTGTGTTTGGTTCTCTCTCTCTCCTCTCTCTCTCTCTCTCTCTGTAGCTCACAACCCGGGGTAGGTCTTCGCTGACATTACAATTTGCCTCCACTTGCTGCGGTCCATCATAAGTTCTTCTGGTCGTTGGACATTAAGGGTCCGTCAGTCCGCTTGTCACGTGCCTATTTTTTTTCCCTTCTACAGGTCCATTATTAATTGGGTCTCTGATGATTTCGTATTCCTAGGTACTCGTAAATAGTTTTGCATACCGTATTTTGTTGTAACTTAAATTTATCACTCGTTGTAAATAGTGTTGCATACCTTGTAGTGTTAGGATTCAATTCTTAATGGCTGTGACATTTTTGTTAATCGATGGAGATGGAGTGGGGGTTTTTGTTATTAGATTTTTGGCCTCGATTGTCGTGTGTTGTCAGCTATATTATTGTTTGGTTTGCATTTCTGTGTGGATGGGCTGGCTATCAACACGGACGAGTGCGATTATGAGTTTGGAACATAGATTTGTGAAGATTATTGGTTGACGCGTGTTCCGTGTCATTTTTGATATCCGGCCTGGGAGTCAGTAGTTTGCAGAGTCGTTTGGTGTCAGTCTTGGAAGTCGGGTGGTGGTGAGAGTTTTTGGAACGATTTGATATTAACACGTGAGCAGAACCTCTACGGTTTTTTCTTTCATATCTGGCTGTATTTGGGCTATTTTAATTGGATTTTGAAGAAAAACCATTTAATTTTTAACTTGACCATTCTATCTTACCTTTGTTGTTGATATTTTGGATTTTGGTGTCGAGTTAAAATATCCGCATGCGGGATCTGATGGAGGGAAGCCATTGTTAAGTAGCAGGTGCAGTTCCATAATCAATCCGGCCACAGGAGTAGGCCACATGATTAGTGAATTCGTATACCCAAAGGTTACAAGTGATTTATTTTAGAATATTTAAACGACGTGATTTGTTTTTGACACCACGATTAAGTTTTGTTTTAATTTATTAATATGGTACACTGTTGAAAACTATTTATTGCATTGGATAATATGCCGAGGCTGAACTTTGATTAAAATAATATTCTCAATAGTTCTTTGTATCCAAGTAAAACGTTTTCTTCATACTTATTTGTAAATATCCTACAATATTGCTATTTTGAAGGACAGCCATCGTAAAAGGAAATATTTTTAAATAAGCTCGATTGTTTTAATAGTGTAAATCTTTATGTAAATGGTAAAAAAAAACGTTTGATTAAGTATTATTAAAAAGTTGACTTGTATACGTTTTTTTTGGTAACCTGATAGGGTTTGTTATTCTTACCTTTGTTTTAATTATTTTATGGAATCGTAAACTTTGGATTTTTGATTTATTGTTGTCCTATAAAGTTGTAAATTTTGAAGTTTCGATTTATTGTTAGCTGTTGATTTTGATTATATTCGTTATAAGTTTATTATTGAACTGTGTGCCTGGATTTATTGTTGGCTGTTAATTTTGATTATATTTGTTATAATTTTGTTATTGAGCTGTGTATTTTGATTTATTGTAGGAGTAAAGTATCCAATATATTTTTGCTATAATTTTATTTATTTGGTTCACCATAATCTTAGTTGTTTATCGTGTGGCTCTGCTAGTGCCTATAAGACCTAGGGGTTTCCGGCTTGAACCGTCTAAATCGGTGGCGCGGCTCACTTTTATATATTTTTTTTCTTCTACCCTCTACGGCTGAGCTCGGGCATAATTTGCCAGTAGAGAGACCGCTGGCAGAGTACTCATTAGAGAACGAAAAAGACGTGGCACGCTGCAATATTATTTTGGCCTTCCCAGCGGCAGCTTTCCTACCGGGGTCTCTTCCCACACCCCAGTTTTACGACACGTCGGTCTTGTCTCTTTACATGTCCGGCCCATCTCAATCTCTCTGCCTTTATTATTATTACTATATCTGGTTGGTTATATAGTTCTTGCACTTCCCTGTTAGTTCTAATTCTGTATTGTTGTGTGGCGTTGTCTTTGATTGGTCCATATATCCTTCTAAGAGTTATTCGTTTTGCGATTTTTAGTCGGTTCTCATTTTGTTTTGTCATCGTCCATGTTTCACATGCATATGTCATTATAGGTCTTATAATTGCATGATAAATTGTTACTTTCGTACGGCGGGTTACATTTTTCGATTTCATTATTTTTGGTAGTTTTGTGTTCGGTTGCTCGTCAACAATTCCTATTTTATCATCTTCATTCGCAAGGTCTTTTTGGAGGACCAACATTACCGACAATTTGTTTTTTTTTAAACTGCCTGTTTTTCTTAAATTTCGGTCATTAGTCAGGAAAATACTTACGCCTATCTGGTACATTTCTATTAGGAAACTTCTTAGCTAAGCGCCTTGTAGCCGCCGCACCTTCAACCGCTATTTTCATAATGGTACCTTTACCTAAAACCAAGTACATATCTGCCATGTCTGAAAAACTGTAATTATTCATTTCAAGTTATTAACAAAAAAAACTTGTCTATCTATACCTACACATAAAATGCTTTGTCCTGAATGACTGACTGTCGGATCAACGCACAGTCTAAATCGCTGATCGTAAAGACCTAAATCTTGGAGGATGTGTTCTTTGTATGACGTAGGCATCCGATAAAAAGGATTTTTTGAAATTCTGGCCTTAAAGGGGTGAAAAACGGGGGCAAAGTTTGTATCGGACAACGTGATTTCTTTCTTGGTCTGATCCACTTTAAATTTTACATAAACATTCTTTAACAGAATTGATAGAAGACGTGTTTGGTATTTTATTAAAACTCATCGCCTAACGGGTTCTAATACAACCATTTTCGACTTCTACGCTAGTTTATGTATAAGTAGATAATAATACAATTTTGTCAAAGAACTGTCAACAAAACAAACAACAAATACTCTGACAGTAATCAATCAGCGCCTAAGCAATTTTAACACGTAGTAATTAGTAGGTAATGTATTCTACATAGTAGATATACGAAATTAACTTGAAATAACTTGTACAAAAACAATAATTAAGAATTATTACATTAGATTTTTGTTGTCCTATTTATTATTTTATAAATTGTAATTTAATAATAAAGATGTTTTCAATATTCGTGAATATGTACCGAGATTTTAAATATTCAATATTTTGAAATTGACATTTTAACACTAAAATGTTTTCCAAGAAATACAAAGAGACAAAAACGTTTAAGAATAAAAGTTTGATTCCAAATGGCATTCCATAATTTGTTGAAATATAACACATAAAAAAAATTGGGAGTAAATGGTTTATTGATCCTCTCTAAAAATCTATAATAAATAAAAATAATTAAATTTATTTATTAGTTATCGTATACCTACTAGTATTTCGTATAAATTTTCATAAATTAACGTTAAAGCGTTTTAGAGCAGCGTAAAAAAAAGCCGTGTGGTGTCATTGGACACCGATATAAACGAAGTTCCTTTACGCTATTTATAACTTTTAATAAGGGTATTTTGTAAAAAAAACAAACAAATATAATTGTTACTGATTCTCATGCAAAAGATATATAACACCTGGTTAGATTCGGATTCAAAGTTTCACTTTTTTGTATATTTTTTTTATTCTGCCGGATTTTTTTTTACTGTCGCAAAAAGGGTAGTCCTATCGCGGATTGCCCGCACTGCGACTATTGGAAGAGGAAGGAATTATAGAAAGGAGATGATTGTGGACTCGCTTTTTAAATAGTTGCAGGTCATAGTTCTCTGAAAAAACTGATTTTGGAAGCTTGTTCCATTCCGTAGCAGCCCTGTAAAAGAAGGATTCTTGGTGGAGATTGGTCCTTGTAGTATCAATCTTGAGAGTAAAAGGGTGAGACTGATCAGCGTGCCCAGTTTTTCGGCCAGTGGCAGTATAAGAGTTTTTATTTCTCTGTAGAATCTGCCATGGAAATATCTGTAGAGTAATGTCTGGTCTGCAACTCTTCTTCTATGTTCTAGTGGGTGAAGGGTATCTGTGAGAGTTGAGATGTTTATCAACTGAATGGCCCCTTTTCTGAATGAAATCTAGAAGACGAAGAGAATGCCTTGGTGCTGAACCCAAAATGTGCGAGCAATACTCCAGTAGAGGTCAGATTTAAGCCTTGTACGTCGTCAACAGTTGATCAGGAGTAAACAACTTTCTAGCTTTCCACAGAAAACCTAGCCTCCGGCTTGCTAACTTTGCGATGTTAGCAACATGGTCATGCCAAGACATATTATTAGACACCGTGACTCCAAAAATCGAGATAGAGGGACTTGATTCAAGGGTATTTCCGGACATTGTGATGGAATGGTAAAGGCTGAAAGTGTTAGTATCACGCCGAAACCCAAATAACTGATAGAAGCCATTATTCAAAGCTGGTTCAAAGTCATCACAACAGAAGATCTGGCTCGTCCCGTACACTCCTTGCCTCGTAGAATCGAAGCTGTGTTAAAAAATAAAGGTTACCTCACCAAATATTAATTTTCTATACAATAACTATTGTGCCATTTTTTTTAAATATATCTATTAATACCTAACATTTGTTGTTTAATTTATTTTTAAATTGTTGAAGTGTCTGTCGTATTAAAAAAGACATTGATTAATACGTAGAAACGTAAAACGATGGATTAAAATTATAAAATATCATAAATTGTGCGAAAACGAGAGGAATGCTGCTCGAAAAACAATAATATTTGTAAAGTTTCCAGAATTTTGGCCACTAGTGTACAGTCTTCCATATTTGTTTAACTCTCGCAGCACAATTAAATAAGCGAATAATCAATAAAAAACTATTCATTCTAGAGCTTCGATATGATATCTTTTATTTATTATTTTGGTAGGAATTACCTACATACACTTACCTTAATTTTGTTAGATTGTATTGGCCAAGCTGTAAATTACATTTATATTATTTAGACGTATTTCTTCAATGATTCTTTACGTTATAATTTGTCTCAAGATACAAAGACAAATTATCTTCTTCTTCTTCTGCTTATATATCTACGAAAGTCCTAGAATATTTGGACGATTTATATCAAAGCGTTGACACTAAGAAATATTCAACAAAATCTTGTCGCACCATATATACCTAAAGATATATAATTCTATGATAAATTGGGATTCAGTAAGTTCCTTATTACTTCACCAAACGTCAGATTAATCTATATTATGTCCGTATATTGTTGAAAATGTGGTGTCACCTGCTCGCGGAAGGGCATCCCGACTAAATTATGGGTTCTTTGTGGGATCCCCATTCACATGATAATCTGTTTTAAGTGTAGGATAGATTCTATAGAGATGACGATGAGAAAGCGAGACGTTTAAGAATTTTTATAAATATTCGAATTCATTATGTGTATCTGTATATATTTTTCCCGAGAAAGGATTAACCGGATTTATTTATTTAAAAAAAAATTTAAATAAAAGAACTCTATTAATTTGTAAATATATTTTATGGATGAATATTCTGGTTTTTTCGTCAGGATTTTTGCGTTCACGAGTAATTCAGCATTCTTCTAATGAAGTAAAACCTTTTTTATACCAAATGCAACTATTTTTTAACACCCGATGGATATTATGATGGTCGAAGAATGAAAATGACCGCGTCGTTTATTATTGTAATCGCAAGCGATTTGCAAGCCAGCTGTTGATGCTTTACGAACAAGTGAAAAACGTCAATGATACGCGGGTCGATTTTCGCGTCAAACGTCAATGGGAACAGTTTTGAAAAAAGTTAAATTTCCACACTACAAAGTGCCGACTTATTTATCGCCCAGTATTTGTTTAGTGAGTTAAATAGTGAAATTATACTAATTAACAATGCGAATTGTTGTTAGCATATTCTTGCTGCTTTAATGCGTTTCTCACAAAGGCATATCCGCGTCTGCATGGAGTTTGACGACTGCATGATACAACGCAGTAAAAAAATAATATTTAGTATAGTTCTTACGAAGTCAGTTGGACAAGTATAAAAACAATATTTCATCCGGCGCGACGGCTTGCCGAACTTTGTTGTTGCATAGGCGTCACAACAGATATTTTAATAATAGTTTTACTGCATTAAATAATTATTGGGTTAACGATGTTCTCAATAAAGTATATATTTTGAAATATATTTTTATGAATATAAGTGATTTTCGAGTACTTATACCTATTTAAATTCAAAACTTACTTAATTGGGTTCGTAGATTGGCATGTACTTTTAAATAAATAAATAAATGTAAGCAAAACGAAAGTAATGGTTTTTGATAGAGAAAACTATGAGGTTCTGGAAGTGAAATATGGAAGTGAAATTGAGCGAAAGGTGTTGGCAGGAAAATACATGAATAGGGCACTGCATAGCTTTATGAACAGCTAAAAAGTGTCAAAAAAGGCACGTCTGACTGTGCATAGAGGAGTGTTGGTTCCTACACTTGAGTATGGTAGTTAATGTTGAGTTTGGTAGAAAAAGCATGAAAATAGGATTAATGCTTTGGAGATGAGTAGTCTGAGAATTGTATAGCCGGAGTGACTCGGTTTGATAAAGTTAAGAATAGTAAGATATGAAAACGCTGTGGTGTAAACGAAGATGTGGTTACAAAGATAGATAAAGGAATGTTTAGATGGTTTGAACACGTAGAAAGGATGGATGAAGGAAGATTGACGAAACAAATTTATAAAGCGAGTGCGAATGGACGGAAGTCTGTAGAGGTCGACTTCGGAGAACATATCTTGAACAGATCAACATTGTTTTGAGGAAAGGCCAGTTTAAGAGTACCAACAACCGACGAGCATGTATGAGAGTACTGATGAAAGTAGAGGAAGCAAAAGATGTGTGTAAGAACCGTAGCGGAAGTGGAAGGAAGTGGTCTCTGCCTACCCCTAAGGGAAAAAGGCGTGACTATATTGTTACGAAATTACTTCTTACTTGGGTCCGGTGATTTTAAACTCTCGATACAGTAACAAAACGATTTTTATTCCAATACTTTACACAATAAATCACTTAGATATTCAACTAATTACAACTATTTAAACACTTTTAAAACTGTCTTTTTTTACGCTCGCTGTCCTTTTTATATTTCTAAATAATAATTCCAGACTATTCCACCTGTTTCTCGAGAGTCCGGGACAATCCTTCTACCATTTCAAAGTCTCCAGACGTGGCGAGGATTTACTAGACGGAGGCGGATGCCGACAAATAGCTCATTAACATTCACCCTAGTTGTGATCGATTATCGACGCCGACAAATAAACAGGGCCGGATTGTAACAATATGTATGTTGTTACTAGTAAATTTGTATTATTGGCAACTGACTTATGGCCCATCCTGTGGATTCCATACGAAACAATCCCTAAAAGGAACCCTTTGTAGCGTTTTTTAACAAGAGTAAAGACTCAAAACAGTCGTAAAATGTCCCAATTATTTTGATAAATGATTGCCTAACTGGTATAGTTTTCATTCTGGATTAAAAACCGCTCTAGAAACGGCCCTGGAAGAAATGGAAGCGCGCGGCGCGGACTCCGACGTATTACTACATCAAATATTAAAAAGTGTAAGAGCCTGTCTTGTTGGTGTCAAAGAAAATTTATATTTATAACGCTGTGCAGTCAGAAAAGGTCCATTATTTAGTAACGGGAGTACGGAGGCTAGAAATTTGATGTGTTTGTGTCTATTACAAACATTCGGAATAATATTTTTTTTTGCCTTTTTGTTCTAATGTTCCTTTTAAATTATTTATACTTGGGTGTATAAAGTAGTCCCAAAAATACGAACAATGATTATTATTTCATCTAAGGAATTTGCTTATTCTAAACCGAGGCAGGAACTCGAACAATTTGTGCACAAATTAAGACCAATAATTAACATTATACCGATGGAACAAATGTAGCAATCTAGTTGGAGCTACTCTCATTCGATCAAATTGATTGGAAGAGGATATCTGATTTAATAAAGCCTCCTAAGTCTCTGGTTTAATAGCTATTGCAAGCATCGACCGAGTCTTTTATTGAAAAAAATTTACTTTACAGATCATCACATTTAGGCGAATTAAATGAAATTACTAATACGAGTTTGTTAACAACCTATCTATATAGGTCAATTAAGTCATAACTGAATCATACAACATACGCGTACAAATATATTTTTAATTTTAGAAACAATTTGTAAGCAGTATACTTAATTTATCAGCAGTTATTATTATTTTTTCATTTTAAGTATTTTAAAATCTTATATACCTTACAACATTAGCCCAAAGAATTTACAAAAAATGTGAAAAAGACATAAGCGACTCGCAATTTGGGTTTAGACAAGGTTTAGGTATACGAGAAACGATAGTCGGAACACAAGTGCTTGTCCAGAATTGCCATGATCAGAGAAAGAATGTGTGCCTATGTTTCATATCTCTCTCTCTCTTTCTCTCTCTCTGTGTCAGTCATACTCTTAAAACTGGGAGGTCGTGATTCCATGATTTTTGATTTGTGTTGTTAATGATCTGCTTCCAAAGTGTTCAATGGTTGTTTGTAAGGGTCTTCCCGTAATTTTCTTTACCCGGTCTACCCATTTGGTGGAAGAGCGACCCCTTGTCCTCTGGCCTTCTTTTTTTCCTTGTATCATCAATTTCTCCTTGTCTTCAGTTTATATGCCCATAGTATTGGAGAATTCATCGTCGGAATATTGTTGACAGTCGATCTTTTATGCCTATTTCTTGAATAACTGATACATTTGTCCTCCGTGCTGTCCAAGGGATGCACAGTAGTCTTCTCCAGCGCCAGAGCTCAAATGAGTCAATTCTTTTCCTTTCTGCTTCTTTGATCGTTCAGCTTTCTACACCATACACGAATATTGCAAATATTAGTGTTTGTACAAGTAATATCTTTGTATTTCACGATATTTGTCTGTCTTCCCATATTATTTTTAGATTGGTCATCGCTGTTCGCCCGCACTGCGGTTATTAGAATGGGATTATAGAAAGGAGATGATTGTGAACCCGCTTTTTGAAAAGCTAGAGGTCATGGTTCTCTGGAAAAACTGATTTTGGACGCTTGTAATAATTGTACCGTTTCCTGTTCGTCGCCTGCTAATAGCGTGGTATCGTCAGCGTACCTGAGGTGGTTAATTCTCTTGCCTCCGATGGAAATTTCTCCATGCCAGTTTTCTGTTGTTCTACGCATAATGATTTGGCCGTAAATATTAAATAGCCCAGGCGATAATATACAGCCCTGTCGGATACCTTTTGCACATTTGAACGGGCTGGAAGTTTCGTTTCTAATTCTTACGTCATTTTCGTTTTCTCATATAATGTTTTTATGATGTTTGGTAGTTGTTCTGGGACACCCATTTCTTTGAACGCTTTCCACAGGAACTTCCATCTTACACAATCGAAGGCCTTGCTGTAGTCAATAAAGCACATAGATTACGAAAAGGCATTTGATCGCATACAGCACCACAAATTAATGCAGCTCCTTAATAGGCTTCATATTAGATGCATTGAGAACCTATATTGGAACCAAACAGCGCAAATCAAATTAGGCTATAATAAAAAATATCAATTTTTGCATCTGTTGATTGAAGGCAAGAGCGAAGGCCGGAGAGGGATCGGAAGGAAAAAAATGTCTTGGCTGCGAAATATCAGACAGTGGACAGGGCTACACGATATACAGTCGCTAATACACACCGCAAGAAACAGAGAAGCAAAACATTAGTCACGTGGAACGAAAGTTTTTTAAGGGAAATAACAAAAGCAACCTAAAAACTTATCTTAAAAAATTAACAACACACAAGTTCATTCATTACGGTACTTCCAACAGCTGTATACGAAACTTAATGCCGTGTAGGACCACCTCGGACTCGCCCTAATGCTGTTACTCTACGAGTATTTGGAAGACTATCAAATTATTGAAAAACTGCTGTAGAAAGGGTAAGGTCGAGCATTATCATGATTGTTTGATGAATCAAGAACAGTAGAACAGTGCGAAAAGAGTGGTTGGCACCATTAAATTTTCATTGTACTGTTGTCCTCTTTCTTTCCAGACTTAAATTCGACTATCACACGTATGGACCTATGGCATACAGTTGTGGGGATGCGCTAAACCTAGCAATATAGCTATAATACAAAGATTTAAAAACAAGGTGCTGAGAGGAATAGTAAATGCACCATGGTAGGTATGTTAAAAATTGCGATCTACACAGGGATCTAGGAATTTCAACAGTAGCTGAGGAAATCAAAAGATATGCCAGGAAGTACGAGACTAGGCTACACAATTACCACAACATTGAAGTGTTGCAGATTTTGGACAATCGGGATCAACAGATACTATTAAATAGAAAATGAAGCCCATTGAATTAGTGCTGTAAAGTGATTAGTGTATAAGACGTAGTTATCACAACAAACAAGTGATTGGTGAGATAAAAGCTAAGAAACACCAGTGGGTGATGTAAAGTAAAATTGCTGGTTGGTCGTACTTGACAGTTGCAGTCTCAATGCAGAGAAAAAAAACACGTACATAAACGAAATCATGAAAATTCCTCCAATTTTGAAGATTCCAATTAGTGTGTTCTATAGCCCAACCATATGTCTGCATGCACGCTGCGCCGCCGTTAACCGTGGGTGTGTAGCACGTCTTCTTTCCCCTTAAATTACGTATATGCAACCTAATAGTCTGACCAGAAATAACAACTCCAGTGCGTTGTCTAAAGAAGCTGTTAGGTATTGAAGCCGTGAACGTTGGGTTTCGCCTTGCAGTCAGGACTATGAAACGGTCTTGAGCTTGCGTTGTAGCTCGTACTCGTCCTTGAGATAAACCTTCACGTATCCAACGCACTAATTGCTCGTAAAGGCATAACTTTAACGAAAATAGAAATGCAGCCGATATAAACACTTCTCTTCATCTAAAATGTAAACAACATTACAATATCCTTCTGTTAAAAAAATAATAGCCAAGGCACAGAAATAAATTGCAAAAAATATTCACTATAGATAAATGCTCGTACGCATCATACAGTTTAATCCTTCTGACAACATTTTTAAATGTAATTTTTGCAAAAATTATACTTAACCATTTCAATTGTTGAGCAGTGTATATGCATAGCCATCTATCAGCACAGTTAGCAAAATCGCTGCTTCTATTATAGTTACACAAAAATTCAAACAACTAGGTACATAATATGAATGTACCTACTTAAAGTGGATGTTCACCTTGGGTATAGTTTATAGTAGATGCTCTTGGTAGCAAGACAAAATACTCGTATATCTATACCAGTTTTTAAGGTTGTTCGCAAAAAGTTTTATCAAAACTTCTGTTCCGTTTTATAAAAGTATAGATGAGTTAAATATTATACATAAATTAACGGAAAATGGTAAAAATTAGGACACCGAATCTGTAACTGTAAAATACTGTCAAATTTCAAGCGGGTATTTCAAAGAAAAACAAACTGCTTTTTCTTTTATTTCACGCATTTCGAACAATAGATATATGGGTGCATTTTCACGTTCTTACATATTTTTAAAAAATCTCCCACGAAATGTTCATCACCACCAATCACTTCGTAACCGTACCTATGAAAAATGATGGCGAAAAATAAATAAATCTTTCAAAAAACGAGCCTTTTGACACGAAAAAGTAGACCAGTCGTTGCAACTGTCATCGCATTAGGCCTGAAAGTGACCAAATAACTCGTGAATATTAAATGTTCCGTAAGGATGATAAATCTGGGATTTGGTGATTTCAAGTGTGGAAATGATCGCGATTTTAAGCTTTAATAATTCAAAAATATAACACGGGTTTAGGTATAGATATGCAGGGAGAGTATATTGAAGGAAAACAGTAAGATAGTATCTTCTTCTTCTTCAAGTACCTATCCGTTTCGGATGTTGGCAATCATATTGGCAATCATGATCTTGTTTGTAGCTGCTCGAAACAATTCTATTGAGGTTTTCCCATACCACGTTCGCAGATTCCGCAGCTATAAGATTCTTCTCCTGTCGGGTCCTCTTTTTCCTTTGGCTTTTCCTTGCATTATGGACTGTAGTAGGAAATATCGGTGTTGATTTCTCATGATATGTCCTAGGTATTCGAGCTTTCTGCACTTGATTGTGTACATGATTTCCATTTATTTCTTCATTCTTTGGAGCACTTCTTTGTTCGTTATGTAATTTATCCACTTTATTCTGAGTATTCTCCTTTACAGCCACATTTCAAAAGCTTCAATTTTTTTAGTGGTGGCTTCGGTGAGATAGTATCTTCTTCTTCTTCTTCTTCTTATGACGCCCTCTCCTTTCGAAGGTTGGCGATCCACATAGCTAACATTGTTCTGGACACAACAGCTCGAAAGATTTCAATGGAAGTGCACCCAAACCATCTTCTGAGGTCTTTCGACCAGGAGTTCTGACGTCTACCAACAGATCTTTTCCTAGTATCTACTGTTTTGAAAATAAAGGAGATTTATCATTCTAGTTCCAGTAGGTACTTACTTTATCGTCAAATCTCGAGCAATTACAATTTTTAAAAGTTTCCCATTAAAAGGTTGATAAAATTAAATATATTTTTTATTATTTTCAATCGAATATTTATAATCGTGCCATGAAAATTTTTCAATAAAAATGCCGTAATGTTGATAACTCAGAAATATTCGAAGGTAACAACACTTAATCTAAAAGTAAGTTCTACATTCTAGCGGTAATCCATAATGAAGTTGTAAACGCGCGAGATGCACAAAAGATTTTAAAAGTGTGGTTATAAAGAGTACTCGATCGCTTACGAGACTTCTCGACTTGCCTATGGTAAGTCTTTGACATGAACAAGAGATCTCGCGCGCGATGCCGCCCGGTTAAAGCCATCGCGACGCCGACGTCCTTGTCGTCTTGCGAGTTTCGTTGTTACACGAGAGTGACGGCTGGAGTGACGGCCGACGACTACTACGATGACTACAACGAGGAAGATGTGATGATTTTTTTTGGAGTCGGTGGAAAGTGACGTGCCGACGATATTTTAAATCGAAAAGAGTTAATTTATCGGGACCTTTTTGTTTTATCTTCCGATTAGAAAGTTTTGCTGAGGGATTTTGTATTGGTGCCAATTTTTAAAATGTTGTTTGTGATAATACCAGATTCCAAAACACATATTGAGAGAACTGTTGGTGTAATTGGGCAAAAAACCTGCTGTTGTATAGGCAATATTTATTTTTACGGCCATCCCATACTACCTATGTCGCTGAAGGAAATATAGACAATTCACTTACAAACAAAATTAAAATTGCCAAGGCCATTCAAAGATTATATCAGATAAAAACAATCAATGTGAAACGGAAACTTTACCTTCTTGTTCTGACTTTAACAAAAGGCATTTGAATATACCGAGCAATACAAACAAATTGAATCCCTTCAAATGTTATGACTATTCCCTTTTGTTTAAATTAAAATTGTGTGTCATTTAAATGAGCGTTATTTTAAATAAAATGAGCGATATCTTCATAAATAGCATGAATTTTAATGAAATAAGCGATATATTTTTTAATTGGTCAAAAACTCTTGAGCGATAATTTTTAAGCGATATTTCTTTTAAACAAGCACTATTTTTTTTAGTTTGAGCGTTTTTTAATATATGATGGCTAGTATTTTATAAAAATCAACAAATAATATTTTTTATTAGAACATTAAATTAAATTTTTGCATCACATTTAAAATGAAGCCCAAGCGCATCTTTAAGACTCTTAAGGAGGAAGGATTCAAGCCACGGAATGTTGCACAGATCAGCAACTACCTCCAAGCACTAAAGAAGAGGCTCTACGGTCCAAGCGCCATCAGCTTAGGTGCATCAGCAACTCAACTATTTCCGAAGATGACGACACCCCCTTTGTATTTGCCCATACGGTCACTTACGCTGATGAAGACGAAGAAGATAGCGAAGCTAGTTTTCGCTTATCAATCTCGACCAATTGACTAAGCATCTGCACGCTGATGCTACGTATAAAATGAATTAGGAAGGGATGCCTGTCCTGATTGTGGGAATTACAGACTTGCATCGACACTTTTATCCTTAACCTATACTATGGATAACCAATGAATAAATAAAGTTTTCCTTTGAAATAATGCAATTTTATTGAATCTCAGTGCTTAAAATATAATATTTTATCGCTTAAAATATAATTCAACTGCTTGTGTCAAGATAAACGGAGCTTGCACGGACTGGTATAACATCGAAAGAGGTGTAAGACAGGCATGTGTGGCTTCGCTATGGCTGTTTAACTTATACATAGACAATTGATTAAAAGATTTGATAGAGAGTGCGTATGAATTGAAAATGAATAATTTTATCGTCAAATGCCTTCTTTACGTCGATGATCAAGTCATATTAGCGTCATATGAAGAGAAGTTGCAGACGGTGGTTACTGTTATGCATGATGCCCTAAAAATCAAAGGGATGAAAATAAATGTAAGCAAAACGAAAAAAATAATGGTTTTTGAAAGAAAAGAAAGCAGTGGGGTTTCGATTGAAGGAGAAAGAGTGGAACAAGTTAATGAATTTGTGTACTTGGGTTCAAAGTTTACGAGAGATGGAAAGTATGACAGTGACATTGAGCGAAGGGTGTTGGCAGGAAAACAAATAAATGGGGCACTGTATAGCTTTATGAATAGCCAGAAAGTGTCAAAAAAGGCACGTCTGGCTATGCATAGAGGTGTGTTGGTTCCTACACTTATCAGTATGGTTGTGAATGTTGGGTTTGGAAAAAGAAGCGTGAAAAGAGGATAATGCTGCAGAGATGAGTAGTCTGAGAATTGTATAGCCGGAGTGACTCGGTTGGATAAAGTAAAGAATAGTGAGATAAGAGAACGCTGTGGTGTAAAAGAAGATGTGGTTACAACCAATGATAAAGGAATGCTTAGATGGTTTGGACACGTAGAAAGGATGGATGAAGGAAGATTGACGAAACAAATGTATAAGGCGAGTGTGAATGGACGGAAGTCGGTAGAGGTCGGCCTCGGAGAATATATCTTGATCGGATCAACATTGTTTTGAAGAAAGGGCAGTGTGTGTGTGTGTGTGTGTGTAAGCACCACCGTAGCGGAAGTGGAAGGAAGTGGTCTCTTCCTACCCCTTTTGGAAAAAGGCGTGACTTTATGTATGTATGTATGTTAAAATATAATTTTGATTATTGCTCACTTAATTATATTCTATCGCTCATCTACAAATAATATCGGTCAAAAAAGCAATTTTATATCGCTCAACAATATCTCTCGTACTATTAACGAAGATATCTCTCATTCTATTTAAAATAACTCTCCTTTAAATATAGGTGTTAAAAAATGATGGAACAAAATCCATTGTTCATCGGGGATTATTATATTAA